>VZRI01003582.1:91465-251250 GCA_013397515.1 Upupa epops
AGGTCTTTGAATTTGATGGGTGTCAAATGCAGTATTTATTTAGTTTCACATAATTAGACTGTACTGCTGTAGGTTTTAAGCTGTTTTAAAAAGCAGATGGTTTTGTGTGTCTAATTCTTTTTCTGAAATTTGCATTGGGAAGCGTTTGACCTCAAATTTTCCTGTCTTAATTACACAGAGGTAATGCTAATAGGATATAAATCCGTAGTTAAAATTAATTCTAGGGAAAAACGTTGTTAAAAAGCACTAAGTACTGGATGGACAAAATAGAATAGCCACCCTAAATATAACATCTCTTTCTTTATTCAAAAGTAGTATGGTTACTTGGAGCACACGTATGTACTATCTGTAGGTACATGTCTGTATAAAAAGTACTGTTATTAATTATTTTGATTTTATTCTGTATTATATGCAGCTTTGGAAGTCATTCAAACGAATATTAATGAAGAAACAGAATATGGGTTTAAGGTAAAGGTCTTATTTTATAGTAAATTTTTTCATGTTTTTAGCAAGTACAGTTTATTTAAGACTGCATTTTGCATTTTACCTTAGTGTCAAGACTTACTTTTTAAAGGTCAAAGTATTTCTGAAGAACTGGTTATAGAAATGATTCTGAAAAAAATTGAGTCCCCAGAAGTTGCTCATTTTGGTAAGTATTCCTGTAGCCTGAACTTAGAATGAACGAGCTATAATTTTGACATGCTTTTACATCTGTTACAGCTCAAAGATAATTTATTCTGTGTTAATAAATTCCCTCAAGACTTGGGTATGCATTTCACCAGGTCACATCAACTGTGATGTGACTGTCAAATAATAAAGACAGTCTGTTGGAGACTGATGTGTGAGAGATTCAGAAGAGCTAAAGCAGATNGTGGTTCTGTGCTGAATGCCTAAGATGCATGTATCACAGAGGGCTGCAGAGATCCAAGGGAGTGCAGATAGGACTATAAAATTCATGGAAGTCTGTTTCTTGAGGCCAAGCCATTTTCTGCATTATAGATGGCCCAAAGTAGGAAGGAATAGAATCTACTATGTCCTCTTGATTTTTTTTTTTGTATCAACTATAACTCATCAAAACATTTTTTGTTATGTATTTTCTAATAACTTTTTGTTTAGCAACTGTTTTCAACAGGAGCTAGTCAATCAACTTAATTATTCATTCAAGATTTTAGAGACTTTTAACCTTTGCTCTTAACACGATAAAATAGATTCTAAGCAGTACACACAATAAGGGATTATTTTTAATTCTTTATTTAATTCTGACTTAAATAATAAAGACAGTCTGTTGGGAGACTGATGTGTCAGATTCAGAAGAGCTAAAGCAGATAATGCTGAACAATCTTAGATCATTAAAACCAAATATTTTTAGAACTATTTCTGAAGGAGGTCAGATATGAAACTTCTAAGCTATTTCTTGAAATAAAGTGTCTCTTTTAATAACGCAGACACCTGAAAGTAACAAGTGTGTTTGTATTTTAGGATATTTTAGGTAAGATAACATGTAGTTGTAACCTTTATGTAGCTGACATGCTGGTTAGTTTTTTTAATAGAAAAAGTAAACAACCAGAAGTTCTTGTCATTTTAACCTAAATAACAGTTGTAAAGGAAAAATCTATGTCATTATCACAAGGGAGAACTGCTCCATTGGCACGGTTTAAGTCAAATCAAGACCAAAGTTGTTTATTGATTATTAATGGCAGGCAATTAACAATCAGTGAACGAATAATGAGTGAAAAGCTAGAGCACTAGGCACTTGCCAAATAATTATAGACACCTACAAATTTCCGAACACCCTCCTAAAATGAATTCCCAAAAGTATCCTCAAACATGCATGGGTATCTGTGGAAACTGTCTCAAAAATGGGTGGAAGTTACAAGACCACATTCTATTTAAGGACATTTTTCTCTTGGGAACATGAGCGCTCCAGCTTTGTTTATGTGTGCTATTTCCCACAATGTACTAGCCCAGACACCAGTGAGAGAGCTCCCCATGAGCACATGCTCAAGGTGTGGGTCACTATGTGATTAGCCTTGTTCTGGCAGTCGAGTCGTTGAAATGCAGGTTACTGGCGGCACCCAACTGGGAGAGTGCTCTGTCAAGCCCATACAGGAGGTTACAGTGCTGGCACATCAAACATAGTTAGGTTGCTGCTCTGTTACCTTGCTCTCACTGTAAGGTCTCTTCCTCCAGTCACAAATTTCAATGCTTCTTTTCAAGATAGATCTTTCTCAAAAGTTTCTTGCTATTCACTTGTTTAGTGGTTGGTCTAGCTGATCTGGTTACCTTAGAATAAACTTAACTAGTCTTTCCATGGCAATACTAGTTTGAGAGCAGACACCATCGCAGAGAACAAACAGTTTGGGATAATTTTTCCCATCTTTTACTCCCATTCATTTCACATCATCTGTTATCTGGTATGTATTGATAAGCACAGGCTGTGCACATTCCTCACATCGCACTATGAGTTACAATTTTCTGAAGGTATCAGCAACTCAGAATCCAGCATTTTAATTTCCTAGAGGAATAACTATAGATTTATGTCTCTTGCTTATCTGTTTCCATATTTTTCAGTCTATGTATAGCACTACACAGGCTTCCATTTAAATGTTATCACACTGAATTCTTAAGCATTTGGAGTCTGCACCATTTCTCAAAGGGAATAATATTATTATTAGGCTAAAAAGTCTCTCTTCTTATTGTTTAACCCCCCATTCTGGCCTCATGTATCTGTAGTTCTTTGCTATACAGCAGTTCTTACTGCACTGCTTGCATCCAGTAGCTACTCTCCTAGGAACTTGAAGCCAGAAGTTCACCAGTGGGGTTGAACACTCTAATGCTGAGAAAAAGGTATTACTGACACCATGCTTATTATATATAGTTAGTGTTTGCCAGAGAGGACTCGGCACTGTGACTCTTGCCTCTTGGATGCTTACCAGGTTAGGTACCCCGGTATCCACATCACATGCATAGTGCTTCCTGTCCAGCGAATCTAACATCCACATATCCCAAAGAGCTGGTCAGGCTCCCTTTACTGTCCATAGAAGTGAAGACCTTTGAAGGTTTTATGAAAACCCTAGACTCCTATTTAAATGTTTTGAGTCCTAGAGTAGCTACTTTTTTCGATATCTTTTCACCAAGTCTTTCTGTGGCAAAAAAGGTTGCTAAAAGCTTGTTGGTTTTTAGGCAATGCGATGTCTGAATGAGGCATGAGAAGCGGGTGGTCTGAGCATGATCTGTAATGACTACGTATTACATTTCTTAACTGATTGAATCTTTAAGAGTCCTGTTTTATCTGAAGTAGATTTTGGTGAACAATTTTTTAACAGTTGTGCCATATGCATGATTTTAAATGGTTCAATAAATAGGTGTATGGTTTAAATATCAAGTCCTATACTTGACATCACTTTTTAAAAGTTATATTCAATAAAATGTACTTTGCAGGCTATGTTCTCAGTGGATTTCCTTCTCTGTCAGAGGAATACATGACTGTTTCACAGCAAATAGAGAAAATAAAGAATCTAAAATTAAAACCGGATTTTCTCATTAGTATTAAGGTAATGTTGTCTTCAATAACTTGCTAGTAATTTTCCTGATTATTAGTAGATTCAATTTGCTTTCAATTATTCCTTGTTAGTGTTCGGATTATGATTTATGCCAAAGAATATCAGGACAAAGGCAACACCCTGATTCAGGGCAAGTATATCAGAGGAATCAGTGGGATCCTGTCATTATTGAGAAACATAAGAAAAAGAAAGATGAACATGAAGAAGAGACTGAAGAAGAAAACGATGAAGAGAGTGAAGAGCAGGAAGAAGAGGTAGATACTCCTTATTTCTAAACAGTGTGAAGTATTACAAAGTCCTCTAGACAAGGCAGAACAAATTTCAATATTCTAAAATGTCACCAGATTACATTATAAAATGATTTTACTCAACTTCTATCTTAATTCAATTTCTGTTCTGCCTAAGAAATATAGATTTAAACAGCAGTGAACAGTGATTGTTGTACAGCTTCACCTGGATTCGGTCTCTAACTCAGAAGCAGCTGAACTGTTTGTGGCCATAAGTTGAAAGGGTGTATCAGAAGAATTCTTGGCTGTATTGTCCGTTTCTTTGTCAAAGCAAATAAAAAACTTCTTACTTTTTGTTAATCGTAGCAAGTTTCTGTATTATTTGCCGGACACTAGCTTGGTTTTTGATTTTGATGTTGTGACTACTACAAATGGGTTTTCTTTTATTTTTTAATGACTGTATGACTTTTGAATTCAGGCAGGTTTGCTCTGGTTTAGAATGCTGGCCAGAGACTTGCCTGTGCAGGTTCTAGGCACGTGCCTCTCAATTTACAGAAACTGCATTTCATCAGCAAAGGATTACGGTCAGCAATCACTGGACTAATACCCCTTGTAATACTCTGGACAGCTACTTTATTTCCCTTTCAATATCACCAAAAATAGTTTAGCATATGATTTTATTTCTCTGTCTTGAAATATTGTCTTTTTTATTCTGCAGACTGCAGAAGATCCGCTTAGGATGTCAGAATTTTTGCATCAGTTAGTGCAGAGGCCGGAAGACATTCTTGAAAATGCTGAAGAAAGAATTAGAACATATAAGGATACAGTGCTTCGTCCTTTAGAAGTAAGAAAAAGCAGAATGATATGTGTAGAGTCTTGCAGGCTGCCCAGGGGGGGTGTGGAGTCTCCTTGCTGGAGACATTCAAGACCCACCTGGTTATGTTTCTGTGCGACTTGGTCTATGTGATCCCACTGGGGCAAGGGGATGGGACTGGGTGATCTTTCGAGGTCCCTTCCGATCCGTAATGATTCTACGATTATCTGTAACAGAAGCTTTTTGTAAAGTATCTTCCACAGGAGGCCAGACTTTCGAGATGTGTTGGAAAGAGAATAAGCTTCAGTGTCATTATCCGGTTAACTATACTCAACTGACATGTATTCTCTTGGTTCTCAAACAGGACTTTATGGCTGAGCAGGATTTTCAGTATCTTATTGAAGTGGACGGAAATCAGCAACCAGATGATCTCTTTGTAGTAAGTAAACTGCACACCATCTTAGTTAACCTCCACTAGAAAATCATTTCTCCATTCTACGGATTGGATTGTTTTCTCTATTACACTGCGTTACAGTGTAATAGAGGACAGTTGTGCAGAGTGCTTGAACCTAGCTTTGTGGCTCATACCATAGCAACTCATTCTCCCTATTCAAAAAGTACTGTGAGAAAATTCAGAGATAAATAACCTTATGCTCTGCCTCAAATATGAGTTGCTTAGAGTAAGAACCTGAAGTACAGGGTTGCAAATAAAGTGAGAGAATATATTTGACACTGTAGGAAGTGAGCTGCTCCAGCAGTTTCCCCTCTGTTGTTTGAAACAAATTGAATAAATCCTAATTCTGTATTATTTCCATCTGTGCTTGACTTTCCTACCAAGAGTAGTCTTACGGGGACAAAAGAGACACTGATTTTCAGTTGAAACATATAATTTCCTCATTTGTGATCTGTCTGTGGATATTACAACAGAAGACTTATAGTAAAGGCAAACAAGTTATGTAACGATTCCAACCATTCTAAAGGAAAAGCACTGTTATGAAACCAGTCCAAACATGACACAATTTGCTTTTTCATTTCAAGAAAATATATATTCAAGCAAGATTGCGTTCAGGAAATACTTGCATTAAATACAATACCATCTGATTCTCATTGGCAGACATCTGGTTTAAGTATCTTGACAGAAATTACTCGAAGCTCTGTTGCTTCCAAATGTGCATAATCCTGTCTCCTAAAGAGACTTTGCTCCTTTTCAGATTGGGGCTCATCTGAATATTTACACATCTTTGTGGGAAAGAATCCTTCACAGCCTACTCCTTTAGAAGGCTTGGGATTCACAGCATAATGAGGAGATAAAACCAGTGTGATTCAGAATTTTGCAGTGCCTGGATCTACCAGAGAGCTTGTTAAAGCTCACCTCAATTAACTAGAATGAGTCCAGGCTAGAAATCCGGCCTTGGTGTATATACAGCCATTATAGAATTATTAAGTTACAATTTCAAAAACACTTTGGGGGTCCTTTTGAATCACAGAAGCAGTTTTGATTGCTACTAAGTCGAGTTATTTTCTTTACAGTCAGTGGTAGTTCGACTTCAATCTCTGTGTATTCAGAACGGAGCTCCTATAACTTGGCTTCAAAGTCAGCAAGAAGAATTGCTGCAGGGATTGGAAACTGTAAGTGTGCTTTTGTAAAATGTGATTGTAACCATTGTTACGTAAGGTTTTATTTTCTTATGCTAGAACATTTTTGTTTCACATCAAGCAATTTGTGTTACTGTGCAATAAGGGCATTCTTTGAGCTTCTTTTTTTCCAGAAATGTGAATTGATGATAATTCTGGGATTGAAATCCACCTAAAAGAGTATGACGGGTCACTTCCAGGGAAGGGGTAGCCACAACCTCCCTGGGCAACCTGGTCCAGGGTCTCAGCACCCTCACTTCCAGTCCAAACTTCCCCTCTTCCAGCTGGAAACCATTCTCCCTGCTCCTACCACTCCAAGCCCTTGGAAACAGCCCCTCCCCAGCTTTTCTGTAGCCCCCCTAAGGTCCTAGAAGGCCACTCTGAAATCTCCCTGGAGTCTCCTCTTCTCCAGGCTGAACAGCCCCAGCTCTCTCCGCTTGTCCCCATAGGAGAGGTGCTCCAGCCCTCCACTCATCCTCATGGTCCTCCTCAGGATACGTTACAGCAGTTCAGTATCTTTCCTGTGTTGGGGGCTCCAGAACTGGATGCAGTGCTGCAGATGGGGTCTCACGAGAGTAGAATAGAGGAGGAAGATCACCTCCCCAGAGGTGGTCACGCTCTCTCGATGCAGCCCAGGATGNAGTATCTTTCCTGTGTTGGGGGCTCCAGAACTGGATGCAGGACTGCAGATGGTGGTCTCACGAGAGTAGAATAGAGGAGGAAGATCACCTCCCTAGACTTCCTGGTCACGCTCTCTCGAAGCAGCCCAAGATGTGTTTGGCTTTCCTATTTTTTAAACAAAACTTAAGAATAATATTTTTATTAAATAAATTGAAAAAAGCCAGTAGCTTCTCCTTAAATTACCCTACAATTCTGAAATATGTATTTTTAACAAATACTCTAAAAATCATGCTGTGGTTTCTTTTTAGTTACCCTTATTGTCCAGTAAAATATTTCCCCAAAGGCCAAGAGCAAGACTTCTGTCTCTTCAGACAAAATTTGCATTCTTACTGTTGTTTTAATAAACAGGATGAACTTCTCCAGGTTCTGTCCTCTTACAAACAACTGGCACACGGATATCGATGGCACAGAAGCAGGTGGGGGCAAGCATGTCCTGTGGCTCTACAGGAAGGTGATATTATAATGGGAAACCCCAAGTTGGCTGTCAGGTTAGCAAAATGTGACTTTTAATTTTTATTTCCATTTCATAAACAAACTGAGTATACCTGCTAGCTTCTCTTCTGTTTTAAGTTTTCTAGGTAAAATGTACGTGCTGTCGTCCCCAGAGGCGTTGAAAACATTTATGTTGAATCCACGGCCTTACCTGTTACCACCAATGCCACTTCCTCCTTGTAAAGTAGTAGTGTTTGGCCCTCCATTCTCTGGAAGAACAACTATTTGTAACCTAATCGCACAGAAATACAAAGGAAAGGTGGGTTTGTAAACATTTCTGCCACAAGGGTATCAGCTGAGGCATGGAATCAGTTAAGCACAATCTTACTCTTGTTATTAACATTGCAAACATGGACTACAGAGGAAACTAATTTAGTGAAATGAATTTATACAGAAGTAGCTAAATTAAAAACTACTTTGAATTTACCTGTCATATGAGACAAATATTTTATTTCAGTTATTTGCCTTAACACGAGAATATTGTGAATGACTTTTGTATCTAAAAGAATTAAAGTGCAAATTAAAAAAACATTTTTTCCATTCAAAAAAAAGAATGTAATCTGTTCTGAAATTTGCAGAACTTTCCCAAATTCATTTCACTGTGTAGCGGTTGGATCAGATGCTCTATTTCTTTACTGGGAAATCTTTGGGCTTTGAAATCAAGGGGCACTGGGTGCCAGCTGGAACATAGGAGGCTCCATATAAATATCAGAAGAAACTTCTTCCCAGGGAGGGTCCTGGAGCACTGGACCAGGCTGCCCAGGGGGGTTGTGGAGTCTCCTTCTCTGGAGACGTTCCAGACCCACCTGGCTGTGTTCCTGTGCGGCTTGGACTGGGTGATCCTGCTGTGGCAGGGGGATTGGACTGGATGATCTTTTGAGATCCCTTTTGATCCCTAGTGATTCTATGATTCTGTGTTGCCAGGTTCTAGATATGGCCAAACTCATCCAACCTCGTATGGAAGAACTGAGAGAAGAAAACATTGAGAAGGTGCGAAGGGATGCAGTGGAAAAGTCTATGGCAGCAGTGAAAAAAAGACTGGAATTACAAAACCAGTCAGGAGAATCAGGTAAATATAATGTTTCATGGTCTTTGAAGCTATCTTTTCTTTAGGTTTTTAACTGAAGTAGTTGCTGTCACTGTGATTTAGAAAATACCAGAGAGGTTGTTACTGTTCTTGTGCATTAAATGTGAACTAAAGGAACATGCAGTGAAAGGAGGAGCTGAGTAGAATTTGGTATGAAGCATAAGTCCTCTGAAGCTGAGGGCGACTATTACGGAACAGTGAGTTTTCATAGTGCTCTTTGAAAGGAAGAAATTGGGTCTGAGTGATACCAATTGGAAGCTTTCCATTTGAATTCCTTTCTGGTAAGTTCAATCTCTGAAAAATTTAAACATTTTTCAGGAAAGTAGCTGGTCAAATCCGTGGTCAAGTTTTACTTGAATATGACAAAAGCATGCTAGGTTTTGTTTAGCCTGTTGAAATACATGAATAATGATAGTTCCTTCTAGACTTGATCTAGGTGATCCTGCTGTGCCAGAGGGATTGAACTAGATGATCTTTCGAGGTCCCTTCTGATCTGTAATGATCCTGTGATCCTATAAGCATTTCAGAATTTTGTGAAGCACTTAAAAAAATCTATATTGATAGGAATGTCAGAGATAACTGCTGAACACCCAGAGGTTCAAGTGATGGTAGAAGAAGCCATAAATAGTCCATCAGTCTCTGAAGTTACACTGTCACCTGAAGTATATGCTGAAGTGCTGGAGACAGCTATTGCAGAGGTAAAAGTACAAGATAGCAAAGTATTATTTTCTAAGAGCATCCTGTAACCGTTTATACATTTATACATCATTGAAGTGTGTTCTTCATACCTCATCTGAAAGATCCTTTCTTTTTATATCATGTAGTCTGAAAGCTTTCACAGGATTGAGAAGAAAATTGCTCAGATCATGAAAGACATTTATTGAGGACTACTATGTCTATTTGTGTCTGTACATGTGTACACAGGTACATATACACATACATATTTACACACAGGTATCTAGAGGTAGGTATAGGTCTATATATACATCTATATGTGTGTACATATGTATAGATGTATGTCTAGATACCTATACCTCAATATATATAGTAGTATGTGTGTATATATGTTTCATATCTGTTCATATACACACCATTTTTTTCCTGTCTTGCAAAGTACCTGGGCTACAAGTAGTTAAAGGCTGGGAGAAATATCTGTGGGAAATATGACTTCATGCTTGCCCTATTTGTATCCTCTTTGTCACTATTAAAGCACTCAACGCCAGATACAAGTGTTCGAAATGAGTTGTGTATGAAGGTTCCTAGCAGAATCCTGAATTGTCTTCAATTTGTTCTCTGATTTGCACCTGTTGTATTGATACTCTTTACAGGCAACCTGAAAAAAGCACTGGCACATTAATCTCTCCTTGTTTAAAATGTTTTTATTTCATTCAAACATATAAAGTTACACATTTCTTACTTGTTATTGCAATGACAATAGGGAAAAATCATAACCTTTAGAAAATCGTTGTGTATTGTGCAGTCTTTTTAAGACAATCTTAGTCTTTTTATGTTGTTGATCCTGACATTTTATAACAGATTATGAAGAAGAACAAAGACAGGTTTCCTGGTGCTCCTGAAAAGGGAGGATGGGTAGTGGATAATTACCCTCTGTCAGTAGATCACTGGTCAGCATTATCACAGAAAGGACTTATACCGGACACTGTTGTCTGCCTGAAGGATACTCAAAATGATGGTTAGTAAATGCACACTAGTGAAACTTAACCTTTCTTTGTTTTTCTGTGTTAATACATGTATAAAAAGCACACCTAGTGCTTTGTATTTTTAATACATGTATAAAAAGCACACCTGTGCGACTTGATCTGGGTGATCCTGCTGTAGCAGGGGGATTGGACTGGATGATCTTTTGAGGTCCCTTCCCATCCCTAATGATTCTATGATGAGTCTATGATTCATTAACTCCTACATGTGATTTTAAACTCGGGCTCCACAGAGCATCTGAAAATAAATATTATATTCCCATTAGTTAGAAAAAACCTGCTTAACCTGTAAACTGTACTGCTTTGTTTTCCAAACACATAGATCACTACACACAGCAGAAGCTTATCTAATGTCAACATTTCGCTGTGATGTGCTAAAAATTATCGGCAGCATGTATTTATAAATAATGAAGTCTGTATCAACAAACAGCAAGGTCTGTTTCAGAAAGGCAAATACGAATACGTTCTTGATGAAACATATACCGGTTCCAAGGAAAGGAACTGTCACTGTCATCCTGCATTTTGCCATTCTGTTTATTTCAATTGTTCAACTCTAATGAGGAAGATGTGCTGGCTTCTGGTGGCTTTGTCAGCTTTAGTGGGGTTTGAGAGGGGAGGAAATGAGGATTTTTTCATCTGTTTTGCTGGTGAATATGTACTTGGGGCAGAACATGTCATATCTAATACCAGCAGAACACTGGAAAGAAAAAGATATTAAAGCCTTCCCGAGCAACTCACTTGGAGAGCATGGGGACAGAAAGCCTTTGATGATTGTTTGTCTCTATGGTAACCATGCTCAGTAAAGGCAAAGAAGATACAGAGGAGCAAAATAATATGAGACATTGCCATATTGCTCCAGATCTAGGGCTGAGGAGAATTGTTTCCTGTCACCTCTCTGATAAGGAAAAGAAATTAAGACTAACGCTGTTAGATAGACTGCCACATCTTCTGCAGAAAACTTGTCTGCCATTTTTAGATCCGTTTCATTTTAGATCCTTGTATTTATTTTTAAACCTTTGCAGTCCTGTAAAGATGTTTTCTGACCTAAGTTTATTTCTTTAAATATACCTTCTTCACTTGTGCTTCTCACAAGCAGAATTAATATAAAGTATTATAACAGCTGTCTGACTTACAAATATTTTCAGTACTTTTCCTTCCTGAGACACACTTGACAAACAAAATGAATGGGAGGCAACATTTTTAGGCATAATATGGTTCCAGTATGTGAACCAAAGCTGAATATTGTTTCTGTTGCGCAATTTTGAGGTTGCAGCTTTTCCCTAAGCAGGTAATCCTTCTTTCTTGTGTTATTTCTCNTTACTGGACTTATCTGTTTAATCCCTTCCTTCTCCTTTCTGCTTGAATCTCTGTTCTATCCACAATTGTGCTAAGTTGATCTTTACATTTCTGTCTACCTTTGTTTCTGTAAATGAAGGGTTAATTCATTAATACCTATATATCAACATCTTTACATTTTTATTCATGAATAAGAGAACATACTTCACTTGACAAAGAACATGCAACCTGAACACTCCAGAGCAGCTTCAGTAACTGAATCTGAATCAGATCAGAGAATGAAGTTATTTCTTTGCAGTGTATGCTGGCTTGCCTACTCTTTATTTACCCTAATACTGGAATGTTCCATATGAGGCATGACCACATGGATATCCTTTCAAATACTGTTCATCACTTAATTTTAAATCAAGATATATTTGTTAAATTTCTTCGTGGAATCCCTGAACTTGTTTGTGTGATGTTAAATAGTTCAGTTAAATAGTTGGATTGTATTTTCCTGATATCTGCTATATCAGCATCCTGAATTTGACACTCTCAAAGTGTCTTTGTGAACTAGTAAGTGAAAAATTCATTATTAGAGAGGAGAATGAAGCAGCATTTAAAAACCCATGCCACTGTATCTGAGGAATATAAAAAAATCCTAATACATAGTGGTAACTTTAAAATGCAAAACATTTTAAAGGAGCATTTCCTTTTACATAGTATTTGATTTTCAGAAATCATTCTACCTGAGTTTTCAGAGGACAACTTTCCAACTATGCCAGAAATTGAAGCAATTAAATGGAAGATTGACCTTTTCATGCATGACTGGCAAACAGTGGAGTCAGAAATCAAGCAGTTATCTTTAGTCCAGCTTGTTGTTTTAGAGATTGCTGAGCAAACTCCAGAAAATCTGCTTAATCAAACAGCACTGGTAATGGAAAGTAAGTAATACTGTTTATGCAATTTATACTTAACCTATAAGTAGGGATTGTGAAAAGCTTGTATGATGAATATATTAGGGGTGTAGAGCAGGATATACCCAGTTCCATATTACTCACATGAATTGGAAAAGGGCATGCTGTGTACTTTGGGTAAGCTGAAAAGCACACTGGCAGTCTTTAGTACATAGAAACTGTGGGGAATCAGAACCATAGAATCATTAGGGATTGGAAGGGACCTCGAAAGACCATCTAATCCAATCCCCTTGCCACAGCAGGATCACCTAGACGCACAGGAACGTGTCCAGGTGGTTCTTNTCCAGCTGGCACCCAGTGCCCCTTGTCCTGTCACCAGATGCCCTTGAGAAGAGCCTGGCTCCATCCTCCTGACACCTACCCCTCACATCTTTATAGACATGAATGAGGTCCCCCCTCAGCCTCCTCTTCTCCAGGCTCAAGGAGGAAACAGTGTATTATATTCTTTTATCTAGGGAGAGCATTTTGTTCTGTGAGCAGGAGAAAAACAGGATACAGTTGGCATGACTTACTTTCATGTACATGCTTACTTTTATGGACAAAGAGAATTTATTCTGGCACAGCTAAATTGAAAATCTTGAAACATGAACTTTTTCAGAACCTTTTCAATAT
This sequence comes from Upupa epops, assembly GCA_013397515.1. Taxonomy (NCBI): domain Eukaryota; kingdom Metazoa; phylum Chordata; class Aves; order Bucerotiformes; family Upupidae; genus Upupa; species Upupa epops. The sequence goes on from VZRI01003582.1 coordinate 104,547, forward strand.
CATGCCTTGGAATTGTCTACTGAAGACTTAGATGAGGAAGCAGAAGCTCTGGCTGCTGAAGAGGAAGAAGATGAAGAAGGGGAGAATGAAGATGAAGAAGTAAGCATGCTGGCCTTGTCTATTTATGGTTGATTTTAACTCATTTATTTGATTTGAACAGAACACCATAGCATTCAGATTTTGCACCTGATTTGCTATGATCCAGATTCATTCTTGTTAGAGAATAAATATCAGCATGAGCTTCAAGATCACTTTCATTGCGTTCCTATGCTCTGGCTGATAGTAGTTTTACTCCAGCAAGTAGCATAAACACCCCATGGTAATAGAGAGAGTGAATGTAGTTTTGGCTGATGGCACAGAGGGGTTCTATTAAAGAAACAAATGTCAACTGTCAACTAACAATGGCTTCTGTGAGTAAACATCAGAAGATGCAGAGGCCTAATGTGCAGTCATGTGTTTCATCTCAGCTACTGATAATTTTCAAACACCCATGTTAATAAAATTCAAGATTTAGCTTGGCCTTTCTTTTATTTTCATTCTATACTGGAAGATTCCCACTCCCAAATGCAACCACAGAGGATAGCCGTGTACTCTACTGGAGCAGTACTGAAGAGATATTTTAAGAAATTCATTGTATTGGATGTGTAATCTGGCTTTGCAATATCAGCTCTCATCGTCTTTGCTGAAGGGGTCTGCTCCTGTGCCTTTAGAAGCAATGGGTCTGAATGTCTAGAACACAGCAGGAAAAGATTTTATCATGGATAATTCTAGTCTAATTTTAGTATTCACCAGCTCACTGTAATCTCATTTGAAATGTAAAATGGTCACATTTCACTCATGAAATTGAGCAGCTTTCTGACTCTATCTGAAAAGTGTGTATTCAGCATGAAAATGATGTTGAGAATACCATTCTCATTCAGTGTTCAGTTGATGTATTTGACATTACTTAATCTGAAGGGAGGGTAATGGAGCATTGAAACAGGCTGCCTGGGGGGTTGTGGAGTCTCCTTCTCGGGAGACGTTCCAGCCCCGCCTGGCTGTGTTCCTGTGCAACTTGGTCTGGGTGATCCTGCTGTGGCAGGGGGATCGGACTGGATGATCTTTTGAGGCTCCTTCCGATCCCTAATGATTCTATGATTCTAGTGATTCTATGATCTTCTCAATCTACTTAATCTAAGTGAACTACTGAATTCAAATAGTTTTTTAAATCTTTCATAATATTTTCAGGATGAAGAAAAAAATAAGGAAAAGAAAATGCAGATGGGAGACACAAAACACTTTTGTCCAGTCAGTCTGAAAGAGAACTTTATCCTTTACCCAGGACTCCGTGAGCATGCAGCTAAATATCGAGAAAAGATCTATTACTTCTCAACTTCTGAGTGTAGAGATAAGTTTTTGAAGAACCCTGAGGAGTACGTGGCTCACAACGAACCGATACAAGTGAGAACACATTTGTTTAAAGCAGATGGATATCACTCTTTTCCATTTCCAATTTTAATTGTTTATTATTGCAGATTTTTCCTAGGCAACAGTAATCCATCAGGCAAGTCCTTAAACAAAGACAATGCATTGTTTCCCTAGGGGTTTTGCAGTGCACACTTGAATTAAGATGACTTGATGCAAATAAAGCAGAAAAAAGATGATTATAAAAGTTTACAATAATCATAACTTGTGATTAAAGAATTACAAATATTGGGATGTTTTTATTATCTTGAAGTCTTTTTCTCTAAGTGGAAAAAGCTTAAAAGAAGGCAAGAATCACCAGTATTTTCAAATGAAATTTAATGTTTCCCTCCTGGGATCAATTGCCCTAGGGTATTTCTTCTTTATTCCCAGAGAGCAGTTTGGAATAGCAAGAGGAAGCCTGGAAAAATTAAAATGCAAAATGATTGCCTGGATTTGACAACACTTTATAAAGGCATTTTGGAAGTGCAAAGCAGTGGAGGATTCCCTGTAGACTCCAAATTGTCACAAAATATTCCGGTTTTATTCTGTAGGCTCCTCCTTTACGAGTGTGCTTACTTGGGACTCATGGAGCAGGGAAAACTACTTGTGCACGACAGATAGCGAACAAAGTAGGTATCTTCCACATTCAGTTTGAAGAATATCTACAGCAACTGATCTTACCCAAAACTAAAAAGAAAGTTGTGCCCCGTTTTGATGAAGAACTTGATGAAGATTACAATAAAATGCCTGTGAATGAATTATCACTGGAAGATTTCTCTCCACGTATGACTGAGACTGAGACAAGCAGAGAGGTAATATTATGATCTTTGTATGTCTGTATACAAAATAGACATTTTCAGCCCAGAACAGGAATTACCTATCAAATTCTAGCTTGACAGAAGTCACTTCTGTTCAGTGATTTACTGGATGTCTTTTGGAAATAATAATTTGTGACAATATTTCCTTACAAAATATTTCCTTTCCAAGAATGGTGTATAGGGTCTTTCTTCTAAATAGCAGAGACAGATACTACATTGGAACAGGGTGCCCAGGGGGGTTGTGGAGTCTCCTTCGCTGGAGACGTTCCAGCCCCGCCTGGCTGTGTTCCTGTGCCACTGGGTCTGGGGGATCCTGCTGTGGCAGAGGAATTAGACTAGATGATTTTTTTCAAGGTCCCTTCTGATCCCTTATTACTCTATGATGGAGGAAAGGAAGATAAAATGAGGAGGGAAAAGGCCAGAATAATAATGGGAAGGTTTCCTTTAGGTGTGTAAAACACACAGTTTTGGTCAGGTGTATGTGCTCCACAGGAGCCTTGAAATGTTCACCAGAATTGCACCAAAACAAAATGCCTCTGCCACCCCTTTAGTCTGATCGACTCCTGCCAAAACAATCAGAAATGCTTCAGTGTTCATAGCAGAGTAAGCTAGTATTGTTTTATACAGTGACTCTCTCTCATTTCTGCTCATGTGTGTATGCCCAGTAATCTTACCCATCTTTCTGTAATTTCAAAAGCTAAAAGTTACTTCTAAAAAGTAAACACTCCCACGATTCTGATGTAGAGCAGATAGGCTTCCAGCACGAGAATGTGTATTATTACTTGGAAAACCTCTTGTAGGCTGTTAGGAGAAACTGTGATCATTTCAGTTGTTACTCCTCTGTATAATTACATACTCCATGTCTTTCAGGATGTCTTTGGATTAACTTGGCTGTAGATTTCATTGAATCTCATAGAGCAGCAGTTGTCCCAGCTCTAGGGAAGTCCCTAACCCCAAGCACATGGAAATTAGCCCAAAATGTATAAGGTGGTTGAGCGAAAAGTGGCAAGAGTTACTTTGTTCCTGCTGATTTAAATCAAATTAAGGTGGCACCTGACTGAGTCAATTGTGTCAGGTAGATCTTCTTTCTTCTTTGTTTTTTTGTGTGGGTTTTCTTTCCATAAAGCAATTGAAGTTAACTGCTGTGGAAGAAGCAATCAAAGCAAATCTAATGGATAATCAGGCACTGCCTCCAGAAGTCCTTGATAACATTGTTCTTGACTGGTGGAAGAAAGAACCGTTCCGGTAAATGCAATTATAACTGTAATTCCTTTAATTAATCTTAGGAAGTCTATCATCCATCGTGTAAATTACTAATAACTGCTGCAGAGATTATTTCAGTGCTCTTGTACTTCTTACGGGTCACGACTGACCTCTCAGTCTTGGTTTTGTTTCTCAGTTTTTACTGACATTTTTCCAGTACTGAACTACACTATTCCAGTGCTCCGGTACCCTCCCTGTGAAGAAGTTCTTCCTGATATTTCTATGGAACCTCCTCTGTTCCAGCTGGCACCCCTTGTCCTATCACCAGATGACCTTGAGAAAAGCCTGGTTCCATCCTCCAGACACCCACCCCTCACATAGCTATAGACATTAATTCTTTCCAGGGAGGGTAACAGAGCATTAGAACAGGCTGCCCAGGGATGTTTTGGAGTCTCCTACTCTGAAGACGTTCAAGACCCTCCTGGTTGTGTTCCTGTGCGACTTGGTCCAGGTGATCCTGCTGTGGCAGGGGGGTTGGACTGGATGATCTTTCCAGGTCCCTTCCCATCCCTAAGGATTCTATGGTTCTATGATTCTATGAAATAATAATATGCAAATGACTTCTTACGGTTTAATCTTAACACACACATTTAATAAGGGACTTTCTTTTCACCAAATTCATTACATGCCAAACCATTTGTGTAATGATAACTATCTTCTTCTTCAATTAGGTCCACAGGATTTATACTGGATGGGTTCCCTCGTACTGTAGGTGAAGCCCGCTATTTGTCAGAGCGAGAACTCTGTCCCGATGTTGTGGTCTCCATTGAAGTAGAAAAGAGCGATGTTCTTGACCGTCTTTTTCCTCCACGCCTGAAACAATGGAAAGAAAAACAGTGTAAAAAGAAGGAAAATAGAAAGAAAGTGAAAGACCTGAAAGAAAAAATAAGGGTAAGTTTTCATCCCTATCTTCTGTTCTGTAATTTCAACAGCACAGGTATGAAACCAGATCTAAACCTCCCAGAACAGTGAGAAGCACAGAGAGAAACAGGTATGGAAGCCAGTAGTCACAGCCTCATGTATTTCACAGTTCCTACGTTTACCATAGGAACCAAAAACGGCTCCTTTCCTTCTCCATGGAGTGAATTCCTATAGGCAGAATCTGCCTATAAATTTAGAAACTCTGTGGCTTACCAATAAAAATAGTAAATCTTTTCTTTGTGGCACCCACCAAAGCCGCTCTATCGCTCCCCTTTCTTAGATGAAGAGGGGAGAGGAAAATATAACAAGTGACTAGTAGGTCAAGACAAGAAGAGTTTAATAAAGCAAAGGCAAACAATAAAGATTACTCCCTATGTCCAGTCAGCAGGTGATGTTTGTCTGCTTTCCTGGGAAGCAGGACTTGATACACACAGTGGTTGCTCTAGAGGACAAACATCATCAATGAATGCTCTCCTGCTTCTTTATCCTTGCTTTTATATCTGGGCTGATGTCATCTGATATGGAATATCCCTTTGGACAGGTTGGGTTAGCTGGCCCAGCCCATCCCTAAGCCTACTGCTGCAGGAAAGGTTAGGAAATAAAAAACCCAATCACAGCCTTGATGCTGTGCAAACACAGCTCAGCAGTAGCCAAAACACTGGTGTGTTATCAATGGCCTTCTAGTTGGCTCTAAAAACAGCACTGGAAAATGGAAAGAATCAACTCCATCTCAGACAAATCCAATACAGAACCACAGGCTTTCTGACTGCCCCGCCAGTCTCAGTCTCAGAAGTTGCCAAGTTATTTTACTAACATTCACTTCCATGTTCTCCTAGTACAAAGGTGTATATCTAGGCTGCAAAATGTTGGAAGCAACTAGAAACAGAGTTTTAAAGTGGGAAGAACAGCATTCATTTTATCAATACTAGATTACTAGAATGGTTCAGGTTGGAAGGGTCCTCACCCAGTTCCAACCCCCCTGCTATGAGCAGGGACAGCCCCCACTAGACCAGGGTGCTCAAGGCCCCGATATCCAGAGGAGAGCTTTTATTAGCAAATCTCATTGTGTTGCATCTTTCTTTTGCTACCAGGATGAGAGGATTGCCAGAAGAAGGGAAGAACTTTTAGCAGAACGAAAACAAAGGAAACAGGAGGTAAGAACATAAGCTAATAAAAAAGATTTTAAACAGAAATTGGCATTTATACCTTAGAAATTTCTAGAGCTTTAAGTCACAGAGTATTTAGGGCAATGTAGAGTAATAAAAATGTGATAGTATGTCAGTGCCTTCTGCTTTCAAAAACAATTGTACATGGTGCTTAAATTGTTTTAGACTCTACTGACTCACGAACACTAAAACAATTTAAACAGAATTCTCAGTATGTGCTCAGTTTATCAAAATGCTTACAAATAAGGCAGCTCTATCTAAGTTGTAAGCATCAGAGGACGCCCACTAACTGCAATTAAGCACACATTTGAAGTACCGTGTCAAATCCATGGTTAACCCAGAATAGGGCTGTGCCAGGACTTCTGCCTAAACACCATGATGCAGTGTATTTATAAATGCATTCCTGTATGACTGGACTGCTCATGACATTTTGGTTAACTACGCTTTCAGTTAACAAGCTTGTTTGTAACAAAGTCCTGCCAAACTGCATTACTATGGATGAACAAAATACTCCTCAAAAGACCTTCAAAACTTGAGGGTTTTCAAGCACTACTGGAACCAGTACAATGTTTTACTGTGTGTGCTGTGAAATAACTCTGGATTTTCTTCTGAAATAAGAATAGAGTTTACTAGATTCTTACTTACAATAAAGGATACTTCAAAAGGTGGTTTTGTTGAATGCATGATTTTTCTAATTAAAGAAAGATCCCGTATGTAGATTCCTGGAATACTTCAGGTTGGAAGGGACCTTAAAGATCACCTAGTTCCAACCCCCCTGCCGTGTGTTGCTTCAGAACATCCGGATCACAGGCATGTAACAACAACATATTTTACCTCTATAGGCTTTAGCAAATCTGGAGCATTATGAAGCCACAGAGGAGGAAGATCAGAATGAAAAGGAAGATATTGAAACTATTCTTGAAGAAGAGTTTTTAGAAGAAGAAGAAGAAGAGGCTGAAGAAGAACAGGAGATTGATGCTGTTGACCGCATACAAAGTGAAATTGCAGAAAACTTTGATTCAGAAGTAGACAGTTTACAGAGAGTACAGGTACCTAATCCTCTGGTTATTTTATTAAATTTTATGATGGCATCATGTATGAGGAGTTTTCCTTTTGATTTTAGTTGTCAAATTCCAAAGTTATGGTGCTTAAAAGAGTCCTGCTGCTGTATTCATGATGTAAGTACGTGAGGAAGATAAAGGCTGTAGTGAGAAGGTATATACTTTTAAAAATGCTTTCTTTATAAGACTAAGGGTAACGGCGCATTGGAACAGGCTGCCCAAGGGGGTTGTGAAGTCTCTTTCTCTGGAGATGTCCCAGCCCCGCCTGGCTGTGTTCCTGTGCCACTTGGTCTGGGTGATCCTGCTGTGGCAGGGGGACTGGACTAGATGATGTTTTGAGGTCCCCTCCAATACCTAATGATTCTATGATTATTTTTATACTAAAAGATGCTTCTGAAGCTGTAGCTTTATCGTGGCAAAATTACCTGTCAGATCGTTGTTTCTTTTTCATGTGAATAGTGTGATACTTAAAATAGACCGTGTAACTTCAACCTTAATGGGCAGGAAAACCAATTCTCAACTCAAATTTTGCTGATCTGTAACTGTGAAATCCTTGATAGTTCACAGAAAATCTTGCTGTCACTTGTTATGAAAAGTCTGATGCTGTTTATGATTCTAATATCTCATTATATTTTCATTAACCAGGAAGAACTTGAAGAATTGTCAATACCACAGATCAAGATCAATGGAGGACGGAAGCCTCGCATTGTACACTATCAAGTATACAGCCAGCTGAATTCTCTCATGGAAAATCGTGAGAGTGTATTTGAGAAATGTTATCCAATAAGTCTGCCACTTGCACATAAGATGTTAGCTTTCTCGTATAAATTCCCGAGCGCCTTTGGTCAGTGGGATCCAATCAAGGTAACGTTCTTAAAGAGCTGAAAAATATTGTCAGGAGGCAATACTTTAAAAAATATTTCCTGTTACAAACCACTAGACAGTAGCAACCAGTACCAAAACTATTCAATGGAAACTACGTTACTGAAGCAAAGCTACACAATTAAATATAAACAAAATGCACCAAGCACTGCTAACGAAAGGTATGAGGCTTTTCAGCCAAATTAAGGCTGAGAGGTGTTAAGTTAAATCTGCTACATTACCAGATTTACAGGAACATATCCAGGCAAGTCTGGAACATCTCCAGAGAAGGAGACTCCAAAATCCCCCTGGGCAGCCTGTTCCATGCTCCATTACCCTCCCTGGGAAGAAGTTATCCACTAGATTCCTAGAAAGGTTCTGGTTGGAAGGGACCTTAAAGATCATCTAGTTCTACCCCATCTGCCATGAGCAGGGACATCCCTGATTAGACCAGGTTGCTCAAGGCCTCATCCCATCTGGCCTTCATATGTTTGCCTGTAACTACTGGGGGCTTTTCTTAATGACTGAGCATGTCATGTTCATGGACTGAACATGTGCCAGCAGTGTGCCCAGGTGGCCAAGAAGGCCAGTGGCATCCTGGCCTGCATCTGAAATAAGTGTAACCAGCAGAGACCAAGGAGGTGATCCTGCCCCTACACTCGGACCTGGTGAGACTGCATCTCCAGCACTGTGTGCAATTTTGAGCACTGCAGTATAGGAAGNGAGTCAAATTATTTTATTTAGTCTCTGAAAAGAATTATTTGAAAAGAATCCTTTATGTTCTACTCCTCTGACTGCACCCTATTGATGGACAGAAAGCGTTACGGTACCACCTACTGGAAACAGTGAATATTGTGTCTCTCTTTTACTTCAAAATCAGTGTAAAACGCAAAGGGAGAAAGAAACCATTAGCCAAAATGTCAAGTCATCTGAAAACTTGACAGTATGTCCTGACTGGATTCAATAAAGAGGCTGGATCAACCCAAAATAATGTCTTGAGCAACCCAAAGGATTCAGGAGGCTGATTTGATCAAGCACTAATAGCCTTTTTCTTCTGATAGGATTTCCAGCCTAGTGACAAACCTGCTCACAAAGAACAGCTTTTAATGTGATGAACATTTTGAGAACAGCCCAGGTGGCTGTAAAAGGGTTGGATCTGTGGCAAAAATCCAGCTTCTTATTAAGGTCTTCACCCCAATAAAAACCACACGTCTTAAGGCCGACAGCATCCTGGCCTGGATCAGGAACGGGGTAACCAGCAGGAGTAGGAAGGTGATGGTGCCCCTGTACTCCGCACCTGTGAGACTGTACCTTGAGTACTGGGTCCAGTTTTGGGTATCACAGTATCAGAAGGACACTGAGGGGCTGGAGCAGGGCTGGAGGAGGCCAGTAAGGCTGGGGAGAGGTCTAGGAAACAGGCCCTGTGAGGAACGGGTGATGGAACTGGGGTTGTTTAGAGAAGAGAAGGCTGAAAGGAGGCATTCTTGCTCTCTACAGGTACCAAAAACGAGGTTGTAGCGACGTTGGTGCTGAGCTCTTCTCCCAAATTTCTAATGATAGGATGAGGAGAAATGGCCTCAGGTTGCTTCAGGGGAGGTTTAGATTGGATCTTAGGAAGAAGCTCTTTCCTCAGAGAGTGGTTGGGCACTGGACCAGGCTGCCCAGGGAGGTGGTGGAGTCCCCATCCCTTGAGATGTTTAAAAAATGAGTAGCTAGAGCACTTGAGGCCATGGTCTAGGGGTTGGGGAGATACTGGGATGAATGCTGGACTTGGTGATCTTGGAGGTCCTTTCCAGCCCTGAAGATTCTATGATTCTGAGCTTCCTCAGACTCAGACTATATGTACTGCCCAAATGCTCTGATGGTTTGTTTTATGTAGATGGTGGTTCTCTACCTGCCTGTGAAGCCATTTCTGTGGGATGGAAGAAGAGGAAGCTTTGTCAAACCTAATCAACTGCTTTTTTATATATGTTGCAGCTAAGTGAAGGAGACGTAATGAAGCCACGACAGAGCCATGAAAACACAGTCTTTCCTGTAATCCATCGACAATATATTTATTTCTTTTCAAGTAAAGAAAATAAGGAAACGTTCATGAAAAATCCCATCAAATATATTTGTCAGCCAAAGCCTAGACCTGCTGTGCCAGTTAAGATAGCAATAGTGGGTCCTCCAAAATCTGGGAAGACTACAGGTAGGAGCCTGTATTATCTATCAAGCTAAACCCTACCTAATGGCTGCAGTTGTGTCTGTCATTACTGCTATGAAAAATCACAAACCATTGGTCTTCCTGGATGTATTATCTGTTAGTTCCATTCTCTAATGTCTTGTTATGCTCTCAGGTATCTATGCATTATCTGAATTATTATCTGAATCATTTTGCAGCTTTATAAGAAGTTAGTGACCTGGGCTGGCACTTAGAAAATCCAGGCTTAAGCTATTCATACCCCTTGTATTATTTCTGAGTATTTTCTGTTGGTTTCTTATTTCTCTCAGTCAGTGTGAAACAATGAACAGCTACTCCTAGGTTCAAGGACTAGAACCCCAAGCTCCATACATCTTGTGTTGCCAAACCTTGCTTAAAACCCACAAGACCCCTATCTTTCTCCTCTCCTTCCTCTGGTTCTTTGAATCCACAGGTCTCTGCCTTTTAACTGGAGGAGGAGAAAATTCAGCTGACACCATAGCTTAATAACTAGTCTGAAAAAAAAAAGAAGAGAGGGTTCAAATGGTCTTACAATGAGGAGGAAATGTCCATCATATTTACCTTTTCCTGGATAAATGATCTAACTGCTAGGCTGTTCCGTGCGAGGTGCAGCAGCAGAAGCACACTATCTGAGGTGTCGTGTGGTAATACTGCCTACTGCTGCTGAGGTTTGTGCAGGACTGAGCACTGTTAGTACATGCTCTACATCTTTGCAAAACTTCAGGCTCTTCAGGGGCGTAAGCAGGGTTAGTACCCTTTTACCAAGATCCTGCATTGGCAACGACTCGGGGAGTGAGCAGAGCAGCTGCTTCAGAGACTAAGGACAAGACTGCTAGGTCATGCTCTTGCTTACATTATGTACCAACATTCTTTGCAGTTGCCAAGAAATTCTCAAGTGTGTACGGGTTGCTGCGCCTGAGTATGGGACAGGCCATAAGGATGGTGCTCGACAACCAGCCAGAGAGTAAATTGGCACTCACATTAAAGGGGCATCTTCACAGAGGACTGACCGTGCCTGATGAATTGGCCGTCCAGGCCCTAGATGTGGCTCTGATGCATCACGTGTGTAATACCACTGGGTAAGAGCCTTGTTGAGTTTCTAGATTTTTTTCAAGCTGCATAGAATCACGATCATAGAATGGTTTAGGTTGGAAGGGACCTTAGAGATCATCTACTCCAACCTCCCTGCCATGGGTCTAATGACAAGCTGGTGTTCACATCAGTATAGTTCATAGACTCATAGACTATTCAAGGTTGGAAGTGACCTCCAAAGGGACATCTACAACTAGAACTGGCATAGGCGCAGTATTTTGTCTCTGCTGAGTGTGTCCTAGGAGTACACATAGTCTCAACAGTGACTTAGAAACACACTTCTTAGCAACGCTGACTTGCTGTTTCCTTTTCTCTGCAGAGTTGTAATTGATGGCTACCCTGTAACAAGAAGACAAGTAAACCTCTTGGAATCAGCTCGGATAATTCCAATGAAAATCTTTGAATTGGAAATGGATGCAAAGGAAGTGTTCAGAAGAGCACTGCTGGATAAGGAAAGCCCCTCCAGGTAGTAATGCTTTCTAATAGCAATGTTTTCATCCACACAATGTTGTCATGTCGCTATTTATCAGTTGTAGGGCTGTACCCAGAGAGGCTGTATCTAAGCTGGTGCATAACCTAGCTGTCTCCAAACCCCACATGTAAAAGACACGGGTAGCAGTCCCTCTATCATTGTAATGCTTTTATTTTCATCAACCAGAAACAGGGGCATCAGGCATTTGTGGCATGCCTCCCCTGTCGTGTGACTCAGGACACGGATGTGCAGTGCTATGCGCCCACTGCTTAGGTTAACTGGTTGTAACGGCACCACACATCACCATTGTTACTAGTTCACTCTGCTGAGTGATGTCTTCTCAAGGACATCTGGTGCTAGGACAAGGGGCACTGGGTGCCAGCTGGAACAGAGGAGGTTCCATATAAATGTCTGAAGGAACATCTTCACTCCTAACATTCCACTCCCTTGCAGTGTTCAAGGCCAGGGTGGATGGGGCCTTGAGCACCCTGGTCTAGTGGGGGATGTCCTTGGTCATGGCAGGAAGGTTGGAAGGTCCCTTCCAACCTGAACTTTTCTATTAATTGATGAATCCATGAACCCTAAATGATTCTATACTGCTCCCCATATATAACTGGTAATATTCTTAATAAGAAACTTGTATTTCTGAAGTATGTTCTACAGTGTCAAATAATCACAGTTGTTTAAGATGGATTTAATGTGAACTCTGGAATTGAAACCTGAAATTCAATGAAATGATATAATCTTCAGACACGTGTCAGTGTTATTTCTCTTATTTGTCTTCAGACCTTCCTACCCTGAACATGACAGCTTACAAATTCTAGCTGTTAAAAATTCCTGCTACAGACAGCACATCGATGCAATCAGAAGTTTCTATATGAAGGAACATCAGAACTGGTGTGTGATTGATGCCTGTCGGAGCAAGTGGTGGATCTGGAACAAAGTACTACAGGAAGTTCAAGTGGTTGTTAAAGAAATTCAGATATACCTGGAAAGGATAAGAGAAGGTAAGACTTTCTCAGAAGTCTTTCTGCATTTCAGCTTCAACTTGCTTTGGAGGAAGCTAATTCCTGGGCACATACATAACCCCTCAGGTTCTTCAGTCTCACCTGCAGAGATCCTGAAGAGATCTAAGACCAAAACAGCTACCAGACAGTCTGAGAGCACCCTCCAAAGAACAGGGTAACAGAATATACCTGAAGGAAGTCAGAGGTCTCATAGTCCATGCAGATTCTTGAACACTGAGTGTTAAATCACAAAGGGTATCCCAAAGCATGCAAGGAAACTCTGACTTGCAGCTTCAATGACATGTCAGTGAAGGAAGAGGGAAGGAGGGGGATAATCATAGAATCCTTAGGGATTGGAAGGGACCTGGAAAGATCATCCAGTCCAATCCCCCTGCCACAGCAGGATCACCCAGACCAAGTCACACAGGAACACAGCCAGGAGGGGCTGGAACGTCTCCAGAGAAGGAGACTCCACAGCCCCCCTGGGCAGCCTGGTCCAGTGCTCCGGGACCCTCCCTGGGAAGAAGGTCCTGCTGAGATTGATAGGGAACTTCCTGTGTTCCAGCTGGCACCCAGTGCCCCTTGTCATCCCCAGATGACCTTGAGAAGAGCCTGGCTCCATCCTCCTGACACCCACCCCTCACAAATTTATAGACATTTAAGTTTCAGTATTGCCATCTGCATTAATTTCTTTGTGGTGAGAGAAAAAAAAAACAGGAGTAGAACAATAAATGATAAATAAAACTGTTCTGGAGAGAACAGACTAATAATTTAGGCACACGGGGTACCCCACACCATTAATAATGATTAGATTTCTTAAGCACTAAAAACAGGTTATCAAAATTAATTAGGTTGCAACTTCATTTTCATACCACTTTATAACAATTGCTCTTCTAATTCTCATTTCATACAATTTTCAGGAGGAATTATAGCATCTTCTGGGCCACACCACTTCTGAACAGAAATGGTTGATGTGTTGATGCATTTCACTAATAAAAATACTAATTGCTTTTATTGCCAGGAAAAGCAGCTGGCATTGCTGATTTATGTATTACTCCTGAAGAGCTGCACTGCCGGCTGGGGGAATTTGGGCAGTATTGTCCTGTCAGCTTGGCAGAAAGGGGAGAACTGATTGACTGCTCTGTAACGTCATCGCTGCAATTTGCTGCAGAATTTCGGGGACACTATTACAAAATGGCATCACGGGAAGAACTGGATGTAAGTGTCAAGCAGCGAGCTGGGAGGGGATCATTGGAAGCGGGAAGATTGTTGCTTAGTTTGTCGGATTCCATGGAGAAACAAGCAGTATGTAATCTGAATTAGACCAGTGTGGTGAGTATTGGAGCTTTTGTTATCTATACAGCTGCTGTCAAACATCTACGCAGACAAAATGCTTCAGAGCCTGTTCAAAACAAAGCTCCTCTTGCAAACCGTGATAGCTCAGTCATTTTAGAACAAGCATTTCCTCCTTTCTTCATCTGTTTCGAGGAGACTGGGGGTAGAGAGTGGATAAAGAAAGCAATGGATAGTCATGGGTGATGGGTAGACAGTGGTAACTTCAGCCGAGAGCTGGTTGGAAAATAACTTACTTGAGCTCAGCAGCAGCAGCACGTTTAAGAGAGGCATTGTGGAATAAACTAGTATCTGAATTGTGTAAGCCAGTCCTTTGGAGTTTGATTAGCAGTCTTACAGTCCCTCTGTCCTTATAACAACACTAAACATCTTTTTCTACAGAAATTCTTGAGCAGACCAGATGTATACGTGCCACCCCTGGCACCTCACCCTCTCCCACCACCAGATATGCTACCAAAGAAACTGACTGCAGCAGAAGTGAAGGCCTTATTCCCCATCAGTGCTGAAATACAGGGATACTGCCCAGTCACTTACCTGGATGGAAAACAGAGGTACATCAGGGCAGTCTGTATCATCAAAACTACAGTCTGTGTGTCCTGTACTGTCACATGAATAAGGAAATACATTTCAAATACATTTCAACACTGTTGAGGGTTTGGACAGGAAAAGTGAATACAGTACTCTATACTGTGTCTGTGGCTTTGCATATCAATATCAAATCACTTCTTTAAGCTCTACAGCTTCCACAAGACTCAAGTGTTTTGTGATGAAGACTGCTCAGATACAGCTTGGAGTTTTCTCTGCCGTAAGCCTTCAAAAGTTCAAACAAATCTCATGTAGATTTGCCCCACGTAGAGGCAAAACTACCAATCACAAATGTTCTAAGAGATCCATAAAGTCCCACTGATTTCTTCGGTGTGCAGGAATTTATAATAGACAATTCTACTCTGTCTGCACCTTCCTAAAGGTATTTCAATCTCAAGTAAGCCTTTCATAAACAGGAGTTGGGGCAAAGACTTTGAGCTGCTTAGCTGTTAGTTGCGTGGTAGAAACCTGCATGATCAACTGCTACTTTTTTGTAGTTCCTATACTGGCTAAATTCTCAGAAAGCTCCCAGCAGCTCACGCATTTCCACTGCACAAATGATGCTTTACTATTTATTGTGATTTAATCATCTTTCTTGCTCCGTCTCTTCAGATACGAAGCTTTGGTGTGTGGGAACATCGAGTATGCTGCAAAATACAACGATAAGTTATACATTTTTGAAAGCGAAGAGAAACTTCAGAAGTTTATGAGGTGAATATACTAGTGGCACTTTCATCTTCAATTGCGTTAAGGATCAGACATCTTAAAGTGCTTCCTTTTTACCTGGTTAGGTTACCAGAAAAGTACTGTAATCTGAAGCTTCCACGTAAACTCCCTCCAGTAAAGGAGCCAATACGACTCACTTCACTTCCTTTGACCGGATACCTTGAACAGGCCAGTGTTTGCTTTTCTATTTCAGAACGCAGATTTGCAACGTATGCTGTATCTCACCCAGTTTAGTTAGTTTGTAAAGCAGCGTGATTCTTAACTCTATTAATGTGATTATATTAAACTGAAATTGTGCAACTGACAGGAATTTTTTTAAGCTTTCAAATCATAGATATTTGTAGCTTTAAAGGAAAAAAAGACAAGACCAGAGGAGAATAATAAATGGCAATATCATGGATTTTCTGACTCTTTCATTTATTGTATTTTGTAAGAGTACGTTTTGCTTCCATTTTTAACACCAGGACAGCCACAAGCCTACCTGGAATCATTTAAGGATAGTGGGTTACATTTAGAGTGATGATTATAAAACCCATGGTCACCACTCTCCCTGTTTTGTACTGTTCAGTATCTTCTGCAATTCCTCAACTAATACATCGTCCTACATTGTCAGATTTACATGTCAGCAGGATCAGGCTTTGACTTATATCATGTTCAAGATTTTGATACTCATCTTCTAAAACTGTTTTCTTTCCTTAGGGAGTAGCAACTAGCCTAATAAAAGCTCTGAACGAAGTAGGCTGCTTGAAGCCAAAGTTTCCATTCCTAAGTGTCAAGAAGACTGCCCTACTCTTTGTCGCCTGCCATCTAAAAGGTAGCGTATAAAATCATAGGCTGTGACAATAATGAACGACATAAATGCAGTTACTCGTCGGACACAACGCTGATAACGAGTTTCTGCGCTTTTATTACATCCAAGGAGGGAAAACACTGTTACGTACTCATTTCAGTACACACTGCCAGCGTTCTTCGATGGCTGCGGCTGCCCTTACCCTTCCGAAATCCCACCCCTGCCTTGTCGTTCCCTCAGCTGCAGCCTTGATCCCTTTTAACTGTGTGGATTCCGACAGCTGCCGGGATACTAACCCGCCGCTTCTCTTCCGCAGCGCACAACCCGCGGAGCCCGGCCCCGACGCGGCAGCGGTACCGGCAGCACCTGGCGCAGTTCGCGGAGCGCTGCCGGCTCTTGCCCCTGCTGGGGGCGGCCATGGTGGGTCCCCGCCCGCACCCGCGGGACATCGAGAGCTGTCTGCGGGACTTCCTCGCCCTGCGCGACAGCGGACCCGGCTTCGCGTAACGGGAGTCTCAACTCGTCCCATTAAACTCTGCCGGGAGTCATTCTGCCTCCTTCACTCAGCGGCCATTGCGGTTGGGGAGGGGGGGGCGGGGGAAGAGGGGCACCTGGGTGACGCCGGAACGTCACGTCATGACGTAGGACGCTGTACGTCGTGACGTAAAGCGCGGTGCTGCCCAGGCCGGAAACGCGGCGGAGGAGGAGTGGGTGGTGAGTTGTGAGGGCCGGGATGGGCTGCGAGCGGCCGGGAGAAGCGTCCGCCCTTCTAGAGCTCAGCGGTCGCCGGGGGCGGCGAGTGGTTCTCCCCGCGGTGCCACCGGCACTGCAGGAGTCAGGGGCTTCAGTGGGGCGCTTGGGGCGGCTGTGCTGCCTGTCTTGTAAGAAAGAGGATCCACATAGGGGGCCTGGACAGGCTGGGTGGATGGATCAAGGCCAATGTATAAGCTTCAGCAAGGCCAGGTGCTCTGTGCACTTGAGTCACGACAACTCAGTGCAGCGTTGCAGGCTTGGGGAAGGATGGCTGCAAAGTGCTCCTCAGAAACAGACCTGAGAGTATTGATTGACCGTCAGTTAAGTAGGAGCCAGGCAGCCATGTGCTTAGATGGGCAAGAAGGCTAGTGGCATCCTGGCTTATATCACAAGTAGTGTGTCTGTTCGTTGATTGTACCCCTATGCTCAGCACTGGTGAGGCCACACTGAGTTCAGTTTTGGGTGCCTTGGTGCAAGAAGGGCATTGAGGTGGTGGAGTGGGTCTAGAGAGGGGCCCACCTCCACAGGCTGAAGCTTACCATGTAAATGTTCTGAAAGAGAAATTTTCAGGATAGGTATGGGTAAGAGAAGCCATGGAGTTCTGCCACACTGCTGCCAGTGAAGTTTTATCCTTGATTAAAGACTTCTTAGCCTTGTCCATGAATAATTTGAAGTGTGGCATCTGCAGCCATGAAGTACAGTTGACCTTTTTGTTTGCTCATTTTTGTTTCTACTTGGGAGCTGTGAACAAAGAGTTTTTTGTCTGATTATTCTAGTTTTTAGAAGGGGCAGCTGGTTTTTTTAATTCTCTGCAGTTCATAGAACATCAGAAATAAATAAGTGAAATAACAGGTGGTATATCTGGTCTAAGAATAAACAATAGTCATTTGTTATGATTTCAAACCACTTTTTGAAAAGAACTTGTGTCAGCATGAGCATTAATTTCTTTAAAGAGTTCACAGACTTCACAGTTGCTTTAGAAACCGTTGAACTCTGTGGACTGGTAAAGCAAAGGATATTTGGTGTCTTATGCAGCTTCTAAAATACTTTTCTTTTTAAAGCTGTTGTGTTCTTGTAGGTATCTCCTTTCAGATTTGCAGTAAAAATGGCTGAAACGAATCCTGCTACTCCTGAGAAACTGGTCATCATCCATTCCAAAGCTCACAAAGATTCCATTTTAGCTAATTTTGAAGAGCAAAGAAAGAAGGATTTTCTTTGTGACATTACTTTAATAGTGGAAAATGTGCAGTTCAGAGCCCACAAAGCTTTGCTTGCTGCCAGCAGTGAGTACTTCTCAATGATGTTTGTAGATGAGGGTGAAATAGGGCAGTCAATTTACATGCTGGAGGGAATGGTCGCAGACACCTTTGGAGCACTGCTAGAGTTTATCTACACCGGCTGCCTCCGTGCCAGTGAAAAAAGCACAGAGCAAATTCTGGCTACTGCACAGATGCTCAAAGTGACTGACTTGGTGTGGGCCTGTACAGACTATCAGGCCAGCCGCAGCCCACATAGCGCGGTACCTGCTCCGCCCAGCAGCGAAGCCGCTGTGGCCCTTACTGCAAGTGACAAGAAAAGTGAAGATCCACCAAAGAGAAAACGAGGGCGACCGAGGAAAATCAGGGATGTTGAAGAAGAAAACTTAGGAGCAAGTGCTGCTGAAGATGTGCAGCTGAGAGAGAACAATTCCATGCAAAATAAGCACAATTCTATGGCAAAAGACACTGCAGCTGAAGACATGGTTGCCAGTGAACAGGTACCAGTGAGGAAAGATGCTGAAGAAAATGAACCTGCCTGTGGCTCTGTTGATCTGTCAGCTGAGAAAGATGAGAATTACGATCCCAAATCTGAAGGAATGCAGAGCACTCTGAGCCGATACAGCAAACGTAGAATAAGGAGATCAATCAAACTAAGAGATTATAAACTCCTCACTGATGAGGATGAGAAAGGACTGGCAAAGAGAACCGATGGAAAAAGGAAGCACACAGGGTCTGAAGCTCGCTGTAAAGACTGTGGCAAAGTATTTAAGTACAATCACTTCCTAACTATTCATCAGCGAAGTCACACAGGTGGGCATTAAGAATGGCTGCTTTTGGGTGTGGGTTTAGTGATTTGATGCTAAATGCAGGCTAGGTGTTGAAATATGAGCTGCTGCCTCTAGCAAGGATTGTCCAGAATAGCTTGCTGATCTGGATTACGGTGTGGCCGTGGTGTTGATGATTTTATTATTGTTAGCAGATCTTGTAGCCTTTATGTCTAATCTTACTGCAGCTTAGTTAATACAGTGTTATGTGGTAATACATAAAGAATTATGTTGTTGTGTGAAGCTTGTCTGTTCATTCTCCTTAGCGCTACTTTAACGTCATTTTTTTGCAGCTGCTGCATTGCAGGGCATCTCACAGTCAGCTTAGACTATGTAGTGAGAAATAATACACCTATAGTTGAACTTGTCATCCCTTTCCTTTAGGGGAGCGCCCTTTTAAGTGCGGTGAGTGTGGCAAAGGCTTTTCCCAGAAGCACTCTCTTCAAGTCCATGAGCGGATGCACACCGGAGAGCGGCCGTACACGTGCACCGTCTGCAGCAAGGCTCTGACAACAAAGCATTCTCTTCTGGAGCACATGAGTCTACATACAGGTAAATATCTCAAGGCAAAGGTAATCTCCCTTCCCCAAGAGTTTGCCTTGCTGAAAAGTTTTCTGCTCTCTTGTGTCTGCTGGCTTATTCATTTATTTCCTTATGCTTGTGTGTGGCCTAGGTTTTAAGTGATTTTCTTTACAGGGCAGAAGGCTTTCACGTGTGATCAGTGTGGGAAATACTTCAGCCAAAAGAGGCAGCTCAAGAGCCATTATCGACTACACACAGGTATAACAAGTTGGGGTGCTGACAGTCGTAACTGATACGTCCTTCTAAAGAGTGACTGCAAATTCCTCTTTAGTGAGGTGCCTAGTGTCTGCTGCCCTGATGTGAGGTTCTTAATTGGGATGAAGAAGACAGAATTCTGTATAATAAATGAAATGTTTAGAGAAATCATTGATCAAGAAAGACTCTTACAAGTACAAATCAGTTGTGTTAGCCATAGGCCTTCATTTCTACAGCCCTACTGTCTGCGTCACATAGAAGCTAGGCTGACTGCTAGGCAAACTGCCTTGTGGTTTCCCATTGCTCTGGATTAGTAATGTCAAACAGGCTTTAAGAAATGTCCTCCTCACTTGCAGTGCAGAGTGGAGATTAAGCTACTTACACCAGAAGTGGTGGAGGAAAATCTTAATCTACAAAGCTCTAAGAGGAATTGTGTTTGGGAGGGAGCAGGCATCAGTCTTCTCTACTCCCGTGATGACATTAAATAGAGAAACAGAATTCTGACAGTTAAGGGAGGGAGGAGGTAGTGAATCACCTGTTGTTTTATCTTATACTATATCAAAGTGGTTATTTTACAGGAAAGTGGTTTAAAGAGAAACCACTGAAGAGATACAGGGGATCAGTTAGGCACTTACACTTTTTTTGTTGTTGCGACAAGGCCGTTCACTGCCGGAATGTAACCAGTGTCGGCGCAAATTCATGGATGCAGCTCAGTTAAAGAAACATCTAAGAACACATACAGGTAATGTCGTCTTTTGTGGTGGTCTCTTTGGCTTTTCTCTCAAAGTAGCATAGCTGGAACAGCATTTGGCAAATGACAGTTGGCTCCATGTACGTAACAATGCCTGAAGGGATTCAACAGTGACAGTGCAGGAGCACGAAAAGCCTGATAGTGTGACAGTGCAGAAGCAGTACCTGTTAGAGGAAGAGGGGTTTTTTTTCCCTGTTGTCACAAAGTCTGTGTCCTGAGTGAGTTGTCACCACTGCCTGTGAGGGATGGGTATATATAAAAGATGCTGCTGACCAGGAAAACCCTTCCATTTGCCTCTTTATTGTGCTGTAACAAACCAGATGTTGGCAGGAGATGGGTTGTGAGAGAAGATTTAATGCAGGTGTGTCAGGGAGCGTTCTAAGAGATTCAGATACTTGAATGGCTGGATAACAGATAAAAATGTTCATCTATGCTCTCGTGATAACAGAGCTTCTTAAAGTAGTTTTCTTTGAAGGGTAAGGTCATCAGATGACGTGAATGTTTTCTTTAAAATATGGCTGTAAACATTATTTCCTCCCCAAATCACGTTACTCTTAAACATGTTGCAAGAATTTGAGTCATGCATCTCATGCTTTTCCTTCTCTTTCTCAGCAAAAATATCCCAGCTTTAAATTCCCTGAGATACTTGTCCTTTCGAGAAGGTTTGGCTTAGAACAGCGTAAACTTGTGATGCTTCAAATCCTGCCTTTTCTATTGGTGAGGGCATAGTGTGTGTTGACAAACCAGTTTTGTATCTGGAGCTAAACGCAGCTCAAGAGTAGTTAGTTTGGTGGTGGGAAATGAGAAGCGGCAGCGTACTAGGTTGCAGAAGCAGACGAGCTAAGATGAACAGAAACTGGCTTCCAGAAAAGACAGGCTAGGTGCCACTTCTAACAGTGCAGAAATGTCACTTGATCTGTGCCACCTCAAAAGCAAGAGTGTGGGGAAAATGCATTAACACTACTGTGACTCTTCTGCTTGGCAGCACTTCTGTAACACTACGTCATGAGAACACAGTCTACTTAAGAAGTTATTCTTGTTTTCATCTGGGGGCTGGGACTAGATGACCAGAGGTCTCTTCTGAGAAATGCTTGTCCTCTCATCCTTCAGCCCTGTCCTCCAGAGTCGCAGGGTAGTGGTACAAGTGTTGCAGTTTGTGCTTAATGTGAGGGTTCCTTGGAGACAGACTGCTGCCCCATTCCTGGTTTGGTGTGCTTTAGTGGCCTGAACTACCACAGCCCTGAAACAGCTGTCTCGTTTCTTAAAGAGGCTCGATGCAGCAACGATATGTTACAGTGTGAATTAGGCCTTTCCTTGGTTGGATAATATCGGTTTCTTGTTTATTTAATTAGGTTCTTCTACTCAGACACAAGCATTCTAAATGCTGTTAAAAAACAAACCAACCTCCACTATTTCTTCAACCCACCATGATTTTTCTCCAGCTGCTGTCCCTATGATACCATAGGCTTGGGATGATGGAGCCGTATAGGAAGCCAGGATAATGGATTGACTTTTCAGGCTTGGAAATACAAGTTTACTCATCTCCACAGTGCTGCACATGCACATGAACCCAGCCCTCACGCCTGCTAGTTCAGGTTCAGCCTTTTTCAAACTCGCCTGTTCCATGTGGAACACCCACATCTGTCTCACAGTGTTTGGGGTTTGTTGCTGCTGTGGCTTGGATCACCTAATTCTTTATCTTAGCAAGGGAGAAACGGACGTTTGAAATACTTGTACCCTCATTTAACTACTAAGTTCATTCTATGTTTTTAATAGATTGATGGGAAATGATCTATTAAAGGTGATGTCAAATTTCTTCTTGATAGGTGAAAAGCCCTTCACTTGTGAAATTTGTGGCAAATCATTTACAGCTAAAAGTTCTCTTCAGACTCACATTAGGATCCACAGGTAGAGTATGTCTGCTTTTCGCTGTGTTCTTTACAAGTGCAACTTCTAGTGCTGCACATAGTGCCTGTTCACTTACAGATGGGTCGGGGCTTGTTTGTCATTTGGCTGAGTAGTTAAGGACTCACGGGTTTGCTTCGTTTCTGTTGAGGAATAACTCTTAGTGCAGAGTACTGCACTGCTAAAGACAAATGTGCTGAGACCCTGTAAGATTCTCTGCTGTGTTGTGTCTGGTCAGTGGCACTGTACTTACTGCTCTACTGCCATTGTGAAAATGTCACTGTGCATTTTTATTTGCCAGCAGAACATTAGCTGTGGTTTGACCAAGGTTATTGGAGCATTGTCTTGTGTCTCTGTATTCTTCCCCGTCTCTTTAATATCATGAGTGAGCCTTTACCTGTGTCAGTGTCATGTATTGCATAAAGGGGGGTCAGATTTTGAATCATTGAGGAAGCATCGTGGGCCTTACGTGAAAGAAAATGTTTCCAGTAAGACATCCTGTCCCCTTGAGTTGGGAATCGAATCAGGATTTGAACAATTCTTTCTGTTCTAAAGCCTGTGCTGTTATTAACAGTGTATTAAACATTCCTCAAGTAGTCAGTGCTCACAGTCGTGCACAGTAAGTTGTGGCATTCTTGTGGTTTCAGCACAGAGCTGTGGAGCCTCTGGTGTTATGACAGGAGGGCAGTTAGGTTACCTCTGTAGCTGCTGAATAGCACCAGTGAAGGTGTTGTACGGTTTGTGAAGTGAATCAGAAGTAATGACAGCCAAGTGACGTTTGCAATGTCACTATTTAAAGTGCTTGTGATTAGCCAAACGGTTTTCTGTCGTGAGTTACAGAGAGCAGCACTGCCTATGAGTGAATAATGTAATGAGCTCAAACACATTGTTTTGCAGAGGAGAAAAACCATACTCTTGTGGTATATGCGGGAAATCCTTCTCTGATTCCAGTGCTAAGAGAAGACACTGTATCTTACACACAGGCAAAAAGCCCTTCTCCTGCCCAGAATGTAGTCTGCAGTTTGCTCGTCTGGACAACCTGAAGTCTCATTTGAAAACCCATAGCAAGGAGAAGCAGTTTCAGGAAGCCAGCGCTGCCCCAAGCACCAACACAAATTCCCAAGTGAGAAACGTCCTCCAGCTGCAGCAGTACCAACTTGCCACCTCTGGAGGGCAGGAAATTCAGCTGCTGGTTACAGATGCAGTGCACAACATAAACTTCGTGCCTAGTCAAAATCAAGGCATCAGTATTGTTGCTGCGGCAGACACCCCGAATATGACGACAGAGCAGGCGGCTAGCCTCACACTGCTTGCTCAGCCACCACAGCAGCTGCAAAACCTGCTGCTTTCAGCTCAGCAGGAGCAAACGGAACAAATCCGAAGTATCAATATGATTGCAAACCAAATAGAGACTGCTCGGCCGGAGCAGATGCATGTCATCACCCTTTCCAAGGAAGCGCTGGAACGTCTCCATGCTCATGCAGGACAGAATGAAGAAAACCACTTAGCGGGCTCTTCACATCCGGCTGAGCATGTGGAGCTGACTCGGGAATCAAGTCAGCAGTCTCGCTCTAGCCAAGATATGGACCCTTCCCGTCAGAGCAGTGAAGAGTCGAATCAAAGTGTGCACGTTTCTGAGTGCCATCAGCAGTCTCTGTCAGTAAATGAGTCATCTCATGAACATCCTATTCAAGCACAGGCTTTCTGAAACACTTGTCACCGGAGGGATAGGCTGTAGCATGCTTCTCATTCAAGCAGTGCCTACATCTATCAAGCTTTGTGTTCTGCAGCACAATCTGCTCCAACATGTGTTTCCTGGTGGTTTTCAGGGGTCAGTTAAGAGTTTTCCTAACCTTATTTATTTTAGACTTGTTCTTGCTTTTCCAGATTGGTACTTCTCTACCACTCAGTCTGTACCTCGTAAGTGATTAACGTGGGGTTTGTGCCTCATACGTATCCCCACCTGCTGAGGAGATACTTGGCCCCTTGCGTGCACTTCTGTGTGACTCTCCAGAGGAGTGGACTTTGCTGGTAGAAGAACAGTCTGTAAGATGTCTGCTGAGCAGAAAGTGAGACTTCTCCCATGAAGTCAACATGACCTGAACTACTGTCAAGTTTTAGATACCCAGAACTTTTTGCCAACCGTCACCCCGTGTCTTGTATTTCAGGAGCTTTCTCTCTCCAGTTTGATGTATAATTCTCTCTGTGATTATTTCCCTGAAGTGCATCTTGATTTATTGACTACCAGATTGGGTTGGGTTGAAATTCTCAGAGCTTTTGACTGACCCTGACTTGCCCCTTCCGTTTACAGTGTGCTGTGTTTTGCTTCTCAGAAATGCTTAAGCCATTGCACATGAGTCAATGGTGATGAGGTGTGGTGGGTACGCCGGACAACCAAAAAGCCCAACGTCTGCTCCGTTTGTCCTGCCACTCACTCTTTGTTACTGTGGGCGAGGTAGTGACCTGTGTGCCTTATTGCATCGTCTGGTTAGTGGGGATAGCGTTCGCGCGCTCTGCCAAGCACTTTGAAGAGCTCTTGATGTTGAAGGCAAGCAAGTGCAAAGTTCTCTTCAGTGTAAGCTTAGGGGTTTATATTTGAAGTGTTATCTTTTGTACTTTGGAGAGCAGAATGTCATATTACTTGTAATGGATGCTCAAGCTAATAATAAATTTTGTGGGGACTTAATTATTGGAATGATTTCAGAGCGTAATGCAGCAGTGGGGCTGAACTAACGTGCTGAAGTTGCTTGGCTGTTCTCACTGACTAGATGGATGTGTACAGATTGCGTTCAGTGACGGACTGCTCACCAAAAAGATTTGACATCTTAATAAAAAGCCATGCCACAACACGTGCTCTGCATTGTCATGTTTGGCTACTGGTGACATCTTGTGTAGCGTGAGACTAGTGTGCTGACATTCAGGTAAAACACCACTGGTACTGGAGCACTGTGCCCAAACAGCACTTGATGAAAATGTCATACTGGTTATTCACACTGATGCTTTAGTGAGTGTAAAACCTGAGGTGAATTTAAAAGCAAAGCTAAACAACTTTGTGTATGCTTCACTTGTAGGACTGCTCAGAGAGAGTTACTGGCATAGAAGCCTAGTGCGTAGAATAATTGAAGGGAGAAAGGACTTCTAGAGACCATCTAGTCCATCACCTTCTTCAAAACAGGCGCGCCTAGATCGTATCACTCTTGTCTGGGTGAGTTTTGAGTCTTTACAGGGATAGAGATCCACAGCTTCTCTAGTTCTAGTTTTATACAGTTTTTATTCCACAAGTTGTTTTTCACAGTAAAAAAGTGTTTCCTGTGTTTAATTGGAAATTTCTCCTCTATCAGTCCATGCCCCCTGCCTCTCATCCTATTGCTGCACCTCCAAGAAGTATCTCCTTTACCCCCTCTCAGTGAGGTGGCTGTAGATATCAGTAAGATCCTCCTAGAGCTGCCTACTCTTAAGGACTGAACAAACCCAGCTCTCACAGCCTCTCTTTGGTCACCCTGGGGAACTTTTGGTACCCTCAGCCCACTAAGGCAGTGTCTCTCTTGTTCTCCAGAGGCCACGTTTTGTATGACGTTAGTCATTCAGGTCCAGGCTTGCCCTGTCTGTGTGCTCTGAGAGTTTGGGGAGCTCCAGTTTTATAGAGTACCAGATCATATTTTGTATAAACAGATAGTGGAGACAAACAGATGCACAAACAACCCCAAACCGTCCCACAGCAGAACTTCATTTAGGCTTTCCACCTTTTCCTCTCAGAACTGAGAAATAATCCGAATGCCTTCTGCCATCAAAAAGAATCCATCATGATTCTGCAGTTGTATGAGAGAAACTGGGAGTCCAGATGAAAACACACAGTAAAGCTCATTACCTCTAGAAAAGATCTTCCTGATTCATTGGAAACAATACTGCGGGGGTTTGATCCTAACAACCTTTGATTTTACTTCAACTACTGTACTGTGCTGTGGCTATACTGCCTGGTTCTAAATGTACAGGAGAGCTTCCACTGAACTCCTCAGCCACGTGTTTGTGCATCCTGAAATGCTTACAAGCTAAATCCCAAGGCTGCCAGTAAAGTAACTGTTCGATACTTGTTCATCGTGAGCTTAGCCTGCCAGGATTTAAGGACAAGTCTGCAGTCATGGGTGAGTCACTATCACACAGCGACAGCTCAGTGCTTTTCTTGTAACTGCAGAAAAAGGCGTTCCGGGCTCTGAATTTTCTTAATGCTTTTCACAAGTGATCAGGGAAGAAACGAGCTGCTGTGGATAATGCAGTAGTGACTAATCTTGCGCTCTGCATTGCTTGAGCTGTCAGCACGTGTTTTAGCTTGCTCTTCGCAAGCTTGGGTGGTTACTCATACGAAGCAGATGTTGCTTTTTCGACGCTTTCCTTCCATTTTCATGAATGCGTTTCTATTAAAGATGAAAATAAATCTCTCTTCTGTGTGTGCACATTCAAAGTCGCAGCTGAAGCTTTGAATTTGAAAGGAAACCCCTTCAGCTTCCCTTTTTCATCCAGCTGCCACTGGGAACTGTTCAGCAAAGGGACACATCCCTTAAGAGCTGTGCTTCAAAGCACCTCTCTAAATACCTGTGCTTCTTAGCCAGAAAACATCTTAACTTCTCATTTTCTCACGTAGACTAACAATAGCAAATCCATCTCTCTGCTCACTCTTAAAATGGGATTAGGATTTGGGAACACGGGGCAGTGAAATGACTACAGGAAGATCTATGGTTGTGAACAGTTACTTTAAGTTACCCTGTGTAGTTGAACTCCAAGGATTTGACTTTTCAGATGTTAACTGTATGAAATACTGGCTCTTATTCCTGAAGATTCTGGGTGATTCCGCCGGTGAAAGTTGAAACAGATCCCTGTGAGGTAGAGCAAGCACCGCGTTAGGTGTTGGCTTCTTGCACACCCACCCTGTTTGCCAGCTATAACAGCAGTTTAGCTGTAGTAGCATTCTTGACCTGCTCACTGAGGTTCAGGAATTTGCTGTTCTGTCTGTGCAAACCAAGAACTGGTGGTGTGGGTTAGATTGGTAGGGCCTTCCAGTCAGGCATCTGATAGATGGGTGTCTGAATACTTATTCCATATGAGCCGTGAAAGCACATCATACTGTCAGTATGAAAAGCTTCATCTCAACATGTTACAGGATTCTTTTAGTACTCTTCAATCACTCTTTTCTGCCCAGAGGGACAAAAAAGCCCTACTACAGGTTTACTACAGCAATTACCCAATTACCTCCTGGTGTCCAAGGGGAAGAAAAGGTGACTGCTTCACCATGAACTCTTCCAAACCAAATGCCTCTTCTCAGATTGAGGCCAGGCTCAACACCTCTAACTTAATCATACCAGCCGTTCAGTGGAGACCTTTGCTTGCATCATTTTCAGCGTACTATATTTGCTCTCCTGTCCTAGCTGGTCAGGCATCGTGATCAGGTGCGTGGTTGGCATGCTGGGAGTTTCTTTTTACAGTCTTTTCCCTCTTCACCTTGGGTGAAAGTTCACATGGTGTTCGTTCCTAGTCACTGGCGCAACCCCCGTGGGAGCGCAGCCGTCTGGTGCGCTTTCTGTCTCGCCACCTCTTCCATCTCAGCAGCAGACTGTCTCGGCAAGTGCCACATCAAGGAGAGGCTGAGTCCACCTTGGTAGTGGCTGGGAGGAGCCCGGTTTGCACAGCAGTTGTGCCCGGGAGCCTGGGTAGCAACCAGAGGGGCTTCTGAGCACCTTCATGTGGAAGATCTCTCTCAACTTCATTAATTTTTTTAACGTGAATTCCATCCACCCTTGTGTTTTGTTTCTCAGTCTCTTTCAGATGCTCTCTCAGACTGAAAGGCAGGCACTAAAATGGCCTCAGCTGCAGCAAGCGGAGAGGTTTGGTGTGAGGAAACCCTCTGAGAGTCCTGAAGAAGCAAAACTCCCGGGTCTGGTATGGGAGGATGCTCCAGAGGACTTCACGTATGCAGTAACCTTTAAAGGTACTGTACTATTTCCCATCGAATGACTGAATCTCAGCACCCTCAAGGCACCTATGGTCCTCTGAGAAAGGCAGAGGCTCAGCAGTGCCTGGGATAGGAACAGGGAAGTGCTGCTATCATGTTTACTTACTCTTACCATTTATTATTTGACATCTGTTAGCCATCACTGGCAAGCAGGATCTTTGTCCTTTCTTTTAAACAGTCCCATCCTGGTGGCCTCCCTCACGAGCTCTGGGAAGCTCTGGCTTCGCTCCTCTGCCACACACTTTCTATGTAGCCCTGTCTTCCTGCCTTCAGGAAAAAACAAAGTGTTTCCCACCCTCTGGCAGGCAGAAACCTGCTCACAGTAGCCTAGGGAAGTGCTTAGAACTACAGGGATGAGCAGTGGGCAGGGGTTGTGTGTGTTAGTGTTGAGCGTTTCCATGGAGCCAGGCTCTGTTGACAGGCTCAGGATTGAGGTGGCCAGAGAGCTATGGCCTCATGGCAGGTGCCCGTGGCTGTGACCGTGGTGGGGCTGCTCCAGGACCCAGCTTTCCATGTCGCCAAGTGCACAGCAGAGGTAACCCTTGGGCTCCAATACCAGCAGCAGGGTTGGGAGCAGTGGGGTGCGATGTGGGCTGGAGGTAAATAAGCAAAAGGAATGGCAGCAGCTTTTGGGAAGGGGCTGTTCCAGTGGTCCTAAGGATAAGTGAATGGGATTTGTGTGTCTTGGCTTTCTTCCTTCTAATTTTTCTAGCCCCTCTCCCAACAACAGCAACAAGGACTTCAGGCCACAGCTTAGGGCACCTGTGTGCCCTGGCCTGCATGGAGATGAGGCTAAATCCTTGGACAGGAATGTCCCTCATCTAAATTGTAGGGTCCTTCCTGCTACAAGTCCCAGGGAATAGAAACATTCCCCTTGCAGCCTTCACTGAGCCACTCACTTGCCCCAGTTACGTGGGACAGTTGAGGACTGCAAGTCCCTGTGCATTTGAAAATGCAGCTGGTGATGCATTTGTTGTGTCTCAGTGCTCGTCCCCCTCTTGCGTGGCAGGGAGGTGGAAGGGGAATGCCAGGGGTAATTCAATCTTCGTGAAGCAGCCCCTTCTTGGTCTCCACCTGTACATCCACAACAGGGATTGAAGTCAACTTCTCCCAGTGTTGGGAATTAACACCAGAGGCATGAGAGGTGCAGAGCTGGACTAGAATGGGGCTTAGGTTGTAGTTCATGAGGGAGATACAAGCTGTGATAGGGTATAGGAAGTAGAAACCTCCCTTGTGAGGAAAGGCTGAGGGAGCTGGGCCTCTTGATCTTGGAGAAGAGGAGGCTGACTGGGGACCTCATTCATGTCTCTGTGAGGGGTGGGTGTCAGGAGGATGGAGCCAGGCTCTGCTCAAGGTCATCTGGGGATAGGACAAGGGGCACTGCGTGCGAGCTGGAACAGAGGAGGTTCCCTATCAATCTCAGCAGGACCTTCTTCCCAGGGAGGGTCCCGGAGCACTGGACCAGGCTGCCCAGGGGGGTTGTGGAGTCCCCTTCTCTGGAGATGTTCCAGCCCCACCTGGCTGTGTTCCTGTGCCACTGGGTCTGGGTGACCCTGCTGTGGCAGGGGGATTGGACTGGATGATCTCTCGAGGTCCCTTCCCATCCCTGATTATGATTCCATAGTGTGGGAGGATATTCACTTGCTTGTATGCTGTTTTTTTTCCTTACCCTGAAAATACAGGCTCTGAAGCTGAAGTTTCCACGCAAATTTGCAGATCCTGTCATCCAGCCGTTAGTGGAATTTGCATGGCATGAATATTTACAGAAGAAAAAGGAGGTAACTCGCATGTCCTCTCATTCTGGTGCTTTTGGAAGTGAGCTTTTCCACCCCAATTTGTTTCATGTTCTCAGCAATCTCTGAGGCAGGATCGGGCTCTCCAGGCACTTTTCCTGCTCAGTCTGAGCTGCTCCCGAAGTGGGTGACTGTAGTCATAACTGTGTCCTGCACCAGCAACATTCAGACCTTGAGGGCATGTAGCTGCATGGAGTCAGCAGAGCTCACCCAAAGCTGCTGCCCAGTCCTTTCCAGCTGGCAGGATTCGTGGTTTTAAAAGCCCGAGAAAGGCATAAAAATACCTCAGGCCGCCTGACCTGTGGGGGGTACTCCTGACACTTCACCAGAGGTGTAAATAATGCCTGGGGGCTTTGTTTTCCGTTTGAAATGCAGGAGCTGAGAGGTGAGGTGTGGGCGTACACCTCCCCAGTGATGTGCTTCGTTGATGGGCAGTTGCTGGGGGGTGAGGAGGAGCTCCTCGAGTGGTCTGACCGTGAATGGGAGTGTTGCAACGTCAAGCCCAAGGCACTTTATCAAGCAATGGCTGACGATTTCTACACCGAGTATCTGAAAGCCAGCCAGGCAAGTAACTCTGTAAGAGCACAGGGTTTGTGACTGTCCAGTGACCAGGCAGGTACCGTGAGGAGCAGCAAGAGTGAGCTCAGCGGTGACAGTTTCTTTCCCCCTCTGCAGGGGCTGGGGAGGCTGAAGCCAAAGGGGAGCACTAGCCCAGATGCTTGGCTCCTATTAACTGCTTTGGGGCTGAGCAGCCTTACAAAAGCACGGTGCTGACTGTACTGCAACTCTGCTGCTCCAGAATTCCAAAGTGCCCAGCCCTGAGCTCCCAACATTCTCGGATACCAGAAGCCCACCTACCAGACCTCCCCTTTCCCAGCCAGACCCCCTTGAAATGCTGTGCTGGTGTGAGCTGTGATGCTGGCTGTGTTCAGAGCAGAGAAAAAGGAAATGACTGCCAGGGAGCATCAGCACCAGTTCAAGGCAGATCTGGCACTGGCTGGGAAGAGCAAGAAAAGTCTGTTTTTGTTGGGATGGCTGGTGTTCCTGCAGATGCATTTAGTCCTGCCTGCAGTGGCCATGGAAAGAACTGTGAGATTATAGGATCACGGACTGGTTTTGGTTGGAAGGGACCTTCAAGATCATCACCTTCCAACCCCCCTGCCATGAGCCGGGACACCCCCTGCTAGACCAGGGTGCTCAAGGCCCCAGCCAGTCTGGCCTTGAACACTTCCAGGGAGGAGAGGGGGAAGCCACAACCTCCCTGGGCAACCTGGTCCAGTGCCTCAGCATCCTCCCAGTAAATAATATCCTATCTAAATCTACCCTCTGCTAGCTTGAAACCATCTCCCTTCCTATCGCTGGATGCCCCTTTACAATTCCCTATCCAGCTTTCAAAAGTGAAGAAGCACATCCCGCCCAGTAGTCTGCTCTTACCAGCCTGTTGGGATTATTTGTGCCCAGAATGAAGTGAAACTTCCTCTCCATTTTTGTTTTAGTTTATTTAAACAAAATACGAAGGATGTGGTTTTGACTTTCCCTTCCTGCGTTTGTGTTCCTGCTTTTCCAGCATGTGTTTGTCTACCTGGAGATAGCCATCAAGGAACAGCCAGTCGGGAGGATGCTCTTTGAGGTACATTAGAGAGGGGGGGACCAAGCAAGAGCAGGGAACAAGCGCAGCCAGCACAGTGGTTTCACCTGACAGAGGGCAGCTCTGAACGTCTCGCTTTCTTCTTGCCTTTGCAGCTCTTTTCGGATGCGTGTCCCAGGACCTGCGAGAACTTCCGTGCCCTGTGTGCCGGAGGAGCAAAGTCTCGTCGTGACGGCCGAGAGCTCACCTACAAAAACTCCCTTTTCCATCGCCTTGTGAGAAACAGGTGGATCCAAGGAGGAGGTGTGCTTCCAGGAGTCCTGAGTAAATCCCAGTCACGGCGAAGTGGGAGCGGGGTGATCTACACGAGTGCTACAGACTGGAGAGCAGCCTGACAGAGAGGGACCTGAGGGTACTGCTGGAGAGCTGGCTGAATGGAAGCCAGCAGGGTGCGAGGTGGCACTAAAGGCCAATGGCATCCTGGCTTGGGTTGGGAATAGCGTGGCCAGCGGGACTATGGATATCATTCTCCTGCTGTACTGGGCACTGGTGAAGCCTCACCTTGAGTACTGTGTGAAGTTCTGGATCCCTTGTTTCAAGAAAGACATTGAGGTGCTGGAGCAGGTCCAGAGGAGCAATGAGGCTGGGGAAGGGACTGGAGGGAAAGCTGGAGGATGAGCAGCTGAGGGAGCTGGGGGTGTCTAGAGGAGACTCAGCGAGGAACATATTGCTCTGTATAACTTTATTATTAGCCAGGACCTTGACAGTAGAGTGTAGGACACTAATTGAAATATTAACTCCTTTCCCTTAATGAAGTAATTAGGAAACTAATTGGAGATAAGAAAACACTAAGAGCACCCATAGGAAATAGTACGTTTTTATAGAGGTGTATGTAGAGGAGTCTCTATTAGATTATGGAGGCATACGGCCAAGTGTCAGAGCCCTGGCAAACACGCTGGTGAGTTGTCTGAATGCTAGTGCTGTGCCTGGAGCTTGGCACTGACAAGGGAAGGCACCGTGAATGCTGATTGTGCAGTGTGCCACAGGACATCCCCAGGAAGCTCAAGGGTGCTCCCTTTTGCTCTGTCACCCACCTTACCTGTCTCTGTGTCTTAGCTGCTGCAAATGGGAGTGCTTGAAGTCTGTACTTTGAAGATACACCTCCTGCTTTCCATGAATCCATGGAATCATTTAGGCTGGAGGAGACCATGATGTTTGTCAAATCCAACCATGAACCCAGCTGTCCTGAGGTCACCACTAAACCGTGTCCCTAAGCTCTACATCTGCATGACTTTGAAACGCATCCAGGGGTGATGATCCAGCCCCCTCCCTGGGCAGCCTGTGCCAAGGCCTGGTGACCCTTTCTATAGAGAAGTTTAGGTCCATCCTAAACTTCCCCGGGTGCAACTTGAGGCCGTTTCCTCATTACTTGTGAGAAGAGACCAATCCTCACCTCTCTACATACAACCTCCTTTCAGGTGGTTGTAGGCAGCTATAAGGTCTCCCCTCAGCCTCCTTTCCTCCACACTAAGCAGCCCCAGCTCCTTCAGTCGCTTCACAAAAGCAGCTTACAGTTACATGCCTGCTGCTGCAGAGGACTAACCTGACTGCCTAAATAAAGTCATGAAACCAGAGTTGCCTTACTCTGGTTTAATTTCAGTTTTCCTTTAATTGCAAAACCCGTGTCTTAGGTTTCCTTAGTGCCTCACCCACCAGAAATCTGGTGCCACAGGACTCCTCTCTTCTTAGACAAGTCTTAGACAACTTAGGCCTTCATTTACCATAATCCTGCAGCTGCACTATCATCCTTCCTTCTCCTAACCCTGACAGATGTCTTCCTCCTGGATGCCCCTTCCTCAGCTGTCCCAGGAGGGGAGATGCTGTGTTCTCACTTGAGAAACCCATCTGGTTCTCCACAGAAAGCAGAGCTCTTCTCAAAGGTCTATTAAAATCTCAGTAACTAAGCAGGAAGACGGATGCAGTTGCTCCCCAGACTGATGCACAGCCCACGTCTCCGACCCCAGCTGAGCTGCTGACACCCCCAGGAACACCTGCCATAAACCTGGTGTTTGATGATTACTTTTATCTACCCTGCAGACATCATCAGTGGAAGGGGAGACGGAGGAGAGTCCATTTACGGCCCCACCTTTGAAGGTATGTTCCCTCAGCTCTCTGACTGCGCGGCTGCAAATCTCCACAAAGCTAGAGCTGTTGATCTGCAGAGTAACCTGGAAGTCGCCCCTCATCTCCCTGCAGAAGGGGTTGCTTTCCAGTCAGAATTCCTACCCACGTGCACTAGCACCAACTGATTGCTTTCATGCGGATGGCTTTCTGACCCATAACCTTGTCCCACCCTGACGTCCTCTACCTGAGGGGGGGACCCCTTCTCCCTGCCTGAATGAGGACTGATGGGCACTCTCTGCATAGGTTTGCGCTGGAAGGGACCTTAAAGATCATCTAGTTCCAACTCCCCTGCCCAACTGAGAATGGTCACATGTGAGGAAGGGGCCTTGGAAATGCAGAAGTGGATTAGCTACAGCTCTCCAGAGCCCCACTCCACTCTCTTTAAATAATGGAAGCTAGTTTCACCTCTCCATTTCCTGGACCTCAGGCAGCTTTTCGGGCTCGGGCACACCCTAGGCACTGCCGCCAGCAGCTGCGTGATGCAGATGGAAGAGGAGTCACTTCTCAAGCTCACGTAAAACTCTGAAAGCCAAGAAATGACAGACATTTAACGTGAAATGTTCCCCCTGACTGGTATAAAGTGATCACATATAAAGGTTACAACTCGCAGTGTTTAAGGAAAACAGTCAGTTTCATTGGCACAGGCACTTGGGATCTTCTGTTGAGATGAATCGCTGCCCGTTTCACGGCAGCTAACGCTCTTCTCCGCCTGATTTATGTTCACTCACGTAAAAGCTTGCTTACTGCCAGTGGCGCAGAAGAGGTGACATTTGAGCAGGCTGGGCGACAGCCAGGAGTGAGGTCAGAACGGCCAAGTGCAGCTGAGAACTTTCTTTCCCAAGAAACTGGAGAGACCAGCCTGCTCACAAAGAGCAGCGGCTCCCACCTCAGGGCCCTTGGACTGTCCCGAGCTGGGTTGCAGTGCTGGTTGGCAGTAGAGTTGCTAGAAGCGGGAAGGAAGTCACTTCTTTGATGCTGGAGCTCCTACACGCTTTCCATGCACGGAGAACCTGTCTGCAGGGGAAGATGAGTTTAAGCACGTGTAGGCACCTCTGCGTGTGGGAGAGCCATAGAATCCTTAGGGATCAGAAGGGACCTGGAAAGATTATCCAGTCCAACCCCACTTCCACAGCAGGATCACCCAGACCAGTGGCACAGGAACACAGCCATGGGGCTGGAACATCTCCAAAGAAGGAGGCTCCACAACCTCCCTGGGCAGCCTGTTCCAACGACCCCAGGAGCATCTCAGCCTGCTTACTGAAAGATCCACTCCCTGCTTATTCCGCTCTGCCACGTTATTTGGCTAAAGAAGCTTCCTCATACACAAGTAGCCCAGTGCTGGGAGCAGCGGGGCACAGCCTGCCCTCACAGCCCCCACCAGCTGTGCTGACAGACCAGAGGCTGTAGCTCTGCTATTCAGGAGAGTGGATATTTTTCATCAGCTAATTTACTGGCTTAAGCACTAGGCAGCAGCGGGAAGCTCTTTCT
The DNA here is from genome assembly GCA_013397515.1 of Upupa epops. NCBI lineage: Eukaryota > Metazoa > Chordata > Aves > Bucerotiformes > Upupidae > Upupa > Upupa epops. Next base: position 139,637 of record VZRI01003582.1, read on the forward strand.
GGGAAGAACATTGCTTCAAACCCATCCTGGGGGACAGGAGAAGGGCATAGGAGACAGGGCAAGAAAGAAGGAGGAGCTTGTGGGAGCTCACAAAAGCGAGCAGCACAACTACTGCCTTTCATCCCTAAACTCTTTCCGCAGATGAAAGCTTCTCCGTGCGTCACAAGGGAAGAGGAGTCCTCGGGATGGCCAACAAGGGTCGGCACAGCAATGCCTCGCAGTTCTACATCACCCTGCAGCCAGCGCCTTACCTGGACAAAAAATACGTGGCTTTTGGGTAGGTACTGACAAGAGTGTCCGCGTGGCAGTGGGTTTGAGGTCGCCCTGACACCACAGGAACTTGTTGCCTGGAAGGAATTGTCCACAAAGCCCCAACAGCAGAGTTGGAAAAGACCTTTTAAGATCCAGAGATTCCTAGAAGGGTTCAGGTTGGAAGGGCTCTTAACGATCATCCAGTTCCAACACCCCTGTCATGAGCAGGGACACCCTCCACCAGACCAGAGTGCTCAAGGCCCCAGCCAATCTGGCCTTCAACACTGCCAGGGAGCTGGGTGGCAGCCACAACCTCCCTGGGCAACCCAGTCCAACCATTAACTGCACCAAGGCCACCCCTCAACCTTGTCTTCAAGGTCCTTTTCTACATCCAAGCACGCAGGAAGCTTTGCGGAGCACTGCTGGCATCCACATCCCTGGGCGTGCTGGTGCCTGCAGGAGGAAAAGCTCAGGCTCCCACAGCGTGGGAGCAGGGCTGCCTAAAAAACATAGGGGTTGTGAAACGTCGGACTCTTTCCAGGGTTAGAGCTCGGCGCTGTGAAGGGAGGGAATGGAAGGCACCTCGCAGGGGGCATTTCTAGCAGCATGCCTCCTCTTTCCAAGGACAGCTTTCTCAGCCAAGTGAGACCTACAAGAAAAAGTGCTGTCCTGGCCCTTCTCCTCAAAAACAAGGAGGGGCTGGTGAGTGAAGTGAAGCCCAAGGGCAGTCGTGGCTGCAGTGATCATGAAACAGTGGAATTAAAGATTATTGGGGTACCCGAGAGGATGCGCAGTAAGCCAGCAGCCCTGGATTCAGGAGAGCTGACTTCACCCTCCTCAGGGATCTACTTGGCAGGGTGTCGTGAGACTCCAAGGAGATCATAGAGCAGCCTTCCAGTCCCTGAAGGGGCCTGCAGGACAGCTGGGGAGGGGCTTGGAGTGGTCAGAGCAGGGGGAATGGTTTCCAGCTGGAAGAGGGGAGGTTTAGACTGGAAGTCAGGAGGAAGTTCTTCACACTGAGGGTGCTGAGACCCTGGACCAGGTTGCCCTGGGAGGTTGTGGCTGCCCCTTCCCTGGCAGGGTTCAAGGGCAGACTGGCTGGGGCCTGGAGCACCCTGGTCTGGTGGGGGGTGTCCCTGCTCATGGCAGGGGGATTGGAACTGGGTGATCTTGAGGGTCCTTCCAACCTGAACCCTTCGAGGACTCCCTGGCTGTAGCTGGGCCGTGTGGTCCAGTGGTTATTTCTCTACACGCAGGTCGCTGCTTAAGGCTGTAATATTTTCACCTCTCCTCAAATGCCAACCAGAGCTGACTTAATCAAGAAGTGACGGTGTTTGCAACCCTACTGCAAACAACAGCTTTGCACAGGGCAGAGCGGACGCAGCCTCTCAGTAGGAAACTGATGCCTGGGTGCAAGACAGAGGCTGCAGAACTGGCTCTGGATGGAGAGGCATCATCCGTGCCTTTTCTCTGTCCTGTAGGCAACTGATCGAGGGCACGGAGGTCCTCCAGAGGCTGGAATCTGTACCTACCTATCATGAAAGGCCTACGCTAGCCTGCAGCGTTGTTAACTGCGGTGTCCTGGAGGTGTGACTGCTCTTTCTGCCTGCTGGTGAGACCGAGCTCTACCTTCCGCTCAGCTTTTTGCAGACTGCGATGGCTTTCGCTTGAGGTAGAAATAAAAGCCCTTCTGGCACAAGGGCACGGCTCGGGAATATTCTCATGGCTTTAGAAAACGATTGGAAGCTGCTAGGAAGCACTTTTGTGGGAGTATAGAAGAGCTGTGGACTTAGCGCCAGTCTCGATGGGGAATGATGTTAACGTGCTTATACAGAGACAGGCGGATGGGATGTGGTTAGCAGATGGAGAGAGNTGGATGGGATGTGGTTAGCAAATGGAGAGAGGTTCTTCTCCCCCTCTCCTCTGCACTGGTGAGACTGCAGCTGGAGGGCTGTGTCCAGTGCTGGGCCCCTCAGTTCCAGAAGGACACAGAGCTGCTGGAGGGTGTCCAGCGTACAGCAACGAAGATGAGGAAGGGAGGAGAGCAGCTCCCTGCTGAGGAAAGGCTGAGGGAGCTGGATCTCTTGAGCTTGGAAAAGAGGAGGCTGATGGGGACCTCATTCATGTCTCTAAATCTGTGAGGGGTGGGTGTCAGGAGGATGGAGCCAGGCTCTGCTCAAGGTCATTTGGGGATAGGACAAGGGGTGCAGGCTAGTGGCACTTCACTGTTTCCAGGATTTTCCCATCACACTCAGATGCTCAAAGACACAAGCTAGTCAAGTAATTGTAGCTCTGCAGCTAGCGAGGACAACACCAGTGTGCAGTTGATGTTTTATTTGCTCTTGCCTTAGTCGCTCGCAGCAGGTCCGCCCAGTGGCACGGCTACACCCCTGTGTCCCCAGTGTCTCCAGTGTCCCAGGGAGTGATCCAGCCAGATCACACTCTGTGCTTTGAGTCCAAACCACCTGGTCTTAGCAGCAGTCGGAGCCCAGGAGCTCATGCTCTGTCGCTGGTTTAGGATCCCTCAGGGCAAGAAGTGCCTGGTTCTGTGCCAGAAGTCATGCACGTCTGACAGCTGGATGTGCAACCTCCAGGGTGTCACACACCCGGTAGCTAGGAGAGCTGCATGGGGTGACTCAGCCGGGGACAACTGGTTGAAGTTAGGCCGCGTGGAAAACCTTACAGTGAGGAGAGGAGAGTACAACCAGGAAATGTTTTGAACTGAAGGCAAAGCGATCCCTCAGGCAAGCCACAATTACAGGGCTTGCATCGGTCACAGCAGGACACTGCCTGAAAAACCCGTGGTGAAATCTTCCATCCAGAGTGAAGGCGGTCACCTAAAAGAGCTCTTCAACCCTGCGGACGGGGCGGCAGACACCATTAAAATAAAAGCATCTCCCAAGGAAATGTTGGGGAGCCCCTGCTGAGGCTCCTCGGCTGGCCAAGGCATCCTGCTCCAAGGCCAGGAGCAGGGAGCCAGCACCCACCGCCACGTTACACCCAGCATCCAGCACCGAACGCCATGCGTTAGGGTAAGCACGCAGTGCTGGTGCAGGAACACCTTGAGAGTAAGCACGACCCTTCTTTTCCCTTGGGTCCCTGAGCCAACCTGGCTTCGTTCTGCTGCAAGGGTGAACTGTTTATTCCTCCTGCCCCATCTCAACCTGCTGCCTTCCGTTCTTTTCCTCAAGACACGTGGCTTGCCTGAGGCTAAAGGCATCGGCCTCTATCGCTCTCTTGGTCTAAAAGGCCTGAGAAGAACCTTTTAGCTTCCTGCATCCTCACCCCCACTCTGCATCTCTGTTTGTGTCTGTTCAAAGCAGCCTTGCTGCCCTTTCTTTCTCCTTGTGGGGCTGTGTGAGTGCCTGCGCCACAACATGTGAGGAGGCACCACCTTGCTTGCCTCAGGCAAGCAGACTGTGCGGTGCAGATGCCAGCGTCCTCCCCCAGAGCTCCTGCTGGGGACAGACACACGTGCACCTCGATACAGCACTGCACGAGCTACCCCAGAAGTGCCTTGGGGCTGTATCCAGCCGAGAGCAGACACTCCTCTACGGTGAGATTTACTGCTGTACCTTTCTCACCACGTGAGGATTACTTGGGATTGGGGAGCTCAGAGCACAGGAATCAGGGCGCTGTTTCGGGATGCTTACGGAGGCACTGAACGGCACCTGTGGATGGTGTGTTTTACCTTGCTGAAACACTCCACGCATGCTTCTCTTTGCAGGTGCAACGCGTTCTGCAGTGGATCCTGGGCAGTGAGCATGTTTCCAGTGTGCTTCTCGGCAGCGGGCATCAGCAGCCCCTTTTCAGCCCAGGACTGTAGCTCAGCTTCCAGTGAAGCAGCGCTCGGGATTCCTGAAAGATTCGAACCAGACAGAAAAGCCTCAGTGACCACTAAGTATAGAACAGAGCAACGAGAACAGCGCTGCAGGAATACAGTGGCGAATGCGATGCAGTAAATCCAACAACAACAACAACCCGGCCTGCCGCCATCCCGCTGACTGCGCTGCAACCGAGTCCCACGGTGCCGACTCCAAGGAAAACCAGACGAACCCGCGTTTATCCTCGCGCGGGTTCCCACCGCCCCCAGGATTCCGTGACAGGCGTGTGTTCACTTGCGGAGAAGGGCCGTAGCTGCGACTCTTGCTGCAACGGTGAGCTTAGTTGCTCTGTCTAACACTCCGTTGTCACCTGGACACTCCGTTGTCTCCTGGATACTCCGTTGTCTCCCGGTTTAGCCACGTGCTGGCACACCGGTTGGAGTTTTGTCGCTCGCGGTTAATGAGTCTGGTTATTACCCTTCTCCAGAGGAGAGCTGTTTACTCCACAGTCCTCACAACATGCACAGTGCAGCTTGTGTCCAGTGCATCAACCCAACCCACCTGATGAGCGGGAGGTAACCGATGGAGGCAGGTTTAGTATCAGCTGGGGGGAGCGTGATCTCCCTGTGGGTGGACAGACCCTACGGAGAGGTCTGGACAGGCTGAACCGATGGGTTGAGGCCAGTGCTGGGTCACAACACCCCAGGGCAACGTTACAGGAGCGGGGAGAGTGGCTGGAAAGCTGCTCTGCGGAAAGAGAGCTGGCGGTACCGACTGATCTTCAGCTAAACATGAGCCAGCACTGTGCTCAGGTGGCCAAGAAGGCCAGCGGCATCCTGGCTTGTATCAGAAATGGTGTGGCCAGGAGGAAAAGGGAATGGGTTGTCCCCTCACTAGTGAGGCCACGCCTTGGGTACTGGGTTCAGTTGTAGGCACCTCAGCACTGAGGTGCTGGAGTGGGTGCAGAGACGGGGAACAAGGTTGGTGGAGGCTCTGGAGAACACTGGATGATCTTTCCAGGTCCCTTCCGATCCCTAAGGATTCCATGAAAACTATTACATAGGATCCTACTCTTTTTCTGGGCAAAAAAGGGAGAAGCCTGAAGTTGACATCGTCGGTCACTGCTCTGCAAGAGAAACCCAGCACGAAGCAGCAGCCCTGGCCGGGGCACAAGGGCTGGCAGGTGCCCGAGGTGCCATGAAAGCCGGAGGAGAAGGAGCAGCTCACACGAGCCTCACGGAACAGAGCGACTGGACCCCCCTGCCAGAGCAGGATCACTCAGAGCGGAGTGCGCGGTAACACTTCCAGGGGGGATCTCAGTGTCCCCGGAGGAGCAGCCTGCACGGGGTCTCTCCGGTGTCTCTGGGCAGCCTGTGCCACAGCACCGTCAACCGAGCGACCGGCTGGCACCTCCCGCGGTCCATTCGTCCCCTCTCCGGGCACCGCTGAGAAGCGCCCGCTGCCGCCTCCTGACAGCCCCGTATGGCAGCGGCCCAGCCGATGCGGGCTGGGGCGGCGGGAGCGGCTCGGGCAGCGCGGGCCGACCGGGAAACGGACGGTCACGTGAGGAGCGGGAGGTCACGTGTGGCGCGCGCGGGCGGGAAGGGGCGGGGCCAGGTGACGTCAAGGCCTGGGCGGGGCCGCGCAGGGCGTGAGCAGAGGCCGCGCGAGCGGAGCGGAGCAGAGCAGAGCGGAGGGAGCGAGCGCTGGGGAGCGGAGCCGTCGCCATGGGCCGGACCTTCGTGCTGCCTCTGGCTGCCCTGTGCCTGCTCGGCCTCTGCGGCCTGCCCGCGGGCGGCAGCGGCGCCACCACCGGTGAGTGCCCCGCGATACCGCCTTCTCCCCACTCCCTTTCCCTTCCCGCAGCTGCTGACGGGGCGGCCCCTCCCGGGACTTGGGCGGCGGGGGAGCCCCGCGGCGCTTCTTTATGCCGGGGTCCGCCTCGTCCGTTTCCCGGTGGGCCCGAGCTGTTGGCTGGGGTGTTCCTGTGGCCGGGAGCCGCGGGAAGCCCCGGGGGGGGAGCCGCTGGGGAAGCGCTCCGGTGTTGCGTAATGGCGCGGGGCGCAGTGACCCGGGCCTTCCGCGCTGCAGCCCCGGCTCCGGCCACGTCGTGCGGTGTCCGCGCCCTGCGGGCACCTTGGGCCGCGTGGGGAAGGCCAAAGGCCGCGGTCACCCGCCCAGGCACCCTCCGGGACCGCCGGATAGGGCGGTGTCGGATCGGGCAGCAGCGGGGTCTTCTAGAATCTGTTAGTTTGGAAGAGACCTTCGAGAGCATCGAGTCCACAGCCCTTAACCCGGCTGCGCTGGCTGCCGCCGCTGAGCCCGCTCCCTGCGGCTGCCCTCAAATACAACCAGTACATGCGAGTTCACCCTCTGGAAGAGCCAGGGCGGCAGGCCGGGTTTATTTTGAGCTCGCCCGTCTTTAGGAGTCTTTAGGAGCCGAGTTGGGGACACCAGGGTCATCTCAGTGAAGAGCGGGCGGCTGCTGCTGGGAGTTGCTGGGGAGCTGGCTGCACCCTGCAGAAAGAGCCCCAGGAGACCCTTCTGCAGGGAGAGCAGCCCTGGGAGAACATCCGACACCGTGCTGCTGATTCTGCAGCTCGCTCTGGAAGCGTCTTGCTGCGATTGAAAGCATCTCCTGATCTTTTACCCTTGCAGACCTATTCCTTCCCCGAGCTAGCCTGGGAAAGCTGCGTTGACTCAAACTGAAAGGCTGGGGTTGGCTGGCTGCGCTGACTGCCCCTCCGCACAGACAGTCCGTGATAACTTTTCTATCTACCGATGAGTAACTCACTGAAGTGAACGTTGCTCACTCATCACAAAGGTGCTGCGAGGCCGTGATCGCTCCTCCACTGGACACCCAGAGCAATCAATGACTCTCGTTTTTGGTCAGGAAGCTCCTCCCTAGACAGCACTATTGCTCTTGAAAGAGTTTAACTGCCCTGTTCTGGAAGGGAGCCGAGCAGGGGAGCTGCACGCCCTGCTGATGCACGCTGATCGAGGTCTTGTCTTCTGACGTTTCTTGAAAGTGAAAAACAGCGCCGATATTTCTAGCCTGAGCCTTGTGTAACCACGAGAAAGGCCAAGCTGGATTCAGGACAGTGCTGTAGGCAGTTAACTGCCTTTGTAGTTGTTACCGTGAGAACCCCAATTGCTGGAGATGGGTGAGAACAGCAGCCTTCCCTTCACAAAAAGTGAAGGAGCACCCAAAGGTGCCTGGAAGTAGGTGGCTCTGGTGTGAGAATGTGCTGGAGAGCCTGTGGTGTAAGGCTCTGGGGTTGTACGTGGCTTTTCTGAGCATGAGTCAGTCTTACTGAAAACCAGCGTAGTAACTGTAGATTGAGGGAAGATCTTCGTTGACCCAGGCACTGCAGGTGTTGTCACTGTGGTTTGAAGGCAATAATGTTTGACTTGGACTGACATAAAAAGGCAGATGGACTGGTTCGGTCGCTGGCTTCTGTAGTCAGAGGATTAGTCGACTGATTTCCTTTCTGCTTCCGTTGAGATGCCCCTCTCCTGTACTTCCACTGCTTTCTGCAGTAGGGTCAGCTCTCAGAGTGACAAGAAGACTGACATGGAAGAACACGAAGGTGGCTGTAAGCAAACGTGATGTAGTTTGGGCTTCAGAGACTGCAGATTCTGATCTCAGCCTATCTAGAAACAATTGGCTTTGGTTTCCCACCGTGCTGAATTGTTTCAAGATACAAATCACCACATTTAAATGACTCCAGTACCTCAGCTAATCGCCAGGAAGTTGCAAAAGGCTTCACAATTGTGGGTTGGCTTTTTGTTTTCACAGCGCACGCTGAAGCTGAGAGCATCTGAAACCAGCAGCAGCCCTCAGAACAGAAAGCTGTAGCTGAGCTTTCAAATTCTTGAGGAACTAGATGATCTCTGAGGTCTCTTCCAACCAAAGCCATTCTGTGGTTCTTTGTCTTGGTTCCACCCCAACACTGCTTCAGCTGGCTAACTGCTCATTTCTAGTTGAACTCAACGGGTTAGGTTCTGTCTGAGTCTTGGTGAGGGTGGGAAGCAGGGCTGAATACCCAGCTTCCTCTTCTGCTAACGCATGCAGAGTTCATGCTCGTAAAGAAGGACTGTTCTCCCTTCTGCTCACTGTGAGGAATCGCCAGCTGGCAGTTGAGCACTGTCTCGACTAGGCTGCCCAGGACTAGGACCTTCATCCATTGACTCAGGCAACCTTTGCCGTTAGTGTGGTGGACTGAACACTCACTTTGCAATTGCAGCCTGAATCTACAGTAGAACTTGGTGCTTTATCAGTTCCCTAAAACTCAGCCTACTGCTCTTCTAGTTTTGGTTTTTCAAACGCTGTCGTTAATCTCTTTAACACAACTCTTTTTATTCTCTGATAGTTTCTTTAGCTGCGTCGCCTTCCAGCAGTGCTGCGTCGCCTTCCAGCAGTGCTGCGTCGCCTTCCAGCAGTGCTGCGTCGCCTTCCAGCAGTGCTGCGTCGCCTTCCAGCAGTACTGCGTCGCCTTCCAGCAGTACTACTTCGCCTTCCAGCAGTACTACTTCGCCTTCCAACAGTACTGCTTCACCTTCCAACAGTACTGCTTCACCTTCCAACAGTACTACGTCGCCCTCCAACAGTACTGCTTCACCGTCCAACGCTACCACGGCACTTCCTCCTACAGGTAACGTAACACTGCTGAATGGAAAACGTCACTCAACCAGGAAGTGGTGAATAAACTGGAGGGCGAGGGCTTCTTCCGCAGGGTGGTGCGGGATGGCCGCGAAGGAGCCGATGTCTGTGCAATTCCTAGTCCCAAGGTTTGGAGGAATGGGTTTTGGAAAGCTCTTAATAGAGAAAATGCTGCTTTAATCAAGGTCTGACTCTGTGGCAGTTGTTTGACCCAGAGTAGTCATTTCCACTAATCATGGGTTCTCAGGAGTTTGACTCTTCTACAATGTTGGTTGTTGCTCGGTGAAGGATGCGGAATCCCTCGGGTGTGGGAATCGTAACCCGAGGTGGAATACTGGGGTTTAAAAATCCACCTTGGCTTGAAAAGCATCAGCTCCTGAAGGGTAACGAGCTGGTACTTGACGTGGCGCAGACTGGTGACGTTTAGCTCTGAGGAAACCTTATCCACGCTGGCGTTAGTCCCAGGCACAGCGTCAAAATGCAGTAGCTTTTAGTAATCTTGAGTGGGGGACGGACGGCAGGCAGAGACCCAGAGAGGGAGGAGTCGCTGTCAGATCCGTGGAGAACCTTGTTCTCTTTGGGAAGCAATGGTGTGCAGGTTTGAAAAGTCCTTACTGCAGGAACTTGGCTTCCTGCCCCGCAGCTGAACACATTAATTGCGAGTGGGGACACGGGCCGAGCTCAAAGCTTATCCTTGTTGAAGCGTGACAAACCATCTGTGTAAGAACTTCGGTGCCTGCAGACTTTGCTCGTCGGTTTTATGACGTGCCTCTCCTGTCTTCTCTCAAACAGCGAACGTCACGCACGCTCCTTCACCTACCAGTCCTTCAGCTGCCACAACACCCAGCGTTCCAGGTAACTGCTGCTGCCGGCGTCACTAAAGCGTGAAACACTAAGACATTCGCATCGCCTTGAAAGCGTGACTTGGAAGGGTTTACCTGGTGCCAGCGTGGAAGTAGTAGCGGTATTTGATGGCACGTTAAGGGCACCCGTGTAGGTAGGCAGGCAGCAGGGTAATGCCCTGAGCTGGCATGCCTGTAGGTAGGCAGGCAGCAGGGTAATGCCCTGAGCTGGCATGCCTGTAGGTAGGCAGGCAGCAGGGTAATGCCCTGAGCTGGCATGCCTGTAGGTAGGCAGGCAGCAGGGTAATGCCCTGAGCTGGCATCCCTGTAGGTAGGCAGGCAGCAGGGTAATGCCCTGAGCTGGCATCCCTGTAGGTAGGCAGGCAGCAGGGTAATGCCCTGAGCTGGCTGGTGAAATGCCAAGTCAGAAGTACTCTGGACAACTGAAACCAGCTGGCCGCTGTCAGTAGCGCGGCTGCGAGTCACCTGTTAACTCGCCTGTCTCCGGAGGGCAGTGTTTTGGTTTTCACCTGTTAAGTGGGTACAGTGATGGGAATGAGCTGAAGTCAAGTACTTCAGCTTCTCAGTCCTCTGTGTGCTCTGTGGGAAGCTCTCAGGAGGTGAGGCTCTTTCAAAGTAGCCATCACAGACAGCTGTTGCTTCCAAGCTTGCTGTCGGAGGGCAGGTTGGCTACAAATAGCCAGGTACAGACTGTATTTAATCAGGACTGGAGTGTTAGTAATCTGAGTGCAGCTGCTGACAAGTCTGCTTTGGGTTTTGTGGTTGTGTTGTTGAGTTTTCTTATCAGAGTGGAGATGTTTTGAGTCATCCTAACACAAGGCAGTATCATCTGTGACGCGTTGTGCCCTCACGGACTCTGCTGTGGTCTTTGACAGGTACCAATACTACTGTGCCTCCACCTTCTCCACGCAAATCCACGTTCGATGCCGCAAGTTTCATAGGCGGGATTGTCCTCGTGCTGGGCCTGCAGGCTGTCGTTTTCTTCCTGTACAAGTTCTGCAAGTCAAAAGACCGAAACTACCACACGCTTTAAGACCTGCCACTTCCCCCACGGACTAGTAGCCCAACACCTGTAGTTCACCGAACCAAAATACTTCCTGTTGCTCACGGAAGACAGCAGATCCTGATAACCCTTAAATCTCTGAAAGAAGACTTTAGAAGACTATTTTTGCAGTGTTATACTTGGCAAGAGGCGATTCCGAATCTCTTCCACAGGATTCCTTGCAGTATGCTGCACGGGTTCTGTCGGCTGTCTCGTTTTCCTTCGGTGGCCGCTGCTGCGGGGTGGTGTTGCGATGACGTGCCAAAGGCAGGCCTGCAGAGGTTCTTTTTCAGTTCAGCGCTGTCTCGAGTAGACAATCTCCTGATGACTTAGTGTGGAAGCTGATTTAACCTGATACAGTGCCCCTTCAGTTTTATCAAGGTGTGAATTACTGGTGATTGGCTTCAGGGAGTGAAATACCCATTGTGCAGGGAGGTGAGCAGCAGTAGCAGGTGATGTCTTAACAGAGTAACAAAAGTCCTCCTGTTTTTTAATGCGAGCATAAAGATGAGCTACTGCATTCCAAACACAATCCAGTGCCCTTTCCAATTCATGTTCTGAGGGTAGAGAAGGGACCGTAGGGATTCTCCTAAAGGGAAGTGAAGATTAGTGCCTTACAAGACTGAAAAGCAGCCAGCTGCGGAAGCGTCCCACCTAGCTCCAAGACAACTCGAACTCCTAAGTACCGGCTTTGCAGAGCAGAATGGAATACATGATGTGAGCATTCCAGGTTTAAAACCCTTTCAGTGTCCCCCGTTGACCTTGTTTGAGGGTGAGGGAGCACGGTAGGGCGACTGTCGGCTACAGACAGCTTTGTTTTACCTTTTGTTCCAACCTACAAAGCCCAACCACAACAACAGAGAGAAAATGCAGTTCACCCTGTTTAAAAAGGCAGCAGCTCACACTAGTATTTGAAATCCGGGTGTTTGGGGAATGTTTCTTGTTCATACAGAGCGTTAAACTCGTTGCTGTTGATTTTAGGGGGCTGGGCTTCTTGTTTACCCTCTTGGGTGTCTGCTTGTTGAAGGAGCAAGGAAGGGTAGAAGAGAGAATCTGCTGATTTCACCCCAGTCCTGGGGCTGCCAAGGCTACACCTGCCTTTTTCCACCCCCCTTTCCCTGCTTCCTGGCATCAGAGTTGTGTCACCCTGCAGCGAGCTGGGTTAAGGAAACCTATTTGGCCAAATAGCTGTTGTTTTCCCCGGCTGGATCAGCCCTGTGATCCACCTTACGTCCTCTCCAGCGCAGACTGACTGGAGCACCTCTAGTCATTAATCCATAGGGGAAAGATGAAGCTTAAAATCAAGTGGTGGATGTAGCCTAGACCACTCTGCTCAGCTGGTAACACCACTTGTGATGCTCTCCCTTCATCATCAATTTCAGGACAGTCTGCAGTGTGGTTTTGCTAGCTCTCTGTGTGTGTGTGTCTCTGTCTGTGTGTGTGTGCGCGCGTGTGTGCTGCTGTCTTGTGTCGCTCTGCTCTGAATGGCATCGTTCCTGCTGCACTGCCAAGAAAAATCCAGAGGTTCCTCACCAGTACTGTATCTTTGGAGTTCGTTAGCTTACGGTTTTCTAAAGCCAACTAGACAATCAGCTCAGGTTTATTGACTCAGCAGAGTGAGCAGCCTGTTTCCAGCAACAGCGTGCGTGTGGGTTGGATGCTCTGTCTTCGGCCTTAGCGTGGAACCACTTTGTCTGCTCCTTCCCCTGTCGCAGAGCTGGGTTACTGCGGTGATTTCTGTAAGGTGATGGCTATGAAGCTTGTGTTTGGTGCTTCGGAGTGAGCAGAGCGCTCCTCTGAAGGATGACAGTTCTCCTTCAGCTCAGCAAAGCAAACTGTGTGCCTAGGGTACCGTTGGTTTTGGCCTTAAAGGGCTGTCTTCTGGGAAGCTTGCGGAACGCTTGCTAGCGTGGACAGAGAGCTGGCCGCCAGGACTGTTGCTCTGTAGAACTAGAATGCTTCATTCGTGAGCTACACTGATCCTGCTTTGGGTTGCTGATAAGGTAAAGCAAACTGAATTCTTCAAGTGCCTTAAAGTTGCTGAATCTCTTGCCTCACTTTTTTGTTTGAGAGGGTGGACGGGGGTACCTTGCCTTAGCTACTGAATTTTAATTGGTGCCAGCAGTTGCTACTCTCCAAGACTTTGGGAAACCCAGGATGTCTGGGTCTGAGAAAGTCGAGCCCGTACTTGTGTTGCGGAAGGCCTGCACTGTGCACTTCTTGCTCTCCAGCCCTGCCGTCACGGTGTAATAACCCACAGTTTACAGAGCGGTGGCTGGGATTGCTCCCCTTTCGGTCGCTGGCAGGGGAGGGGAGGCTGGGTTGGGCATCTTCACCACACGCTTGGCTGCCTCGCTGTGGAAAGCAGTTCCTCCTCTGCGAAGTGGCAGTTACCAGCTGATCCGTGCTGTGTGTGAGCAGAAATAGCTGAGGTGATACCTGGCAGCTTCTCCTGGCCCAGTGTGCTGACGTGGAAGGTAGATCTGTAGCTGGAATTGCCCCCAGACAGTTTTAGGCACTGAACTGTAGTGACTCTCCAAGCTACGTGAGGTTTTCTTGAAGCCAGCTCGTGCGAATCTCAAGCTGTTCTCTTGTGAAAGTTCTCTGCAAGTGTTGCTGTAAAAGTCTGTATTTTTGTCTTCAGTGGAGGGAAGCTGAAACGGCTGTAATCACGAAACCAAATGGATAAATAAAATCTGTTGAATGGAGCGGGTAGCCTGGTCATCTTTCTTTACCCCGAGCAGGGCGACTCCCTGCTGACTTTGGACTCTGAGCCGAAAGGTCTTCTCCAAACTAAACACTCCTGTGAGCTGTTAGTCATGGGAGTTGAGAAACTCTGGAGGGTAGGAGGGCCAACAAAAGGTTTGAAGAGTTAATTCTGTAGCTGCAAGAGCTAACTTAACTTTGCCTTTGGTACGTGTAGCGATACTCGTTCAGACCTGCAGTCATCTCCAGGAGGTTTCTCCTTCAGGTAATGATGTCCGTGTTGGTTTAATCTTGTTCTCCCAGAAAACGGCGAGGTCTTGCTGAGTGTTCCACAGTCCTCAAGGCTTCACGCTCCTCTTCCCAGTCACAAAGCGTCATGACACGGTGTTGGTGTGTAAGGTGGAAGGAGGACTGTGGTTCCAGGGAGGCTGTTAAGAACCCCTGCACTGCAGCATCTTCTCACATAAAGATCTTTGACCTCCAGGGAGAGGCACTGCCTCTGAGCCTTCTTTCTCTGCTGGCTGCAGGGAACAGAGGAGAGTGCTTGCCAGGGAGTAACTGCCAGTGTACTTAACAACAGGACAGAGCCGCGCAGCCCTGCGCTTGCAGACTAAGAAGATAACCAGCTCTGAGCAAAGTAACCTCAAGGAGCGTCAAGTCAGGACGGTGATGCCTTTGTGGGTAGTGAGTGAAGTGAGGTGTCATCAGAGTAGCACTGATGCAGCTGGCTCTCATGTTAGAGGAAATGGCACAAGCTGCAGCAGTGTTTCTGGAAGGGCTGTATGGAAATGGGAGAGACCTAGAGCTTCGAATTGCTCTGCCTTCCAGAAAACCATCTGTTTACAGCACACAGTCAGGGACTGCGCTGAGTGGTTGCTGTAATGCAGCACTCACAATCGTTTACCCCTTCAGTACCAGCCTTGTGTGGCTGGTGTGTTCTTTGAAGGTGCCCGTCTGCAGGTACAGGAGGCAGGCAGAAGTCACCCTTGGCAGGTGTTGTATTCAGCTGAATCAAACTTCAGTGTTTTATTTATTTTATTTAGAATCTGGCCTTTCCTTTTGACTGCTTTCGTGTCATAGAAGTGCTCCTTACTGATGGTAGTACTCTACTTGCAGCTTGGTCTCTGGCTCTTGAATACAGTAGAATCCCCTTTGCTAGCTTCTCTGGTGGTGACAACTGAGCCTGGATGGTTACCAGTCACCTCAGCACTGCCTTGAAAAAGGATTCATTGCTGGATAACTGATTCCAGGACACTAGTACTGTATCGTGACCTGTTCAGATACAGCAGCAAGCCTGAGTGGAGTAAAGCCTGTTTCAGTCAAGCATGGAGGATGTCAGCCTTCACGTGGGAACTCCTGTGTCTGTAAGTACTGAAACAGCTCCAGCAGAAGCTGGAGTTCTCCACTCAGTGTTTCACCCCTGCGGTGCTGTCAAGGTTTGCCTGAAGGTCAGAGGTTTCAGTCATGTACAGAAAGAGCAGAAGTACCTGACACCTTGTTGACAAGCAGCCAGGACTGGGGGTGATGCCTCTGAGCACAGGTTAGTATTCTAGCACAGAAACATCTGCCACAGGACCTCTGCACAGCAGGAGTCCCTTAGTGGCCTTGCTGTAACAGCAAGCGCTGTTTCCATGCGAGAGGAACACTGATAAATGTGGGTGCTTTGTTCCTCCTGTTCATGTAGTGCTGTGCCAGGAGCTGCCTTCCTAGGGGGAGAGGAGACAGGGGTATTAGAGGTGGTGGAGACACTGGTACTGAGTCATTTTTAGACAAGCATTAAAGGGTCAGTGTACAGACAGCAACCTCTGGGAGCAGGAGCAGTGAATGCATGGGGCAGGATGTGGTCAGGGTTACCATAGAAAAATCAGTTAGAGCAAAACTACTGGGGTTGGTTGGCTTTGTTCAAAGTGCTCTGTGCCGCTGTGTTCTGAGGTTACCACAACGAGATCTTTCGGTTTTAACAGATGTTCTTGAGTTTCTGTGCTGTGTTGTCTGCAAAGGGAGGTCATGGCACTGCTGCTCTGTTCAGAGGAAAGGTCTGCATTGCCCAGTACCTAGGCTGGGTTATCAGGCTGACTGGAATTGAGCACTGTAGCTAGCTGTGTTGAAGTACGTGTGCACAGCGCTGGGGTATCGCTGCCTCTCTTTGGTTTGTAAAGAGATCCTCTTACTTCAGGATGGCCAGTTCAGTGTCCTTTTTCTAGCAGTGCTCTGCGGTGATCAAAAACATACAGACTGACTTCTGGACCAGCCTGTGCTGCTCTAGCTGCATGAAGACAGCTGTCGGTTAGGTGTGGTAAGAGGCTGCAGTTGTCTCCTTACATTTTCAGGTGCCTGGTGGATAGAAGTAACGTCTAAAAGCCTGAAGCAGTGACATGGTCTACGCTCTGGAACCTGGCAACCAAACACCTCCCTCCTGTGCCCCTGCTTCAGTCAAGGCTCAGACCCAGACAGGCGCACACGCAGGCACACAGTGATCAACTTTCCTAATCCGTGAGCTGTGATCTGTGTGTGGAGACAGCTCACGGATTAGGAAAGCTGATCATGTTGCAGCCACATCAAGTCACCGCCAAGGCTGTAGCTGCATACTGTCGAGTGTCTTTGAGTGTCTTTTCCGTTGCTGCATCAGGGGTTGAAAGTCAAAGGATGCTGTAGGAAAGCCCCACGCCGAGTGGATGCTGACAGCTCCTTATTCCAGATTCAAGCTGCAGGACATGGAGTGTTACCACCAGCAGGGTTCCAGGAGGAGGTCAGGGTGCAAAGAAAAACCCTGCCACAAAACAAGGGAGCCCTCAGTGTAGTACTGACAGAGTAAAGAAGGCAGAACCCAGCAGAACCCCTTTCCAAGCACAACACATCATCCCTGTAGCTTGCTGGAAAGCCGAGGTGGTCTCTCAAGTACTAGCTCATCAGCCATAGAGTGCTTTCACCCTAGCTGGGACTCTGTGTGCCCTGCCTGGTGTTACCACCACCCATGAACCCGCATGAACCTTCCCCACTCACCTTAGTCGTAGAGATGACTCTAGTCTTGCTGTAGCTGTACCCTTGCAGTTACTGGGAGAGTATTCTTCCTCCTCCTCCTCCTCCTCACATACGGTCGGTCCAGGATGTTTCAGGCCATGGTGGTCAGCAGCTCCTTGCTTTACTTTGGGGTTTATGTCCAAGGGACTCTGGCTGCCTGCTGGAGCAGAAGGAAAGCAGCAGTGTTAGTGACACACGAATAAAGGCACTGCAAATACACTGCTGTGTTTAACAACAGTACTGACTGCAGGAAATAAAGATTACATCTCCCTTCTGCCCAGCTGCTCAGTAGCATCAGTCCATCTTAAAGGTTTTGCACTAGCTTTTCCCCTGAACTTTGGTTTCAAGAGATTTATAAGTGATCTCAAAAGATCATCCAGTCCAATCCCCCTGCCACAGCAGGATCACCCAGACCAAGTGGCACAGGAACACAGCCAGGCAGGGCTGGAACATCTCCAGAGAAGGAGACTCCACAACCCCCCTGGGCAGCCTGGTCCAGTGCTCCGGGACCCTCCCTGGGAAGAAGGTCCTGCTGAGATTGAGAGGGAACCTCCTCTGTTCCAGCTGGCNCACTTCTTAGAGCAAAAGCACTGAACCAGGCTCAACAGGAGGGCCCCCAAAGCACCAGAACCACAAGATGCCACCCATGGCCCTCAGCCCCAGCATGCAGGACCCAGCACAGTGTCCAGGTTCGTTCTGCAAGGCGCCTAACCAGAGCACGTGAAGAGCTATAGCAAAGCTCTGGTGTTCAGACACTTGAAAGGACACTCAGACGTGTACAGACACTTAAAACTTGAGACATCCCTCCAGAAATGCTACTGGGTTAGGAGATTACCTGCTGCCTTCCTCTGTCGATCCGTTTTGGCTGAAGGTAGCCTGTTTTAGCAGTTCCCTTAATTACATGGCTTATTCTCTGCTTTCTTCCTTCCTTCCATCTCCAAGCACCTTTCCTGTGTTTTCAGTCTTCATCACACAGAGTTCTTGTTTGTCTCTTGCATCCTCCTCTGAAAAAAGACTCACACTAAAACAACTCTCCCACCCACTCAACACCCACCCACCTGGTTCAATTTCCTTTTAAACCCTGATGACCAGCTCTCAGGTGCATTGCCCAGCTGAGCTGCATGAGGAGAGACCCCTATCCCCCAGGACCTGGTAAACAAACCTGTTTGCTAGCCTGCAGCCTTCCGAAAGAATGGCAGCTCCACCTAAACCCAAACTGAGATTAAACAGCAGAAGGGACTGGTAGTGCTGAGTGGGAACAGGTTTCTGTAGTTACATCTTTGCTTGTTAGAGAGAGGCCTCACAGCACTTTTCCTAGGTAGAACTCACTCTGTGACAATAAACAAGGTAGTTGCCTCCGATCTCCTCTATCTGCTGTCATTTGCTCTCTGCACGCAGCTCCTGGTCTGCAGGTGGAACTCGTTTTTAAAACAAGGTATGAGAGGAGAGACGTGGGCACAGCTTTCTCAAGCACTGCTGCTTATGCAGGGTTCGTGGGACACCCAGATGTGGTTGTGCTTTAGGGTCTGTACCACAGCTGAATGAATACAGCAGTATGAAAACCCCAGTATCGGGTCAAACTCTCCTGCACGGCCAAGCTGTGTGGAGTGGAGTCTGCAACGTGCAAACAGCATCACCACCATCATCAATATCAGGGACAGAACTGTCCAAGAGGAGAGAGCCAGAAGCTGCTGTCAGAAACAGAAGGAAACACTAGGACCCAAAGGTACCTTTCTCCTCCCCTGCTCTCCAACAGGTCAGTCCCCACCCTCTCCTGGTCCCTCTGTGCAGGTCTCGCTGAACATGAGCAGCCTACAGCGTTCCTAATTCTTCTCTTGATTCTGTATCAAATCTGTGACTACCTCACAACTGACCACAAGGTGTGATGGACTGGCAGACACGACGTGGTTGGCTTGAGAGGTGGCCGGGGGGGGTTTTGGTTTGGTCTTGTGGGCCTGTTTTTAATTGCAATCTCTTTAAACAAAGCAGAGCACAGCATGATGTTTGTAAATTTAATTACAGAAACACAAGATGAAGCACGAAAATGACTGAATTAAGCTAGATGGACGGCAAGGAAAGTGCCTCCCCGCTTTAAACGAGGCTGATTAGAATGGAACACATGGGTTATTGATTGTTATTGGTTAATGAGCTGCAAGGAAAGGATGGATCATAGTTAACTTAAAAAGAGTGAAAACAAAGCAGGGGGGTTGTGTGCTTGTTAGTTTCAACGCCAAATAAGAGTGGAGGTGCACGCATCCACTTAGCTCAGGTATCAGGGAGATGCTCTATTACTGGAGTATTTGTCTGACCAGAACAGTCAAAGATGGATTGAATGACAGGGGATTTACAGAAGGACTTCTAGAGGAGTTAAGTGTGAGGGGAAAAGAAGGCTTGGTAAGACTAGAAGCTAGCTCTTCTTGCTCAGGCAGAGCTTTCTTGTGTCTGTCTTTGTAGGGATCCTGAAGACCTAACAATCTGCTTCATTGGCCTCCGCTCCGAGTGCGGAGGATCCTGGAGTTTGCTTTATGTTCAGTTCAAACGGCTGGGAAAGAAGAGAGGGCTGCTCAGTCAGTGCCTGCCACAGTAACATCAGGTACATACACACGGACCTTTGTGCTTGAAACAAAGCACACACCTGCCCAGAAGGAAAACAGACTCCTTCACACACAAACAAACAGAGCAGGGCCAGAAGGAAAACAAACTCAATCACACAGAGGATGAAGGAGTAACTGGATGAGTAGGTGGACATGTCTTTCTAATGGGTAAGATCACCTTGAGCCTTGCTGCTGAGCCTGTCTGCACACAAGATCCTGACAGCTGGTGAGATGAGCAGCTGTACCCACACAATATCGTCTCCCCTGTAGAAGACCCCTCTTGCCCATTCTACTCCCCTCTTCTGCAGCCTTTCTTAGACAACAGAAACAACTCAATCCCACAGTTACTAAAACTCTCTTAGATTTACCTTCCCAAACCCCATTATTGTGTAAAAGAGAGGAAATCACTGCTCTCATCACCACTTCTAGTATCTATTTCCTGTTTACAGGAAGCTCTTCAAAACAGATGAGTGTCTGAATACTAAGGTGATGGCAGAATAAGCCTTGGTTTCATTCCAGGGGCAGCTTCCGTCTGCAAGGAAATCTCTTGCAACATCTCAAGCAGAGAATGAGCAGCTAAAGAAAGGACTGCGGAAGCAGGTATCTGACTTCAAACAGATCCTGAGATGAGGCTGAGAAAGCTGAGGAGGTTCAGCCTGGAGAAGACAAGAGTCCAGGGAGATTTCAGAGCAACCTTCCAGTACCTGAAGGGGGCTACAGGAGAGCTGGGGAGGGGCTGTTTCCAAGGGCTAGGAGTGGTAGGAGCAGGGGGAATGGGTTCCAGCTGGAAGAGGGGAGGTTTGGACTGGAAGTCAGGAGGAAGTTCTTCATGATGAGGGTGCTGAGACCCTGGACCAGGTAGCCCAAAGAGGTTGTGGCTGCCCCCTCCCTGGAAGTGTTCAAGGCCAGACTGGCTGGGGCCTTGAGCACCCTGGTCTCGAGGAGGGGTGTCCCTGCTCATGGCAGAGGGGTTGGAACTCGATGATCTCTGAGATCCCTTCTCACCTGAACCCTTTTATGCATCTGTGAAGCTTGGAGATTAAATCCGAAGTGTTTTGCAGGGGTTTTCTTTTTGTCTGGAAAAAAACAACCAAAAGCAAGGCTGAATGCAAACCCCAGCCCTTTGGTTTGGGCAGGATGGAGCAGCAAAAGGTGAAATGCTTTGGTGTGAAGTGTGGAAATCCTACTCGGGCAGGGTTTGTTTAACCAGCTGTGCCCCACTACCTGTCCCACACACGGCTGATAAGCACAAACTGTACCTAAGGAAACCAGACAAGTGACACTTTTCACAATGAGATTAGTAGGCACCCTCTCCATTTCCTCAGCTTGACATCACAACCCAGAAAGGACTCCTGCAGGGACAGAACCAACAGGGCAGCTGGAGTTTCCTCCAGTGGCAGAAGTTTATGAATCATCGAGATGAATGACAAAGCTGAGGGCTGTGGCCAGAGCTGCTGTACTTCCCCTTCTCACCACAGGATGTTAAGGGTGGCTTCTTAGTTTGCAAAGCAGTCCCCACACTCTGTCACCCTGCTTTGATGTGGCACCTAACTTCTTCAGAGAGAAAAAAAGGACACTGCACTGCATCCAGACAAATCCAGCTGCCCCCCATTTCCCAAGAAAAGGATAAACCACAACCTAATCCCAAATGAAAGGGATTTTCTACAGCTAAGAAAAAAAGCCCTGAAACCTCTCACGGAGGCTCTGTCACGTTCACAGCCTGACTAGTGCTTTTAAAACATGCATGGTCAAGAGCTGTGACCCAGTTTCATAGGCAAGGTCTGGGGGGGAAGAGGAAGTCTGAATAAAGGTTGACACCACTGCACAGACCCCACAGTGCCACATTTCCCTCTTCTTTTCTGCTTCTAACGTTTACTTTGAATACAGCAGTTGCTGTGGGAGCCTTTTACTGTCTCCTATAAGATAACATTTATGCTGCCCCTGCTTGCTTCTGCCTTTTCTGTCAGCAAGAGGACACAGAGTACTTAACCACTGCCTCATGATTCTGTATAATATAAAGGCAGCAAAATCAGGAAGGACAAAGTTCACCCAACTCAGTGTGGATGTTGACAACAGAAGCACTTCCCCTGAGTCCCTGGAAAGAGGGAACTTCTAGGACACAGCTCACCTCAGCCAAAAGCACGAGTCTGAAACAAGTAATCCCCTTGAAGCATCTCTGGATGGTCAGGGTAGCACAGTCAGACCCACAGTGTGAAGTCTCAGACCTTTCCCATCGCTGTTAATGACTCTTAGGCTGATGGAAATCGCTGCGAACACACATTTGCAGAAGGCTTTTAATTGCAGCTATCCCCATTCTCACCTCTGCTGCTCCTCCCCCAGGGTATCTTCTTCCCTTTCTCCTTTATTCTGGGTTATTATTTCTCTTTGTGTCTTCACTGCCCACCTATCTGTGTTCCTTCCTGCCTGTAACTAGCCACCTCCCTCCTAGTCCACCACGATCACTGTTTCTTCCACCCAGCTGTAGGTTCTTCTCAGAGGGAGGCAGGGACAGTGAAGGCAGGAGCAGCACAGAGCAACGAAGATGATGGAGGAAGGAGAGCAGCTCCCTGTTGAGGAAAGGCTGAGGGAGCTGGGAGAAGAGGAGGCTGAGGGGGGACCTCATTCCTGTCTCTCAGTCTGTGAGGGGTGGGTGTCAGGAGGATGGAGCCAGGCTCTTCTCAAGGTCATCTGGGGATAGGACCCCAAGAAAGCAGACAGATAAAAGATGAAAAACATCTCACATAATGGATCTGCGTTGGGGTTACTTCTCAGTGACTACCAGCCAGACAAGAGCTAGCCCAAACTCCTGTAGTTCCACAAGCTTGCAGCTGGCATGCAGATAAACAGGGAAGGGATGAGAATCACCTTCTCAAGTATCTCGTTCATCCGTGTTTTATGATTTATTTGCCCTGTAAATACACTCCCAACGTTCGTTATCTGAACAAAAGCTTTTGCCTGAACCTTAACCTTCTTCTGCGTTTCCTGCTGAGCCTCTCTGGAGCTGAGGAACAAGATGATCAAGAGACAGACCAGTGTGCTGGCGTGCTACTGTCACACTTAAACCCGTCTGCCTTCTGGTGCTCACATGGGAACCCAGAGATTTACAGAGTGAGCAGAAGGGCTCGCCTTGCTAGCCACAAGTTTTGAGGAAGGAAATCCTTGTGACATGGCAAAAAATGCCTCTTCTGTAAAGAGCAGATGATACCCTGTCATTCCCTCATCAGTTCTGTGCTCTTCCTCTCTCTTCAGAATTTACAAGTCACACGTCTGCAACTTATTAACAGGTTTCATTTAAAGAGTAAAACAACCCTCACTGCTTTGGCTTAATCATTAAAGAAGATGATTTCCATCCTCCAGATGAGATGATCTAGTTGCGTGTAGGGCTGGGATTAGAAGAGAAGACTTCCACAGCTTCCCTTCTCTGCACAGCAGCTTTTGCAAGAGGCTCTGTGCAATCTCTTCATCAAAAATGGCCTCAGGACTGGCAACACAGAGCTCAGGGCACTTGCAGGCTATCATGGATTCACATTCACTTAGTAACAGGCACTGACTGAGGACTTTGGCCCAGGAACGAACGTGATGGCAAACACAACACAAACCCGGGATCAGCTGCAAGGTTTTACTTTAAGTCTTGCTCCTCTCAGAGGAAAAAGCAGAAGAGCTTTTCTCTGATGACAGCAAAATCATCTAAGAGGCTTCTTAGGCTACGATACTATACCTCTCAGGGAATGCTGGCACACATACTGATGCAGCCTACAGGAGGATAACACCACCACACAGTGATGTGCAGGGCGTCATCCATCCACATCATCTCTGCCTTTGATGAACACAAAAAACACTGCTGGGATATGGTCTATC
Source organism: Upupa epops (assembly GCA_013397515.1). Lineage (NCBI taxonomy): Eukaryota > Metazoa > Chordata > Aves > Bucerotiformes > Upupidae > Upupa > Upupa epops. The sequence goes on from VZRI01003582.1 coordinate 162,460, forward strand.
CTTCATGATCAACTTTGCTACTGCAAGCAATCCTGTCCTGCAAATCCCTTTCATAACCAAATCCAGACCCATTTTCAAACAGGTTTCTACCCTGTACTCTTTCCCTTCCTGACCTTTGTCGTCTGACTCTTAGAACTCTCTTTTTAATTTCCAGCTTCAATTCATTCACAGTGATTAAATCCATTTGTTCTGCTTAAATCGGTGCTCTCCATTCCCACTGCTTATCTTGCTGCTGTGTTTATAGAAAACAATCTTATCTTCTCTCAGCCTTCAATTCAGGACAATAAACAAGCCCAGATATTTCATTTTCGTTAGTAAAATGCATTCTCTGTGTCCCCTCACCATGCTATCAGATCATCTTTGCTTCCATTCCAACCAGAATCTATCTTGCCTGAACACAAATTATACTTAATAATCCAGGTGAGGCCTCATATACAGCATCAATACTCTCTAGTCTACAAAGCTCACTCCTGACCCACATTAAGAGCGAAAGGCTTTCTCCCCAACACACCTACAACAGGTTGGCACTTTGCAATAATCCCAGGGCTAGTCATCCACACAGCTCTTTCTCCTCTTCTGTTGCCTTCAACTGATAAACTCCAAGTTCACAGGAGCACTTCCTATTGTGAAGCACAACCTTAAGCTTTGTGTTACTGATGCTAATCTCCTTTCTCCTATTTCACTCCTTAGAACTGTGACTTCTTCCTGGAAGATAATCCATTCATTTTCCCTATCAGTCATATTCACCAGTACCCAAAGGTCCTGCAGGTCACAACACTCTCTCACGTTTACCACCAAGATCATTAATAAAACCCTCAAGTACTGTGGAGCTGAACAATAGGATTGACACCAGTAAACTGCCTCCAAGCCCTGAACAATAGGAATGTCACCAGTAAACTGCCTCCAAGCCCATAGTCCAACACTACCCTTTGAAGTCTCCCCATTAGCTCAGTCCTTATCTTCGTTGTCTTCCTGTACACATTGCTATCTCCTCCAGCTAACAACTCCATAACCCCCTGCCACTGACTTCCCTCGTGTAGATGATTTCATTATCACTGTACGGATCAGCACAGCCAGAACAGTTTGTATGCATTCCTGCCTCTGATTGGGAATAGAGCTCGAGCTCTGTGCGTTTTCCCCTACTGCACTACTTTTCATGAGAAGGGAGTTAAAATCACCACCATAAAACTACAGCAGGAGGCATTGTTGTGCCCATTCAGCGAGTTGATTCCTCCTGCTCCTCATCCTTTTGACAGTATTTGGGACGTTTACTGGGAAAGGGCCTCTCCTGTTAAGCTTTGAACAGCAGTGTGACCTCTTCTGAAACGAGTGAGCACCTACAAAACCCATGTAGACTCCAGCTCCACATAACAACCCAGGGACCAGTATAAGTTGGGGCCTGATCTGTTGGAGACCAGTGGAGGAGAAAGGGACCTGGGGGTCCTAGTGGCCAGCAGGATGACTATGAGCCCCCTCCAGTGAAGGCAGCACCAGTGACAGCAGGTTTGGGCTCCTTGGACTTAGTTCCAGATCCAAATCAAAACACAGGTTACTCACATCGGAGCCGTTATTGCAGGGATAGTGGCAAGTCCTGATTTTCCTTAAGGAGAATGCTTCAGGATCCTGACCAGGCATCAAGATTTCCACTGCCCTTTGGCCACAGTCTGTTACTCCTGTGAGCACAGCTGTCCTATGGGATGTGCGTGTGCTGCTTTCACGTTTGGAACCCACACTTTACCTGCCTCCTGTTCCCCATCCTACAGCTGGGAAGCACTGTGGGTTAGGTGAGGGGTTTGTTTATATAGCAACCCAGATGCCAAGACCCTGATTTATCAGGGCACACAGAAACTTCAGCGAGCATCTTCCAACTGAGTATGTTTGAGTTTAGTTTAAGCTGGCCCAGCTTGGCAGACATCTCCTTCTCTGGAGATGTTTCAAACCCTCCTGGCCTTGGTCTGGGTGATCCTGCTGTGGCAGGGGGATTGGACTAGATGATCTTTTGAGGCCCCTTCCAACCCCTAGCAATTCTGACATAGTAAGTAGCTATAATGAGTCCTGCTCTCAGCAACAAGCAGGCTAATAGAAAAAAAACAAGAGAGCCTCATCGAGACATCCAGCATTGATAATGAAATTCCCAATCATTAGCATCTATCAAAATTATAACCAGCCACACTCAGCGCTCTACAGCAGGAAATGCTGCTCATTACAGGAATCACTGGCTCCACCTAAGACAATGGTTAGTTTTATGTCCAGAGAGAAATGCAATGAAGTACAATAAGGGTTAGGGGAGAGGCTGGCATCTGGGCAAGAACAACCCCAGGGACCAGCAGGATGAATCTGAGCCAGCAATGTGCTCTGGTGGCCAAGAGGGCCAAAAGCATCCTGGGTGGGATCGGAAGGGGGGTGGTTAGCAGACTGAGGGAGGTTCTTCTCCCCCTCTACTCTGCGCTAGTGAGACCACATCTGGAGTTTTGTGTCCAGTTCTGGGCCCCTCCGTTCCAGAAGGACACAGAGCTGCTGGAGGGTGTCCAGTGCAGAGCAACGGAGATGATGAAGGAAGCAGAACAGCTCCCTGATGAGGAAAGGCTGAGGGAGCTGGGGCTCTTGAGCTTGGAGAAGAGGAGGTTGAGGGGGACCTCATTCATGTCTCTAAAGATGTGAGGGGTGGGTGTCAGGAGGACGGAGCCAGGCTCTTCTCAAGGTCATCTGGTGACAGGACAAGGGGCAGGTAATTTGGTAGCAGAGAGTTCAGATACCAAGGGGAACAGTTATGTTCTCAGAGTCAGGCCTCCTTGACTTGAATTATTCTAGAAAATGCTAAGACAGTGCTTGAAGAAGAGGCCATACACCAGTTTTATACTGGCTAAGTTAAGCTGTCTCAGCTGCTGGACAAAGGGCTATTGTTTCCTCATTCAGAAAGAGCTCCATCCCAGCTGGATATACAGCTGGTGAGTGAAACTGACTTCCATCTCATTTAGCTAAAAGCAAAAGACCTCCAGCAGCAGCACATCCTTACATTTAATCCTGCCTAGAGAGCTGGGTTGTGAGAGAGGTTCAGAACTGATACTCTGATGTTCTCAGGAGAGAATTAGTGCATTGTGGCTGTAGAAGTTCTCTACTAGGAGTTTCCCTTCCAAAAAGAAAGGTGTTTATAACAAGACTGGATGTGGCACTTAGTGCCCTGGTCTAGCTGATGTGGTGATGTTAGGTCAATGGGCTGGGCTGGATGATCTCAGAGGTCTTTTCCAGCCTCAATGATTCCGTGATCTCTGAAGTCCTTTCCAACTTCAGCCACTCCGTGATTCTATTATTAGACCCCTCCTGATCCATCTCCAGACAGAAGAGTCCCCCAGCTCACTCAGAATCTCCTCATATGAAAGAAGCTCCAGAAGGTCCACAGTGAGGATGTTCAGGTGACTTCAAAGAAGATCCTAATAGACATACTGGTGTTTGTAAAGGCTTCTGGTCACCTTAATCCTCAACTGTGCCCTGTGTTTTGATTAAGATGATTCCATTTTAGGGACTCAGGCCAAAACACCTAACATTTCTACCATAAATATTTATCAATACAGAAAGTAATTCCAGTTATTTATCAGACAGGTTTGTGCCATTTACTCACCATTTCTCATGCTACTTCCCCCGTGCTTTCTACAGCTACAAGCGTCTTCCTCCTCACTGCTCTAGAAGCAGAGCTGCTCTTTTTAGCAATCCGTGGTACAGCCTGTCTCAGCAGAGTTGCTCCTCTAAAAAAAGAAAAAGCAGCAGGAGAGTCTGGAACATCGAGTACTTTGCAGTTTCTTATTTACAGTTGAGAAAAATTGCAAAGCAGTGGGAGGTAAATTTAGTTTTGCAGAAAGCAGTGCGATGCAGCCATCAAAGGTGAGGGTCCCGGAGCACTGGAACAGGCTGCCCAGGGCGGTTGTGGAGTCTCCTTCTCTGGAGACGTTCCAGCCCCGCCTGGATCTGTTCCTCTCTGACTTGGTCTAGGTGATCCTGCCAAGGCAGGGGGACTGGACTAGACCTGTTTGAGGTCCCCTCTGATCCCTAAGGATTCTATGATCTCTGACTCTGTGCCTTGAAGATGTGCTTCCTCATTATATTAGTTAACTAGAGCACCAAATGTCCCTTCTGCATTATTGTCACCTCCAGGATGACTTTGCTATCCATGACCCTGAACAAATACAAAACTGTGACATTAACAACATGTGACAAAAGGTCTGTATGCTCCATCAGGTCCTTGCAACACACTCATCACTAGGACAACTAAGAGGACAAAGAAAGATCCAGTCAGATCCTTGCAACATGATCCTCACTAGGATAACTAAGAGGATAAAGAAAGACCCAGTCTTGACTACTTGGCAATAGTCATCATGACTAGACTGTTCCAAAAGTGGGATCACTCACATCCCTTGCATTGCTCCCTAACAGGTAATCCTTCCCAACCCAGTGCACTTGATGGAAGAGGTACAGTGCAATCTTGTTTTCTTCCCTTTAAAAAATCAATCATCATGTAGCTTGCATGAGTCAACCCAACATGGTCTTTTCCTGAAGTTTTCATTAAGTAATCAAGTATTTCCTGGTCAAGATCAGCCTGAGGTAGAAGAACTGTGTGGTTTTTACACATGGAAGCTTTTCCTGATGGAAAAATGCAAGTTTAATTTTGAAAAAGGAGTTGGTATTGGACTTTGGGTCAATTAATGAACAGGAAAGAGGTGACAGAACACCAGTTCTCTCCCCGTGTTCCCTCTTCCTGTGTTCCTCACTGCCCTGCTTTGTCCTGGCAAGAGCTAGGTTGTGAGACCACCTCATAACATCGAGCTTGCACCCAGCTCCAGTAGCTGAGAGCTCTCCTCTTCAAAACACAATGTGACAGCAGAGCAAGAAGGCTGCCCAGTCCTTTGTTGACTTGCTACCAGGGCCCACTAGTGTGGGAAGGTGGCCTCAAGCACAGTTAGTTGCAGATACTGACACTTCTCAGATGTGGTAGCCCTGTGCCCTTTCACACCTGTCAAAGCAGTGGCTGGGAATGACTTCCAAGTTAAAAGGACAATACAGAAATAGGTTATCCAAGTCCACCTTCATCAAAGGGTACCTTTAAGAGGATGAAGGCATGTCACAGCCACCACAAATTCCCTCTGTAACCTCATGCTCACAAGAGTCACTTCCTCCCTGAGAGCAGGAACTTGCTACCACACCTGCCCCTGCACAGAGTACCATTTCCTGTCAGGTCTGTAGGTGCTCAGCTGCTGGGCAGCCTCCAGCAACCAAAGACCATCCTTCCTCCCCTTTCCTCCATGCACCCATTCCATAACGTGAGCTAGAGCTCACTTCTCTTTCCTGCCACCAAGTTCACACCCCAGCGCTGCTGCAAGCACACAGACAGGCTATTTTTAGGCAGCATCTTGCACTACTCTTGCTATGGACTGGGCTGGTGGCTGTACAGCAAGTCAACAAGGAGGTGGGAAGAGCATTGCAAGTGCAACCAGGGCACTTCCTTCTTACCAGCAGGAGGCTGAATTTTGAAGGTCAGTGCTGGTCAGTAATATGTCAGGGGAGCTCTCTATCAGAGGTGGCAAACACCTGCTAGCCATGTTAATTGATGCAGGTCTGAAGAACAGGTCTGATGAGGAGAGGTTGAGGGAGCTGGAGCTGTTCAGCCTGGAGAAAAGAAGGCTAAGAGGACCTCATTGCTCTCTACAACTACCTGCAGGGAGGGGGGTGTTGGCTTCTTCTCCCTTGTGTCTACTGATAGGACAAGAGGGAATGGGGTCAGGTTGTATCAGGGGAGGCCCATATTGGATACTAGGAAAAATTCCTTCACAGAAAGAGTGGGGAGGCCTTGGAACAGGCTGCCCAGGGAGGGGGTGGAAGCAACACCCCTGGAGGCGTTCAAAAACTGGGTAGACCTGGTGTTTTGGGAGATGGCTTAATGGTTGGGGGCTGCAGGGTGGATGGTTGGGCATGATCATCTTAGAAGTCTTTTCCAACCTTGATGATTCAATGAATTCCCCTTATCAGTACCTGCTGTAGCTCAGTCCAGGCACAGATCTCCTGCCCGATGTGATCGCAGCTCTGCTGTCCTGAGGCACAAACAGCATCAGAAATTGCCTGCACAGGACATGCTGATGCATGCTCCTGGAGACCTTCCATCACCACGTCTATGTTTGAGACCTTGTTTTGAACCACATCAAATACAGACAAAAGATTCCTAAGGCAAATGAGTCAGCATGCCCCAGCCCACAGCCAGACCAGGGCAACTCAAAGCATACAGTGAGGGAGCATCTGCTTCTCCTTTACTTGGGAAAGTTGTCTGCTGACCTCTCTCCAAGGTCAAAATGTAGACATGGACTCGTCTGTCAGAGCACGTGGAGGGAATTCACCACTTATGGAAGAATATGGAAGTGTTTCTCTCTTTTCTAAGATTCCTGGAAGAGAGGGCCTATTGGCTAAGTTACTCTCTCCCTTCCCATTACCCCTTACCCTCAAAGGAGATGCCCATGTTTCTTCACCAAACCCAAAAGCATCTTATTCAGTGAAGAAGCCACTATAGAAAAACAAGGAGAATCATCTTTTCTCCATTGTCTCAGGGAGTTACAAGTCTCTTTTGTGAGCAGGGATCAGGGCTTTTGCCAAAGATTTCCAGAAAAATTACATGCTGTGGCAAGATTGGAAAGACCAGCTCCTTTGTGAAACATCTGGCAGAGGGAAAAGGCCTGAAAGTGGGAAGCAAAGCTTATTTCAGCTCTATTTTTTTTTAAGAAGAGAAAAAGCAAGACCATACATGGTTGATCTTCCTCAGTATCATCAAAACCAAACCCATTCACATGTTTAGAATTCAAATGTTTAGATCCTAGGTCCTATGTACTACATCCTAGATCCCTGGGGGGTTGGAACTGGATGATCCTGTGGTCCCTTCCAACCCTGACCAAATTCTATTTTTCTCAGGGAGGGTGATGGGACACTGGGGGGAGCTGCCTGGGGGGTTTGTGGGGCCTCCTTCTCTGGAGACATTTTTAAATCCACCTGGATCTGGCCTGGGTGATCCTGCTGTGGCAGGGGGTTTGGACTAGGTGATCTTTCAAGGATCTATCAGGACCTACCTGATAGAGAGGGTGAAGCTGCTCCATATCACTGCTGTGCATCCAAAATCTCTTCCATCTCAGCAAATATTTACTCTGAACTAGCTGAATAATCCTGTAATCCTGTCTGTAAGAAATGTGAGTAAAATCAAAAATAAACAGCAATCCACATATTTATAAACAACAACTGGACGATGTGGGAAAGGAAAAGCACTAACGTTTCAATGCCTGTTGTCAGGAAGCCCTGTCATACTGGTTTTACTTTCAAGCATGTACAGTGCAACATGCTGGGCCAGAGGAAAGCTCTGCGATCTTCCAGGCAAGCTTGAGCCCTACCTGGTGCAGCAGCAGGTGCATGTTTGCTGCTGTGTGCTCCCTTGTTCAGCGGCTCTCTAACTCCCTCTGCACGACATCAGCCTGAATAACAACAGGCTCTGCTCCTGTCACCTACAGAGCGCACAAAGAGATTGCTTTTTCAGGAGATGTTAAAAAGAGTGTTAAATACAGAAAAATATTTGGACTTTGAATTTAATCGGGAGTTAAATGCTGCAGAGCCAGGTCCACACTGTTATTCGTAAAACCATAGAATCATTAATGATCAAAAGGGACTTCAAAAGATCACAGGAACATGGGAGGTTCCCTATCAATCTCAGCAGGACCTTCTTCCCAGTGAGGGTGACTGAGCACTGGCACAGGCTGCCCAGGGGGGTTGTGGAGTCTCCTTCTCTGGTTATGGTCAAGACCCACCTGGATCTGTTCCTGTCTGACTTGGTCTGGGTGATCCTGCCGAGGCAGGGGGATTTGACAGGATGATCTTTTGAGTTCTCTTCCAATCCCTAATGATTCTGTGATGCAGTGCTCACACATCCTGCACGTCCATCTCCAGTGAGCCTAGCATTACACCCTTCCCCCTTCAAGCCGTAAAGACCACACGTTCAATATCCCCACTGCCTTATTCTTTTCTGCTCTAACAGTCACTGCGTGTTTGCACAGCATTCTTATTCTGGGAATGTCTTCTGGTCCATGTCAACATCTGCACTTAGTTATATCAGCCAGTATCCAACTTCCAGCGAGATCCTGCCCTGATTATTTTGCTGAGAGTGTTTTTGCCAGCTTCTATTCCCAGAACACCCTGGATTTATAGCTACGTCCAGCCTCCAGCTTTGCTGGTTAGAAGACTGTAACACACAGGCTCAAACTGAACACGTTTGCATTAGGACAAAGTCATTCAGGCAGGCTTAAGCAACAAGGCATTAATTTGTGCTAGACTATTTCATTAGCAGCAGGAGAGTGAACTATTATTGGATACAGTTTGCTGCTCAGTAGTTGTAATGATACTGTTTGACCTGCATCTTTTGTCCAACTCCATAGCCATAAAACATGGCCCTACATTCAAACCTGTTGTGGTAATTTTGCATAACCAAGCGTAAAAGAACAGAGATGGTGGGGAAATAAACTAATGAGTGTTTTGGGGGGGATCATGAGTGGTTTTATCTGCTGGCCTGTATAGCTGGGTTCAAAACATTCATTAAAACCAGAAAAGAAGCTACAGTTGACTCTGAGAAGACAAACAAAACCATGCAGGATATAAATCAAGTCAAGCATCTGTAAAAGTAGGCTGTTATTAAGCCAAAACATAATGTTCTCAAGAAGAAGCGTGCTCTGGCCACCGTGCTTTCTCTAAATGTACATTTACAGAGTTCCAAGTCAGAACTTTTTTGGAGCCTTCAGATCCCAGCAAAACTCACTTTAGATCTGCCTGTCTGATTGCCATGGAGCTGAATTCCACCAGCACTTAAGCACAGGCTTAACTTCACCACTGCTGTTTCTGCAAACTTATTCAGTGCTGTATTTTTCTTTGAAGACGACTTTTAGGTGATTGACTATTGCCTTGCACTGTATGCATATACATAAATAAATAAGCTGACCTGCTGCTCTCCTTCCTTGCCCCTTCATTCTCCACTACTGGTTGAGAAACAATTTTCCTGCATTTTTTCAAGCAAGAAAAGCTGTTTGGGATACAATTCCTTTGTATCGGGTTTGACTGGGAGCTGGGTCTCTTGAGCTTGGAGGAGGCTGAGGGGTGACCTCATTCATGTCTATAAATGTGAGGGGTGAGCATTAGGAGGATGGACCCAGGCTCTTCTCAAGGTGACTGAGGATAGGACAAGGGGCACTGGGTGCCAGCTGGAACAGAGGAAGTTCCATCTCAATATTAGAAGGAACTTCTTCCCAGGGAGGGTACTGGAGCACTGGCACAGGCTGCCCAGGGGGGTTGTGGAGTCTCCTTCTCCGGAGACATTCAAGATCCACCTGGATATGCTCCTGTGTGACTTGGTCTAGGTGATGCTGCTGTGGCAGGGGGATTGAAGTAGATGATCTTTCGAGTCCCTGTTTGCTGTCCATGACAGTAAATCCAGATGTGATACCCTTGTGATTCACTGAGCTCCCCACACCTGTTACACTGGTAAGCATTTGGCCTGTGAGCTCCCGAGAGAACCACCTGTTAAGGCACGGGACAACCAAAGTGGACCCATGCTTCACACAGAGTAACTTTCATGCTGCTAACTTCCCTGAGAGTCTACGTTGTTCAGAAGTCCTCCCACAAAAATCATCCCACACAAGAACTGTTGGAAGTTATTTGAAGCTGCAGGCAGTTGACTAGCATCATGCAAAGCCAACTTCAAGTCCGTGTACCGTACTAATGATCTTTTTCTTTCTGTATTTGAAGTCACAAACTACTTCCGCTGAGTTTGAGGCATTATCCTTTGCCTTACAGGAAGTCTGACAACTTTTAAGTTAAACAATTTTCAAAGCCAAGGTTTATAAGGATGTTAGAAGACTCACTGCAGTTTCCATGCCAGACGTATGACTTCAAGGAGACTACTCCCTCAGGACATATATACATCCTGTTTCAATGTCAGCATGATAATCACAGTAAGCCATTGAACCGAGTAAAATAGAACAGGGAATTTGTTCAGGAGATTTCACACAGAACAGTTAAAAACACCTCTTTAAGGATGTATTTTGGCTTTACCTTGGGTACTGGGGATGGGAGGCCTGGCACCACCAACAGCTGCCAACTTCTCAGAGTCTACGTAAGCAAAGGATGCAGGAAGCATCTTATCTGGTTGTTGAAGAAAGCTTCCTATGGAACTGTGATTCAGCATCCAGAACCTGTACAATCCAAGACATGGACAGTGAAATTCAGTGGGATTTCTTTAGTTCAGCACAATCTCTAGGAAATTAAAGCAAGTCTACTTCCATTGCAGCCACCTAACAAAGCAGTAGCAAGTATTTGACTTGATGTAGTGTAAGCTTCGGGGGCAGAAAAGCAGTGTGCTCTGAAGGCTCAATGATATAACAATTACTACCCCAGTGGAAATACAGGGCACACAACTGGGACGGGCTTCCTGCTTGGGCAAAGCTATTTACAGACACTTGAATCCCAAAGAAATCACCCAAAGGAGACATCTAACAGGAGAAAGAAAACCAAACCAAGATAGAACCTGCTTGTCCTGGCATTGCTGGGATAAGAATCCCAGCAACCATGGCTAATCATGGTCTGACGCTGAAAACCATTTATGGGCCTACACAGCTCACTCATGAAGGGCCAGAAAGCTGTCTGCCTCTGACAGCCAGCTAGGCTGGACATGTATACTGGCTACTCCAAACAGCACGAGAGGCAGTGACAGTGATGGGCACAAAGCAGCAGAATGTCAGTTCACGGATGAAAGAGTCCTGTGACCATAGACAGGCTCAGCGCTGAGACAAGAAAGGAGAGGGGCCCAGCATGGAACAACGCCTCAGCACAGTTATTTCACAAAATCGGTGATAAAGAGGACTAAGAACTCCATCAGCCCACACATATGAGCATGCATCAACAAGCTCCCTACTGCAGCCATGAGCAGGGGAAGGCAACTCCAGAGGAAGAAGATGGTTTTTGCTCAGGTCATCTAACCTTTCAGCCAGTCGGCATAAGTAGAGACTCACTTTTCCAATGTCATCTGGTGGAACACAGCTCCCTTCCTGCCTGCCTGCAGCTGCCATGCATCAGTTGGTTTCCTTATTGCTGTCACATAAACAAGTTCTGCTGTTTCCAAGGAGATGGCTCTGTGGACAGTTGCAAGCAGGGCATTAATCCGAAGCAAATAACGAGTAAGGGAGGGAATAAAGCATCAGAAAACTTGTGCAGACCCACAGTTCTGCCGCCCCAGCGGAGGGCAATATGCACCCTGTGGCTGGAGCAAGGAGCTCCCCAAGCTGCTCCCAAGAGCACAAGCTCAGTAAGAGATGTGTGGGAATGCAGCAGCACATGAACAAGACACCTGTGTTTGCAGAACCACTGCTGTGGACCTAGTTACGGACGCTGTGTTTCGCCACAGCTTGCTCAGACACGGAGGCTGTGTGAAGTAGGCTGAGGGAGTGGTTGCTATAGCACTTGAAGCCTCTGCCAAGGTAATTACTACAGCAGAGGTGCGTTTAGACTGTCCTACTGTCACCTTTTCCCCCCAACAAGTATTTGGGTTTCTATAAAACCTTCACAGACAGGCTTCCAGGTTGCACGTTCCACAAACACTGCAAGCTTAGCATGCTGCTTTTTAATTCCACACAACCCTGGATGCTGGTCCAGAGCCCTGGAGAGGAGCTTTAATGCAGATATTGCATCCCAAAAGGCAATGTTTGTTCTAACACAACTCCACAAAGCCTAGGGGGATTTAGCACTTGTACAACACTTGTCAAAGCAGCCAAAACACCATTGTTTAGACAAGTCCTTGGGTGAAGAAATTAATGCACTCCGAGTCTGGGGAACAGCCAAGGGAGAAATATGCATATTCAGTGGAGGCTGACAGCATACCCCAGTTGCAGGCAGAGAGGAGGGGTGGGGACAGGAGACACAAGGACAAAATACCCTGCTCCCACCCCAGCAGGCTGCACTGCTGCAGTAACTGGGGTGAAGCAGCTATGTTGTGCAGGACAGACACATCTGGAGTCACTGCTGGCCCTTGGGGTTTTTAAACCAGAACATTTATAGACATTCATGAAGTCGCCCCTCAGCCTCCTGTTATCTACAGCTCCTAATTCATTCCAGTCGCTGTTGAGGGCAAGCTTTTAGAACCAATGAAAGAGGTGCTGTCAGAACACCTTCAAAGAGGATAAAGAAAGAAAGGATCAAAGTGCTTTGCAGAGAGAAATGGAAGGATCTCTGTCTTCTGACCTGACCTACTGGGCATGCACAGTTCATTGTGGTTTCCTTCCTAATTGAAAATAAAGTCTCAGATGAATCAAGGAATGATTCACTGCTTATCTGACACAAGAGAAATGTTAAAGAACTGCCCCAACACAGGCTATACTAAGCAACTCCCAGAATGCTGGCTGCTGCCCTGTCTATTTGAGCCAAGCCTTGCTGGGGAAAGGTTATGCGAGAGGCTATTTTCGTGAGACAATCCAAATCGGTCTATTTTTTCCCCTTTCACTTTCCTCTGAGAATTAGTGGAAAAGAAGCTTGGTCAGCGGTACTAGCTGTGCTGCAACGCTCCGTCAGCCTTATTCCCGACAGACAAAAACCAGTCCTTCTACTGACAAAAAGAAATAAATAACGTTGTAGGCAAACTTCTTTGTTGTTTTGGGAACACCCAGCCTCTGGCATCCTGATACAGCTGCTTTAATCAGCCCGGAACATGTGAGCCTGCTCAGGACAGTCCTGGGTAACTGGTATTCGCGTGCCTCCTGTAACTGGGTTAGAAACCAAGTGGTGACAGCTGCAAAACTAATAGGAAGTGAGATCTCACGGAATCAATAAGGCATTTCAGCATGTTCTTAAGTGCTGTCGAGTGACACTTAAATGAGTTTAGAACCAGGTGACTAAAACTTGTTCGAGCAATTAAGGAGCTTGGGAGCTTTTTGACAAACTCACCCAGGCAAATCAATGTTTTCAGGAATGGGTCCAAAGCTGACACTACATCAAGCAAACCTGGGTCACAGTGTCATTAGAGCTTTGCAGTTTTCATCAGTCAGCAGACCCAATTCCTCATTAAACTGATCTTTCGCCTGGTTCAAGATTTTGTGGGGAAACAGACTTGGAACAAACTGCTTTAGCGAGGATGAAGAGAGAACTGAATTTAGCATTCAGAGGAGCAAGATTGCAAATTCCTATCTAGTAACAATTGCTGTGTTAGCAGAAAAGTATCTGACCTAGAATACAGCGTTACCAAAACAATTACATTTCTAAGTCTTTAATCAGTGCAAAGTTGTTAAGCGCAGCCTTTCTGCATGAAGCATCAAACACAAACACTAGAAATGGTCACTAGTACTTCGATTCCCTCACAGTTCTGTTCCTCTTATCTTCTCCTTTCATCCACCCCCACATTATAGCTCCTTTTTGTCCCTCATTTCCTCACTCCTGTATTTACATTATCCTATAGCTTTGTTCTTTGCTTTCCTCTCTCCCTTTGGTTTTCTTTTTCTCCCACTCCCAGGTTTTTTTACATAGTAAAAAAGAACCATTTTTTTCCCACATGAGAATAACTATTAGGTTTCTTCCCCTCATACTTAGGATCCAGTTCCAACGGATGGGGGGTGGTTAGCAGATTGAGAGAGGTTCTTCCCCCCCCCTCTACTCTGCACTACTGAGACCACATCTGGAGTACTGTGTCCAGCTCTGGGCCCCTCAGTTCCAGAAGGACACACAGCTGCTGGAGGGTGTCCAGCGTAGAGCAATGAAGATGATGAAGGGAGGAGAGCAGCTCCCCAATGAGGAAAGGCTGAGGGAGCTGGGTCTCTTGAGCTTGGAGAAGAGGACGCTGAGGGGGTCCTCATTCATGACTATTGATTTGTGAGGGGTGGGTGTCAGGAGGATGGAACTTCTAGTTATTAGCTAAGGTCTTGGCTTATTCAAGGTCTTCTAGTCATAGGACATGGGGAATGGGTGCAAGCTAGAATAGAGGAGGTTCCATGTCAGTATCAGAAGGAACTTCACGGTGAGGGTCCCAGAGCACTGGCACAGGCTGCCCAGGGGGGTTATGGAGTCTCCTTCTCTGAAGACATTCAAGACCCACCTGGCTGTGTTCCTGTGCAACTTGGTCTGGGTGATCCTGCTGTGGCAGGGAGATTGGACTAGATGATCTTTCGAGTTCCCTTCTGATCCCTAAGGATTCTATGCAGCTGGGTGCTCTTGGTACACTGACTGACGCACAAACTGAAGGTGCTTTGCTCAGTACTCAAACATGAAGATAAAAAAAAGTACATTCTTCTCCTCGCTGTTGTTTTCAGCTGGTGCCATCACACTGTCTTCCAGAGTTAACTACAACTTGCTTAGCTTGGTCACTTCACCCTCAAAAATCTGCTTTTGCTCATTAGATTGAAGCAGCTATCTTGGCTCTAGAGGGAAAGCAGAACACGTGTGTCCTGCCAGATGGGAAGACAGGAGGAAATGACTAGCTCTGGCTGCTGAACTGAGGAAGACTTCGCTTTTGGGGAAAGGGAAGGGTTTCAGGGGCAAGTGTCTCTCATACAGAAGACTCTGTATTTGTGCACAGGCAGAATAATTAGAGATTAGAAGGGCAAATGCAAAAAGGGACAGGCATGTCAGGATAGGGTGGAGCAAATGTAAGAGTGGGTTGAAGTGGCAATCAGAGTGAAGAGACGTAACAAGTCGGGGGATAGTTACTGCAGGTACAGGCTCATTCACTGCAAACAGCATGATAATTTTCATCTTTTATGTCTCAAATATTAAATGGGATCATTGAAAGAAGGTTCTGAATGTTGCAACTTGCCTTCTAGGCAGATGAAACACACAGATTGTGTCCCCACCACTGCTGTGGAATTTATTTTCAAAGTAAAGCAATACATTCTCAGGGAGAAAGTCAGTCTCTTAATCCAACAAACTTCAACCTAGCATGGAGATGGAAGAGATGCTAGATTTTTAGCTAGATATTTGAGAAAGCATGACATGGACAAGCAAAGAAACACAAAGGGAGATAATTGTTTATAGGATTTCTCTCTTTCTACCAACTACTACTACCCCTTCATTTTTTTTTCCTTATATCTCTGTGCTACTGCTAACGAGGCACCTTGAAGTGAACAGGAATTCTGTTCTGCCTTTGTACATCAGGTAATCTAAGAACAAGGATGAGATAAAACCCTAAAACTAACAAGCTAAGTTTCACCCCGGGAAGAAATTAATCCCAAATTATTCTCCGAGTCAGAGCAGCTCCCCAGTCTTATTTTGCAGACCTGCTTTACTGAAGAATAATGGTAAATAATGTTCTGAGTCATGTAACCAGATGATATTAGCAACTCCAACAGATCCACATTGTGCACTCTGAACAGGCATGATATCCCAAGTATGAGTACCAGACAGTTTGTGTATTACATGGCATCACGAGTATCCAACCCCCCAAAAATGGTCCGTCACCGCTTCTGCTCTCGGTTGGCTGGGAGAACTGGGAAAGCTCAAAGCCACACAACACAACACTTGTTTCACCTCCAGTGGATATTCAAACTAGCATGACATGCAGAAAATAAAAACCATGATGCCATCAAATCCCACAGTTACACACAGAAAAGTAGCTACACTTGGGTTTTCTTACTTATGAGACATTTCTCCCCTGTTATTAACTACATGCAGAGTTTCTGAGTGCAAAGCAGTTGAGTGGATCTCTAGGCACTTCACTCAAATCCTTGCTATTCTGTGTGACATTAATATATCACAGAGGGATGAGACTGATAAGGGACTGATGATCCAAGACACCTGAACCTTCCAGCCTCAGAGCTGAGTTTGGTAATGACACGTTTACATCCCCTCCATGTGAAGGCATGCAGGTATAGGGCCAAAACAAGCAGCATATTCAGTAAGGTGCTAGCAAAAGCTGTGTGTGGGGAAACTCTATGAACATAGATACGTGTGAAGTCCCACCCTGGTGCTTGGCACCCTTGTCTCGGCTTCTGGCAGCGAGTGCCAAAATCTGTTCTTTAAAACAATGAATAAAGAGTCCCTGTAGCTCCTCTGCTCTGTGACTTTATGTGGCTGCTGGCCACTGCATTTTTCTTTGTGTTATTACTGGAAAAGACCAAGGGCTGTACTAACAGACAAAGGTATTTAAAAGGCCTATTGGGCTGTCAGCAGACAAAAAGATTCCCAGTGAGCAACGTTCATTTTCTTTTAAAGTGTAACTGAAGGAAATAGTGTCCATCTTCTCCATGCTGTTATCCAGTGGTTAGAACACTGGCCGGGAAGTGGGAGTTCCTGGGAAGCATTCATGCTGCATCCCTGACCACCAAGCTAGACTGGGAAGAGGAAGAGCAGGAAGGAAACAGGGAGTCACCACCTTTTTGTTTGAAGTTATGACCCTGCTTGAAAAAGCATGTAAGAGTTGATGACAAGAAGAGGGCAGCTGAGGGAGAAGACTGTAAAACCAGGATAGTAAAATTATCTCATCTAGTTTAATCGTTGAAAGAGAGTCCTGGGGTTTATGTATTTGTTTTTGTAGTAAATAGTTCCTGGATAAAAAACACCACTGGCTTGGGAATAGCTACAAGAAACCAGGAGTAAGTGCCTACAGCTCCCTGGGTCTCCTTTCTAGTTCACAGCAGTGACATGCTAGCCATCCTTTCCAAGAGTGACACAATTTAAACAGGTGAAGAATGACTCCTTTCAATTCTACAATCCTCCTGAGCACCTGGGACACTCTTCTTGGAGGTACAAGATAATGATGTTAATTTCTTTGAGCTAAAAGCTGATTCACCATTGGGTTACCACAGTGCTCCTCCACATTTGGAACGGGGATCACATTCAGTGAAGCCAACTGTGGCTATTAATGGAAGAACCTGACTTGTATGGCTCCAGGAGGTTCTCAGACCTATTTCTAGAGCACAAAGGGGATAGAGGTGCTAAGGGACCCAGCTTGGGGCAGCTCTGGATATTTCTATCCAGAAACATACTAACAGAGTTTAGTTGACTGCTCAGTGATGTTTTTCAGATATGAATTTAGATTGTCCACACTCTTTTCCAGGATCTAGCCCTTAGTTCTTTGAGCTACATTTATACACTGAAATGGAGTATAGGCAGAGTGTTGGCAAAGTAGTGCAGGACTTTAAATGGCCTTGAGTTCTGCTCAATCATAGCCCAGCTCCTCTCAAAGCAACCCACCCTTCAGCATAAAACTATTTCATAATCTTTCGGCAAGAAAGACTTGGTGTTGGTTCCTGGCTGACTTACTTATCCCCGCTGATCTGTGACCTCTGAGGAGGCAGCACGGCAGACATACAAACATACACATGCAAAGCACAGCAGGCCAGAACACATGCTACACGTACAAACACGTGCTCAAAAGTAAAGTAAGGCCACATTTTCTCCCACATCTTGTGGTGTAGCTTACCTGATCGTTGAGGCCAGTCTGTTGGGATGACACATGAGTCTGGGCTCAACACCAAGCTTGGGCCTGCGTTCAAAGACAGCAGAGGAGTAGCCTCTGGCTTTGTGGTGTCTCTCAGCAAAACAGGAGTCATAGAATGTTGATTCCTCAGAGGGCTGCTGAGAAGAAAAACACATTAACTATTGTGGAGTCTGCCAAAAGCCAAGATCTAAACTGGGAGGGTGACCTTTTAGAAGATAACGATCCCATCCTAGGTATACATTATTTGGAACAAAATAAGCCTCAGCAAAATGAGGTGTAAACAAAAGCAGTTGAAGGAATCCAATTTAAAAGCAGTTACTTCCAAGCTGCACAAGTTTTACTGTGTTAGCACCAGTTCTCCAGTAGCTAAGTGCATTACGCAGCAAAGTGCTCTTTTGTGACACAGACACTCGAAAACACTTTCAAAAGTAAATACGATTTAGATTTCAAATCACAGAAAGGACATGAACTGCAATACATTTTATTTTCAAAGAATATCTCTGCTGTTGGCTATCATGTGCATATGGCTATAGAAGTCCTTATCTAGTTACAAAAAAAAGAGGGAAGTTGATAAATCATCAAGGAAGGAAATACTGAGGTCTAAAACAGCCACAAATTTGTTTTTCTTCAGCTTATCATTTTAAAAACTCAAATGCTGTAATTCTCGATGAGTTGCCAGATTGTTTCCTTCATAATTGTGCCTTTCTCTTATCCATTCTTCAAGGATCAAAAACAAGCATATTAACTTCACTCACTGAACACTCAAATCAAACAAACACATTCCCCTGACTTCAGGCTCTGATTAATTCCACTGGCAGCCTTTGACCTTGGTTTCCACAATGACTTGCAGTCCATACAGGAGCTTGACCTGGTATCGGAAAACTGCAGAGATTTGGTCTGGAAAAAAATAAAGCCACCTTCATGTCCATTACCAAGCTACCACATTAAAACCTATAAAACAAAGGTCTGAAATCAGAA
Organism: Upupa epops; assembly: GCA_013397515.1. Classification (NCBI taxonomy): domain Eukaryota; kingdom Metazoa; phylum Chordata; class Aves; order Bucerotiformes; family Upupidae; genus Upupa; species Upupa epops. Next base: position 180,914 of record VZRI01003582.1, read on the forward strand.
GTTTAGGCCCTGGAGCCAGTTTCACAATCTGTTTCCTGTAGCCAGAGTTCATTTGCAGCCAGTGGAAAAAACAACTCCTAAAAGATAAAAGGCAGTGCTGTGACTTCTAATCAATCTTAGTATTCAGTGTGGGAATATAGCCATTCCAGAGACTAACAGCAACGCTCCGTTCTGGTCCCTTCTGTTGGTTGCAGATGTACGTAGCCACTGACAGAGACGTCGAGCAAGTGCAAACTTATAATGGGAAGAACAAAACCTCTCCAACTTCTGCACATAAAAATTTAACTAGAAATAAAGCAAGCATACATGACATGCCTATTCACAGGAAACCTGGGAGGCCATAAGGAACGACAACAGAATGGGATAGGAAGCTGAAGAGGTAGCTAATGTTAAAAAAACCCAACAACATCAAAAGCACTGGCAGGATTATTTTCTCTCAGCCCATCAGTTATGATGGGTGGAGGCCCTGAATGCTTAAGAGAAGTCAAGACTCACATTTATTACAGGTAGTGATGATTTCAGGAGCTATATTGTTCACGAGGGTGCCAAAAGCCTAGAGGAAGCAGCTGCATGCAGCAGTCCAGGCCTGCTCACGCTGTCAAACAATGGCAATACAGACTTGTGGAAAGGATTGTACATGAAAAAGAGATGGGTCTTCCTTGAAAGGTACCTGTAATAAGAGAATGACACTCACCTTGCAAGCTTTAGAGAAACAGAGCCAGGAAACAAAAGGCATGTCGGATGAAGAAACCAAGTTCTTCACAAATGGAAGAGCTGTTGGTAGCTAGTGTTGCTGAGCCAGCCCAAGCTCAGTTGCTGGACTCAGAAGCAATTTCTGTGGTGCACAAGCAGCTTGTTCTGTATTTAACTTCAGTTTTGAGGCTTGAATTTTATAGTGAGAAATGTGTAGATGAGAAACAGATTATAATTATGCAAGACCCTGTAAGCCCGATGTCTGTTTCTGATTTACTTGCATTCTCCTGACTCGCAGTGTATTCAGAACTGTAATTTTTTGATTGGTTTCATGCGACAGCTGCAAACTGATGACTCTGCCCTTGTTTTCCTCTCCTCTCTTCTGCCAAGAAGTGAATCGGATCAAGGAACCGACTTAGCTGAAAATTAACTTTCTGAAGAAAGCATTTTTATCCCTGCAGGAAAAGCCAAGGAAACAGCAGTACCAGCCCATTTGGTGGCAGATTACCCTTATTCACAGAATAGCTGAAGATAGCAAGGACTCCTAGAGACCATTCGGTCCACTACCCCTAGCTCAAGAATGGCCACCTAGAACACAATTGCCCAGGTCCACATACAGACATTTTTTGAGAACCTCCAAGGATAGAGCCTCCACAACTTCTCTACACAGCCTGTGTTAGTGCTTGGTCACCCTCACACTAATGATGTTCCCTGATGTTCAGAAGGAACCTCCTGTGTTTCAGTTTGTGCCCACTGCCTCTTGTCCTGTCACTGGGTACCACTGGGGAAAGCCTGACTGCATCCTCTTGGCATCCTCCCTTCAAGCAGTTATTACCTACAATAAGAGTGAGAGCCCTCTTGAGCCTTCCTTTCTCCAGATTTGCCAAACCCAGCATAACTTGGATTAAGAAAACCCCCTTGGATTAAGTCAGATAAAAAGAACATGGAACTGTATCCCAATTTGAATATTCCAGGGATTTATTTTTCATCTTCCAAGTGTTGAAGCACCATGTTTTGTTTGCCTCAGCTGTTTTTTCCTTTCTGTGTTTACTTACGCTACATCAAAGGCTTCTGCTGAAGCCGATGTCTGATGAGCCTCTGCAGTTTCTTAGAACATGTGTGGGCTCAATTTTTGGCCAATGCAAATTCTTGAAACAAAACCACTACAGGAAGTGCCTGACTCCTGGCTGCTGCCAGCCACAGGCTTTTCATAGAATCATTTACTCTGGAGAAGACCTTTAAGATCATTGAGTCCAACCGTTAACCCAACTGTCTCAAGCTCACGGCTAAACCCTGTTCCCAAGCTCCAGATCTACACGACTTTTAAACACATCCAAGTGTGCTGATTCAACCCCCTCCCTGTTCCAATCCTGATGACTCTTTTGATGAAAAGGTTTTCACTCATGTCCAACCTAAACTTCCCCTGGTGCAACCCAAGGCCATTTCCTTTGGTCCTATTGCTTGTTACTGGTGACAAGAGACCAGCACCCACCGCTCTACAACCACCCCTCAGGGTGGCTGCGGGCCCACCACTCTACAACCTCCCTTGAGGCGGCTGCGGGCCCACCGCCCCACAGCCTCCCCTCAGGCCGCTGCGGGCCCACCGCNAGTCTTTCTTGCACTGAGGCGCCCAAAACTGACCCCAGTATTCGAGCTGCGGCCTCACCAGTGCCGAGTACGGGGGAACAAGCACTTCCCCACCCCTGCAGGCCATACAGTTCCAGGACCCGGCGGGCTCTAGCGATAACACGCGGAGCCCTCTCCGGCCGGGACTCGCCGCGGAGCGCACAGCCCGGCGGCGGCGGTGCTGCTGCTCCCCTCTGCTGAGGGCGGTGCTGAGAGACGATTGGCGGGAGAAGGCGTCGGCCATGAGGGCTTCGCTCCCGCGCTGGGCGGGACCCGACCCGCCTCTCCCCTCCCCGGTGAGGGGTGAGGGGGTCTGCACCGAGCGGCCCGGCCCAGCCCTGCCCTGCCCGGCGGGGAGGGTGGAAGGGCTGTCCCGCGCTTCAGCTGGAGAGGCAGGGCTGGAGCTCGACCCCTTCCCTCCTTGCCTGGGGCGAGGAGGAGGAGCTGTGAGGCGGTGGCTGTCCCGCTCCCCGCCGGGAAAAGATCAGCTCGAGTGGCACCGGCGGTGCGCGGTGGTCGGCAGGGTCGCCCTTCTGGGCCGAGGGAGCTTCCACCTACCCTGCCTGCCCCCCATGCGGCGCGGGCCGCAGCCTCTGCGCTCGCCGCCGCGTTCTTCTTTGTGGGCGTGTTGGCTGCTGCCGGGATCCCGCCATGGGGCGGCCGCTCCGGGGCTGCTGAGGCGGCGCCGGGGAAGGAGCTGGCCGGCCCCATGGAGGAGCGGGAGGGTGAGGCGCTGCGCTGGGACGGGCTCTGCAGCCGCGACGCTGCGGCCCGCGCCGCCGCTTTGGACTCCATCGGCCAGACCGTTCTCCGCCGCAGCGAGACCATTGCTCCGGTGTCAGCCGTACCGTCTCCCCGCGCCGCCGACGGGTTCCCGCTTCCCGCAGCCCGGGACGGGCTGAGCGCGGTACTGGCCCGGCTACTGATGCTCTCCAAACGCTGCCCCTTCCCCGACGTGAGGGAGAAGAGCGAGGCGATCCTCAGCGAGGTGCAGGTAAGCTGCGAGCTGTGCCAGGGGAGATTTGGGCTCGGTCTTAGGAAGTATTTCTTCACTGGAAGGAGTGTTGGGCGTTGGAACAGGATTCACGGGGCAGTGGTGGAGTCACTACCCCGTGGAGGTTTTTAAACGACCCGGTGCTTAGGGACGTGATTTAGTGGTGACCTGGCAGCGCTAGATCAAAGGTTGGATTTGATCTTGCAGGTCTCTTCCCGTTTTCAGTGATTCTGCCCTTAACGTGGCATCTGATCCCACTGCTAAATGTCCCCCGTCCCCCCATCTCGCGAAGAAACATTTGGAAAAGGCAATCCGGTTGAGAGGATGAATGGCTTGAAAGATGGGGCATCCCGGAGGAAGTGCTAAAATGACAGATTTAATGCTCTGTGTTTGGTTTGTGTGACCGGTGCTGTGATAATAGCAGTCGGCTTTAGTACCCGAATCTTTCCTGCTTTTGTATAAACATTCAGAGCTGCCAATTAAGAATAGAAATCGCTGTGGAAAGTTTTTTGACTTTTTCAAAGCCATTATGAGCCTCAAGACTGTTAAAGCAAAGGCTGTCAGAATTCGCTGCTTGTTGTTTATTAGTAAATAAGGGTGTTCACTGAAATAGAGAAGATCAATACTATTTTTTATATAGCTTACAGATGGTCTAGCTAGTATAGGATGTGATTTACCGACCTTTCATGCTAACAAAAGTGAACGTTACTTTGTACTGTGCCCCTCTTCCAGTCTAATTGTAGTTACTTGCGCTGCAGTTCTCTTGCTCGCCTTTAAGTTTCAGCCCAGGTTTGAATGCCAGGCTTGTAGCAGTGGGTCCTGATGAACATACTGCTTGCTGCAGAATAAGGAAAGGCAGTGTAGGTATTTCTTTCAATCCCAAGTGAATAGGTAGAGCCGTGCTTGGAATTAACTGCTTGATTCCCACTATTGTGCTCTTTATTCCTAAATATTAATAAAGTCAATATCTGGGAGAAAAACCCCAGACCAAGCACTTTATATATATAGACACACATATTATATATGACAACCAATATATTTTAATATATATAAAATACATGTATGTGAGTATTTTAAGGAAACTGCCCTACTTTGAAATGCTTCAGAGGAATTCTGGATTTGGATTACTGAAGCTGAAAGAGGCTCTTTTTATTTTTCCTGATTTCCAAATAGTGTCTATTGTGATAAATCAATGTAATTTATTTTGTACAGTTTGAGCCGTATGGAACATTTTTCTCCAAGCAGATTTAGTCAATAGAAGCTATAAACATATGGTCTGTGTGGAAGAACTGACAGCTGTACTGCTTTTGTTTAGAAAGCTAAACCAATAAAACATATAAACAAATAACCCATTTGGAATGTGAAGTTGACAAATTAATCTGGTACCTTTGCATCAGCATCTTTCCTCTTAAAGATTCAAATGAAAGTTCAGCCCATTATCAGTGAGAATTAATTGCTTGGTCAGACAGCTGGGGGAAGGCTTGTTTTTATCTGGCAGAAGTAATCAGACCCTATCAGGCCAAACAGGTGGTGATCTCTCACCTAAGTCTTGGAGGAGGTCAGAATATGTGATCTGATGACTCCCTTTTAGAGGAAGGTACTGGCATGTTCAATTACTAGCCTTGTTTAGCAATTTCATTAGTCATTTTAGTTTTTGGTTGTTTGAGGTGGGTTGCTTTTTGTTTTTTAGTGGACCAAAAAGTTCTGTAAGAAAAGAAGTCCTTCCTAGTACAGCAAATCTGAGTTCAAATGCCATGTTTGTAGTTAGCTTAATAAAAATAGATGTGAAAGATAGGCATGAAAGCAGTTGTACACACACGAACTGCAGGGAAAATTTAACAAGTTAGGCAAAACCAAATAAAATACAGCATTAGCCTAAGAAAATCCTTAAAAACTGCTGTTGTAACTTTTCTTTTTAGGAAGTAGATCTAAGAGGAGTATTCTGTATTTGATGAATAAAGAGTGCCAAGTCTTGGCCCTTACCACTGTGCTTGTAAACACTTTCATTGTAATCTTTGGGTCCACATTTGTGGAAGAAACAATCCAATCCAAGTATTCTGTTTTCGATGCTGCAGACTATTGTCAGGGGTGAAATGGTTTTCTCTTGATTGCATGGCCAAGAGGAATCTTATTTAAATCTCTGCAATGAAGATGGCAGATAAAGCAAGCTATTAAATGTAATTATCCCATAGAACTCATGGCTTTTAGCAGCGATTGTAAAGCTTAATAATGTTATAAAGCTGTGAACTTCTTTTCAGAGCAGTATCAGTACTTGTATTGCATTATCTCCCTGTTTTGGGATACGAAACAATATTTAAAGCCACAGCAATATGCACGCAACAACGCGCTGCCTAAACCTTCTTTTCTATTAACATTTTTTATTAACTGATGGAGCACAGTGCAGGAGAAGCAACTTCAAACCCAGAGGTTCTTCTGGAAACTGTTGCCGCCCTCCTGTCTCCTGTGGGATGTTCCAACACTAGCTTTGTGTCTGGGGCAAGCTGGTAGAATGCATTGTACGGCTGGTGTAAGCTGTTGGCTTGGCAGCAGCCTGTGTCAGCATGGCATCCCTCTAAGCCTGCCTTTGTTATGATCTCTTCTGGTATGAGGTGGGTTTTTTTTCTGGAGAAACATTCCTCGTGAAACATAGTGGGATCTAAAGCGTGCAGCCTCTTCTTTGCTACTAATAAATAGTATTACTAATGCTACTATTAATAGTGTTGTCTGTATAAAAAACTGTTGATTTGACTTAGAATCATCAGGGATCAGAAGGGACCTTAAAAGATGATCTAGTCTAATCCCCCTGCCACAGCAGGACACCCAGACCAGGTTCAGGCAGGTTTAAAACGTCTCCAGAAAAGGAGACTCCACAAACCCCCCAGGCAGCCCCCTACAGCACCCTATCACCTACCCTGGGAAGAAGTTATAGAATCAGTCAGGGTTGGAAGGGACCACAGGATCATCCAGTTCCAACCCCCCTGCCATGGGCAGGGACACCCTACCCTATATCAGGCTGGCCAGAGCCTCATCCAGCCTGGCCTTAAACATCTCTGGGGACGGGGCCCCAACCACTTCCCTAGGCAGCCCATTCCAGGTTCTCACCACTCCCCTGGTGAAGAACATCCTCCTCACATCAAGCTTAAATCTCCCCATCTCCAGCTTTGCTCCATTTCCCCTGGTCAAGTCACTACCCGAGATCCTAAAAAGCCCTTCCCCAGCTTTTTTGTAGCCCACTTCAGATACTGGAAGGCCACAATAAGGTCGCCTCAGAGCCTCTTCTTCACAAGTACTCAAGTGCTGTGTCAGGAGTACAGAGTACAGGGGCACCATCACCAAAAGAAAATGTCTTGTAACATCTACTGGTTACACAGTTCCTGATCGAGGGCAGGATGCTGTTGGCCTTCTTGGCCACTTGGGCACACTGCTGGCTCCTGTTCAGCCAGCTGTCAGCCAACACCCCCAGGTCCTTTTCCTTCATGCAGCTCCACAGCCACTCTTCCCTAAGCCTGTGGCACTGCTGGGGGTTGTTGTGACTGAAGTGCATGACCTTGCACTTGACTGTTAAACTTCATCTCACTGGCCCCAGCCGGTCACTCCTGCCTGTCCAAATCCCTCTTGCAGCACCTACCCTTAAGCAGATCAACACTCCTGCTTAATTTTGTGTTACCTGCAAATTTACAAAGGGTGCACTTGATCCCCTCATCCAAATCATTAATGAAGATGTTAAATGAGACCGGTTCCAAAACTGAGCCCTGAGGGACATTGCTAGAACTCTGAACTCTTCTTAAATATCAGACAGGAGTGATATGTTTATTTAATACCTCCTTGGGAAAGGCAGAACGTTGCTAACTGGATGATTTGCCTTTCTCTTTTTCTGTGTTTTCTGTTGATAACTGCTTGGAGGGAGACAACTTTTAAGCGCTCTGTTTATCTCCAGGACTGTATTTACCAGAATATGTAGCACTAGAACCTGTGATCTGATAATGAAGAACAGTGGGTGGGCTTGGGATGACTTTTGAGTACCTCCTGGTTTTCTTAAAGCTGCTACTTTAGTGGATAAATGTAACCACCCCATGGTTTGCAAAAAGCTGTATGATACACAAGAGATGTCTTGGGTCAGCAGCCAAATATTTATCTTCTCATGTAATAACCTTGGGGCACTGCCTGTGACCTAGACTTGCTTAGCAGGGGACATGCAGTGGAACACCCTTACCTTTATAAATCCCTCTAGGTGATGGGGTTTGGGGTTTTACTAATGTGTGTGTTAATTTGGTGGAGATATTCCCCTGTGATGCTTGCTGTCAGTCGGTCATAATGGAAAAGTGGTCCAGAGGAAATGTATAGGCTTTTCAAGCCTTACAAATTTAAATGTAGGGTGGTGGTGATGAATCTGATCCATCTGGAAACTGAGTCTCCTTGCACAATGCCAGTATCCAAACCAGCTTCTGCTTCCCATAAGACTTGGAGGTAAAGTGAATGAAAACAGGCTTTTTTTGGTGAGTTGCTTCAGAGCAAAAGCATGTTCTGTCTCTTCCAGCCATTAGCTGGAATGGGTTTGATTTCGTGTAGCAGGGTACTCCCTTCAGAAGCTGCATATCACTCTGTCAGACAGTGGTGTTTAGCTACTCTTGCTTTTCTCCATGCCAGGAGAGAGAAATTTAAGTGCATTATGCCATTGCTTCACTGATTAGCCATATTTACAGCTTCTGCTAGCCTACTGTACCTCCGCAGTATTTATTGTAAATGTGTTTTGATGATGGGGCTGTACCACATGTGTGGTTGCTGGCTGGAGAAGTTAAGGGAGACAACTTAATCTTGGCATGTCAGGGAATGTTCTCAGCAGGGGTGTGAACCTGTTTATTTTTTTTCCAAACTTACATTGTCAATAGCCCTTAGGTTGCCTTATCTGACTCCTCCCTCCTTCAGTCTGCTTGCCTCCTTTCTGAGAGCTTCTTCAGTGTGTTGAGAGAGAGATTACAGGACGTTTTCTTTAGTTGAGCTTCTCAGCTGCAGAACTGCCTGACTCTCAGAATGGGGGCAATAAAGAGTTGCTTGAAAACAGTGATGATCCTTAAAGCGATGTGAAGTAGGACATCTGTGTCGCTTCTAACGCCGCTTCTGTGTTTGCAGCCTTTCCATGCAAAGAATAGCTGTGTGGTGTTCTTGCATGGAAATGAACTTGGCTCAGTCAGTTTTTTCTTACAATATCTTGGGATAATGTGATCTGTAAGTGTGAGTTTACTTGATTCTGCTGGATTAATTCTTTGGGGCTTCATAACTAGAACCTTTCTTCTGAAAGGAAGTGGAGAATGAAGCACATTTTTGACAGTGTTGGCTTGGGCGAGTTTTATTTTCTGACTGTGTTCAAATGCTTTAAATGGAAGAAATAGACAAAGAAATAGAAATAGAACATAAACATTTTCTCATCTTGTATTATTTACTAAAAGAGTAAGCAACCATAGGGTGTGTATTGGTGGCTTCCATGAAAAAAGAGTTTGTTTCCTGATTATGTTTTTTAGGAACTAGTATAGAGAAATCTGTAGAAACCAGAAATGGTTCAGCTCGGATGCATTTTATAAATAACTGCATCTGTTCTCCTGATCTAGCAGTTGCTAAGTCACACGAGCTAGAGATGATCCTTTCCAGTCTCCACTCATGTATTATAGTGTCAACATAGTCCTTTATCATGAGCTATTTTTATCACTGATACTAATGCTGTATGAGTAGCAGTGATCCTTCCCCTCTCTATGTTGACTTACTTAGAAGTTCAGCTCTTTGCCAAAAAGCAAACATTGCTATTTTCTTTTGAAAACCCAAACATGTAATTTGTTTTCTGCAATTAATATGTAAACAGCTTTATTTTGGGCTGTTAGCGTGCATTTGGATGCGTTTGGGTCACAGATGGAGAAATTCTATGCATCTTGAGATGTTAAAGCAAAGTGAAAAGCACCAAGATGTGGACAGGTTTAGAAATCAGCATACAGTGTGCAATGTATTGAGTAAAGCAACAGAAATCATAGAATCTTTAGGGATGGGAAGGGACCTCGAAAGATCATCCAGTCCAGTCCCCCTGCAACAGCAGGATCACCTAGACCAAGTTGCACAGGAACACAGCCAGGTGGGTCTGGAACGTCTGCAGAGAAGGGGACTCCACAAGCCTCTTGGGCAGTCTGTTCTAATGCTCTGTTACTCTCACAGTGAAGAAGTTCCTTCTGATATTTCCTGTGTTCCAGCTTGCAGCCATTGCCCCTTGTCCTATCCCAGCTGACCTTGAGAAGATCCTGGCTCCATCCACCTGACACCCACCCCTCACATATTTATAGACATGAATGAGGTCACCCCTCAGCCTCCTCTTCTCCCAGCTCAAGAGCCCCAGCTCCCTCAGCCTTTCCTCATAAGGCAGGTGCTCTGCTTCCTTCATCATCTTCGCTGCTCTACACTGGACACCCTCCAGCAGCTCCTCTGTGTCCTTCTTGAACTGAAGGGCTCAGAACTGGACCCAATACTCCAGATGTGGTCTCACTAGTGCAGAGTAGAGGGGGGAGAAGAACCTCTCTCAATCTACTAACCACCCCTCATCTGATCCTCCCCAGGATGCTGCTGGCCCTCTTGGCCACCAGATCACATTGATAATGTGGACTCCTAGATTATGTGATGTCTTCATTAACTTGACCACAGTGTATTGTTTCAAAGAAAATCACATAGTCTCACTGTGACAAGTGCCAAGTGAGCATTGAAGAATCACTTGATGTTTTGTCATCTTACTCTTGACTTTTTCTTCAGGTCAAGGTTTCTCTTTTACAATAAACATAGTGGAAAAGTACTGAATATACCATTGTGGGATAGAAAAGTACTTTTGAAAGCTTGAGTATATTTTCCTGTGGATACTGAGTGTTTAAATTTCCAAAACCATGGCTTTCTATTCCCGTAAATTGTTTACAGTTAAGGGGGGGGAGGTAGCTTTGCTTCTCTCTCCAGCAATCAAGTAGGAATCTTCACTTGGACCTCCAGTCAGGAACCAAATCCAAAAGTTAAGTGGTGGCTTTTCTCGTTTACCACTTTCCTGATGTTTCCAATGGCTGACTTTATTTTTCTTACTTCATGTTTTCTTCTGGAAAGCTTTGGCTAGGTTGCTGCCAAAATTTGGGTTGGGAAGGTGAACTGGTATAGTTCTATTTAAACCTAGTAAACAATTAACCCATTTCCTTACTCCAGCTTTATGTAGAAACCAGACTTGTTCTTTCAAGTCATTTTGGGTCAAAAGTGTTTTGTGTACTCATGCCTGAATATTATCCTAAAATACATTGGGCTGGTATTTTAAAAATAGAGATGATGCTAGAAGATGTACTGCTACTTATGTCATGTAATCTGATGCAAGCCTTCTGTGCGACTACAAGGATTTACTTTCAATCCAGGCATTGTGCTAAAAGAAAGCACAGTGCTTTTCAAAGCTAGTGGTTGTTTTCTTATTGTAAAGTCATTAGAAATTGTAGCTTCCTTCTTTTTTTCTGTGCTTTCTGGAGTGGATTAATATGACTTCCTCGGTTTCAGGTCTCTCCTGGCAAGTCCTTTGCTACCTAAATAACTCACTGGCTCTGTGAGTGTAAGTTTTGAGACTCAAGGTGTAAAAACCTCTTAGTCAAATTTTCCTCCACGGAATATTCTTGTTTGCTACCGTGTTGTTTTTAAACAGTTTTTCTTCTGGAATAAGTAGTTCAGTTAAGGATTCCTTAACTCTCCTAGAGAGTAAACATGGAATAATATGATGTTTGTTCAAGGGAGGAACAAACTTGAAAATGGAAGCCTTTCCTGTGTAGTGGTTTGTTGGGGATTTTTTTTGGGATAACGGGAAGGTCTTAAGGATTTTTTCCATTGGAGCTTGTCGCTGAGCCTTCAGTGTTCCTTGGTGTATTGATGCAACAAAACTTCTAGCTTTAAAATGCAACCTGTTTGCTAGCAGCAAAGTTCACTCAGATTGAACTGTTGGGATTTTCCATTATTTAAATTGTAGTCCTAATGCAGATTTGCACCGATCCCCATGTAGAATAAAAACTGAAGAGAGGAAAAAGCTTGATCCATTCAACAGTACTGAATGGTTGTCAGCTGCTGTGCATGTAACATCTTCTGGAGCTCATCTTCTTGTGAAGATAAATCCTTATCAGGACAAGATGGCTTTGGTATCTGCCCTAACTTCATAGGTGTCCTTTCCCCTTCAGTTAGAGGAAAGGGCTTGGAAGCATTGTAACTTTATCTAGAGTAGTTTTTTTTTAACAATTGCTTATGTACCTAGAAACTATAGTACAAATAGTGTTCTATAGAGAAGCTTAATTCTGTCACTTTCATTGCTAACATTCTGTTCCAAGATGCAGGAAAAGAAGCCAAATGGACGTGGTTTTGTCTGGCTTTTAGAAGGCATCCAGTGTTCTGCTTTTCTAACTATGCAGAACATGGCAACTCTGCTTGGCTGGTGTCTGGAATCTGTCAGAAGAAGAGTATGTTGAAATGGGGAAGGTCAGATGTCGCGTCTCTTTCTTTTATTACTTGCTGTCAGGCCTTTCTATTAAAGGATTCAAGTGTTTTGGTCAAGTTTCACTAAGAATGAAAGCTCAGTTTTTAATGCAGGAGATACTGTTTGCAATGCACAGTGTAAAATAGCTTGAAATTTGGGATTCTAAAGGTGATAGTTAACTATAGTGAATACCTGGTACTGGTATAGTCAACTATAACTGTAGCTTACACATTAAGTGAATACCTGGTACAGGGATAGAGTGTTTGGGGGGACGGTGGGGAGTGGTGTCTGCCATTCAGAGTCAGCTATTATGTTTGCTTACACTGGTGAAAGAGGCTTGGATGAAGTGCATTCTTCGTACACTCTGAATTCACCATGCAAATCACTACTGCTAAGGGCTGTGGAAAATATGGCTACTGCATGGTGCTTCCAGGGTGACAAATAATTGTGCGGTTGTATCAGTGGCTGTGAAGAACAAATGCAGATATGAATACTGTCTTCTAAACCAGCCCCTGGTTTGTAATGGCCTGCTTGCCTTGGCAGTTGTAAATGCATTTGCTTTTTACTTTATTTTGCTGCTGTGGGAGGGCAAAGAAGTGGTTTTCAGTGAAAGTCTACTAAAAATATGGCTTCGCTGCAGAATTAATCTCAGGTCATCCTTTGCTAATGTAATGTGCCTGGTTCTGTCCCGTGGGGTGGCAAAGTCTTGGTCTGAATGTGAAGATTCTACAGTACTAATGCTTTCCATCTCTTTTTTTTTTTTCTACTTAAACAAAGAAGGTGTCAGAAAGATGCCTTGGTTAGGTGACTAAGTGGGCCAGGAGCCAGAGTGGCAATCTGACAGTGACCTTTGCTGTGTCCTAGCCTCCTATTCAGTAGCAGTCCAACCAAAGCAGAAACCTGTCTGGCCATGTTGGTACTTGGCTCTGTTTGGAATGGCTTAAAACTTTCCTCACTGCACTTGTTAAATAGCTTGTTGTTGTGAGAGAAAGACACACTTCCTTCTGTGCTACTACAAACCATCTTCTAGATTTGCTGTGTGAGTGTTAGCCCCTTGGACATCCAGCCTCACATAGTTTGCACTGGTGCTGAGCTGAATGGAACTACATAGGGTCGAGCATAGGATTTCATAGTGAACTTTGCTCAGCCTTGCTGCCTGAGAAGTATTGAACCATGAGACTTTGAGATGGTACGTGGAAGCTTGCTTGAAGGAGTTACTGGAAATCTTAACAATTCCAAAGGTTAGAACGACTTAAAAAATGAAGCAATGCACTATGTAATACTCTGCTGCAACAGTCTGATTATTACAAGCAAACATAGAAGAGAAACAGCTATTATGTCCTTGTGGCAGTTGCTTTCCTTCACTTAATTAGGTAGGATAATGACTTTTTGCAGAGTGTGCACTGAGTAGGAAATAGACATCTGCAGGAGAGTATCCTAAAGGGGGTACTGTCATTATTGAAGCAAATTATAAAGCTCTAGAAATGTCCTACGGTATTTTTTTTGATTTCTCTCTTGCAGTGGCAAGTAAGTCTAGGAAATGTGATAAACAATATTTCCCCCTCACCCTTGCTTCTCTGTTTCTGTTGAGTTTGTATGGCAAACCCTGACGGATTCTATAACTTCTTCCCAATGAGGGTGACAGGGCACTGGAGGGGGCTGCCCAGGATGTGTGTGAAGTCTCCTTCTCTGGAGACATTTGAAACCTGCCTGGACTTGGTCTGGGTGATCCTGCTGTGGCAGGGGGATTGGACTGGGTGATCTTTCGAAGTCCCTTCCGACCCCTGGTGATTCTATGATTTTAATTTTGAACTGTAGTATTTGTTGTCTTAGCAGTATTGTTTTGGGAACCGTTACCTCCTGGTGATCAAAGAATTACAGATGAAAAATAAACAGGCAGGTACCAGCATAAAAAGCGCTTTGTCCAACAATTTTGACATTATCCTGAAAAAATTCACAACTGGTTCCTGTTGCTCTTGGGATCAGCCCTCAATTACAAGGACTGCTCATTTGTGGTCACGTGAGGTACAGATGTGTTTGCAGGATTAAGGCTGGGGTCTAGGTGGTTCATCCAAAAGCATCTTGATATTTTCCTGACAGGTTTCTTGGAGACAGGGATAACAGTTGTTTGAATCCCTAGTTGTACTGGAGCAAACCATTTACTTTTGGATCATGTCCACACTCTTCTGTCTCATACACAGGCTTGTTGTAACATGTAGGTGATCTAAGTGAACTGAAGCTGATGCAGAGAGATGTAATGAAACTGAATTTCCACTTGGGGGAGACTTCATATCTTGCATTTTATTTCCAGTTGTTGGTTTGCTTGAAGTAGTATCACCTTGAATTGAGATCAGTTCCTCTGAAACTCCTGAGAAATGAAGCTTTTGTCCTTAATGTACTGGTTCATGTGGTTTATGGTTATGGAATAGTAACCTGAAGTCTTCTTGTGATGGGGCATTTTAAAGGAATCTTTTGGTGATGGCAATACCTTGTATAACTTGTAAAGAAAGCTAGCTATTGTCACTATGTAGATATGAAAGCAGTGATGAGTGGTGTGGTTGTTGGGAAGGGGAAAGAGAAGTCTTAATGATTCCGTGATACTGCAGTGTGTTGTGTGAGAGTGTTGCTGTTTTCTTTTCTATTACAAGTAAATTAGGACTGCTGTGTTGTCCAGGATGAGTTTGGGGAAAGTCTGTTTAGATATTGGTAACTGTCTACTGTTACAAAGAAGGGTTGTGGAAAAAACTGATCTTTGTCGTTGGTTGTCCATGCTTGAGAGAAGCAACTAGATTGGTTTTTTTCCTCTGTAACTGTGGCCCATTCCAAGGGACTTGCTCAGACATGCTGGAAGGGGCTCTGTGTGGTGAGACTTTCTGGCTGCTCTTCTGCATGTTAGTCTCTCTCCTGCTTTATGAACAGATTTTAATGTATCTCAGTATAGGTGGTATTTCTAATTAAAGAAGCAGTGGGGCAGGAGAATGGAGCTGGCACTTTTGGCCTCTTAGACAGATGAAAGTGCTCTTAAAATAGTTTCAGCTCCATCACTATACACAGCTTATATCTTTGAGGCATTTATATATTCAATACCATACTGTTTCTTACAGTTATGGTATGCATTGGATAGCCTCCTGCAGGTAATCTGAGTGGTAATTCAGACACCTGAGGTACATTCAGCTTGTGGTTGTGACATATATTGTGACATACGTTATTTCCAATGACCAGGTTGTCCCATTTTTGTGATGTATAGCTCACAGTGATGATGATTTGAGGTAAGCATCCACAAGAGATGGCACTGTGGAAGAGAACCCTAACATAAAAAGTTTTCTTTATAGTAGAATATAAACTACAAGTTTAAATCTGGAATCATCTAGGTGGACTCAACTCTTGGTATTTGAGTAAGGTAACTGAGCATAAGGATGCTTTGCTTCTCAAAGGTGATGGTTTTTATAGTACAGGGATTTGTTTGGTTGTGCTTTTTTTTGTAATGGAACAGGGTATCCTAAGATCTTTGGTGCTTACAGTCAGCACTGTGGGTGTTTCTCTGCCCTGTATGATAATTATTCATACAGAAAATCATTTCAGGAAGCCTCTGAGAGGCAATTTAGCAGCCCAAAAACCTGTAGAGTTCAGAAAGCTTATATCTATGCCCCAACTCAGAGCCTTCATCAGGTGTTCAGCCATGCATGTTTGTTTTTACAGTGGGCAATAGTTTCATGCTTATACTCAAGCTCACTCTGGATCCAGAGATTAAATGTTTCCTCTCTATCTCCTCCCAGAGCTTGCAGAACATGGTGTTCTTCAAGAGTGTTTATTGAAGACCTATCAGATGGGCTTTGCACAAGACAAACCAGAACTACCCCTCCCTCTCCTGAGTAATGGCTTAGTGGTTACAGCATTCCCAAAGAGTGAGGACTTTAGGCTCAGCACCTTTTCTGCCTCAGGGGACTGCATGCCTAGGCTCCCAAGATGAGAGAATTGGGCTAGCTATTCCTCTCATTTCTAGGCCAGTGAACATCTTAAGGACTGTGTGTACAAAGCAGGACTAGTGTAGTTGGAATCATTAAATAGCTTAAAGTTGTTGTTCAAGGAGGAGAACCTGAAATCACCTCGGGCTTATTAATGACTTGAACTATCTTTTATGTGATCTAACTGGAGATCAAGCTGGTGAGAGAACTAGTCCCTGCACCTGAGGTTGTTGTCTTGAACAGATGCAAGTGCTTCTTTTGTGGCGGGCAAAAAACCAGCAAGAGAGTGAAAATGCTTCCTGTTGATTAATCTGGCTTGCAACTTCCTTTGCAGGCTTTTGTGAATGTTGGTTAAGTCGCATCTCAGTCTTTTTTGAACTCTAATAAATCATAGAACCATTGGGGATGGGAAGGGACCTCGAAAGATCATCCAGTCCAGTCCCCCTGCCACAGCAGCATCACCCAGACCCAGTCACACAGGAACACAGCCAGGTGGGTCTTGAGCGTCTCTAGAGGAGGAGACTCCACAACCCCCCTGGGCAGCCTGTGCCAGTGCTCGGTTACCCTCACGGGTAGACGTTCTTTCTGATATTTGTAATAAATATAACTTGCTTGGTGATAGACTGAGGTGTGATCTTTGTGAAGACATTCAGTGATTGTTGTCTTGAGCATTGTTGGACGTGTCTCTGCAGTGTAAAATTTGACCTTCCTGTAAAACACTTTAAATTCCATGATAACTAAACCGCCTCTGTGTTTCTGGGGTGAGAAAATTTTGGCCCAAAAGCATTTGCAAAGTTAGTTGAAAGCAGAGGTGTTTTGCCCTGATGATTGTCCATAATGCATAAGGAAACGTCTTTTTTCCCCCTGTCATGAAGAAGCGTGCTTTCCTTCTCCGAGCTTCCTTTCTGAAGGCATGAGAGCTTTCTTCCTTCCCAGTAGGTCCGCTTTTTCCACTTCACATCCCCTCACACTTGAGGGCACTGTAGGTTCATTCTTGCTCTATACTCGAATGGCTTCACAAACTCTTAGTAGAGGTTTAAACCCAAATTGGATGTCTCTTGACTAATTTTTGCATTTTCTTTTTAGTTTTGGAGAAAAATGTTATGAATCCAGACATTTTTATTAAATGAAGACGTCAGTTCTTTAAAAAACCAGTGGCATTTGCACAAGATTTCATAGTACAGCTTTGCATCTGGAAAGGAACTGGTGTGGGGCAGACTTGCAGCTTGCTTTGAAAACACAAGTGCAGCGAGATATGTAACCTGCTCTACTGCAGGTCAGTGGCTGAAAGAGTTACAGGACCAGCAGGACAGTCTGGTGGAAGAGCAGAACAGTGTCAAGAAGTACTGTACACTGTGCTGAGATTAATGCAGATAGAAGCTTAATCAAGGGAAGAAGAGAAGCATGTACTCTTGTTGCTCTTTAGGTTTTCCTGTGCAAAGCTTTTTCACTTGACTGTGCTCTACAGGAACTAGATCATTGCCACTGAAAGAACCTGAAGTTCTTCCAAGTTTATATTCAGGCCAAATGAAGTAAGCCTCTATCAAACATACAACTAGCTGACACAATAGCATATATTAAAAGCGTGAAGGTCTTTTTGTTTCACCATCCCCCAATTATAGCAAACAATAGGAGATGAATACCTGCCTCTTTGGTGAAGCCTCACTGTGCTTCAACGGTCTAACGCAACTTCCTTCAAATATAGATCTGTGTGCTGCTCAGTCTTACTCACAAGCATCTTTAAACGCCACAGGTTCTGTGAACAGCACTATGAAAATCTGCAGCCTGAAGAGCAGCTGGGTTGTTTTCTGTGACTGAACTCGCAGGGTGTGCTGCAACGCTTCCCTTTGTACTCAGGCCTTCTGATTGCAGGGTAACTTCACATGATTGCATGGGAAATAAATTACTGTGGACTTCTGAGTCTGTAAAGCCTGGCATGTCTGACTTGCTGTGTATAGAACATGTCAAAGAGGGAGTGTACCGTCAGTTGCTGTGGCTCAAGAGCCAAGGTGTAACTCACAGGGTGGATAGGCTGGTTGCAGTTGTGTGAACTAGTTCTGATAACAGTGCTTATTAATGTTTGCTTTGCCTTTTGGGTTAAAGGCATACATTTCATCATCTTCCAGACTTTTTCTTGAAAGGATTTGGAAAGGAAGGAAATGTAGCAAATGTCAAACATCAATTGATGTTGTAGACAATTATTGGTTTTAATTTGTTGGCAGTAGATTAAAGAAGATGGCAGATGATGGCCACTTCTTTCCCTGTTTTCCCTCCCCAATAGTTCCCCCCCTTCCCCTTCCCCAAGTGACACAAATTACTTACACAATTCCTAGGGTGACTGTTTAGTGACCTCCTAGTAAAAGCTTTTACGAACATGAGAAGCCTAGAGTTATAAATATGGAACTTCAAAATGGTGTGTGGGGTTCTGTTTGTTTGTTTTTTACGTCTGGAATAGCCAGCGTAGAGCTGAGGTCTGGCTTGCTGTCAGGTTCACAGGCTTCCTTTGCAGTGATTCCTTCCCTCTGCTGTGAAGTTTTAATCTCTGGAATATTAAATAGAGAAAAAAGAAACAAAAGCAAAGGAAAACAAAGTCTGGTAGCTTTCCTTTAAAGATTAAGTTATGCATCCTTGAAAGGAAGGACAGACTCCTTCCAGTCCTCTTTCTGTGGATTATTACACCGCCTTTGTGGAACCAGGGAAAGCAGCTTCAGAACGAAGTGATATTTTTCAGTAAGTTATAGCTTTGCGTGGTCGTTTATATGGGGTGGTAGGAGAAGGTATGAGGAAGAAATATAGCTGATAGTAATGTAATACTTTACTCTAGGCACCTCTGACTGACAGTTTGGTGTTCTTGTCTTTGAGAGTTAATTCAGCATTAGATTGTTAAGACAACCAAGGAGTGAATCATGGCTCATATGCCTGTTTTGTACCATAGTATTGGAATGGAGTAGTGTCTATCCCACTAAGGCATAAGAATGTGTGCAAGTTCACAACCCATCGTTCGAGACGATGATGAGTAGTCATTCAGTCAACTCACTGAGCTCTGCAGCCAGTAATTGAAAAGGAACAGTGGAACCTGTGCATGTTAGACTGACAGAGTCTGCAAATGAAAGTAATGTGAATGGCTTTACAGGCCATTATGCCTAGACTAACAACTGATTTTTACCTGTAGTTTTTTTGTGCAAAGTCTCCATATCCATGTTAATTAAACCTGCAGGGAGTTGTTATTATAGCCCTTTGAAAACGTACTCTACACCATCAAACTCATCAATGGTTTCCTTACTCATTTTCCTTGAGATAGACCAGCTCTGGTGTCTGATTTGCAGATCCCTTTTTATGTTTCAGCTGTTTGTGCTTAGATCAAATTTATGTTTGCACTTTCTATGATTACCATCGTTAGCATATCCTGAAATGAACCCCTTACAGCCTTTCCCTGCCCTAGTCTCTCAAGTCTTGTCACTGTTCTTCCTTTATTCCTTTGCTAGTATCTGTTTTCCTATAGTATCTCGTGCTGCCAACTGATGTGTCATAACATCAACTCACTGCTTTTTAAACATGTGTTCCTCGATAGTTACTTACATGAAGCTGTTGATGCCTGTATTGACTGTACAGTCAGGACCTGGCTAACTGCTGTAAAGCACATCCCGTACTGGGCCTGTATCAGTAACAAGCCTTCCAGATTGCATCATGCAGGATGTGGGGCTGCAGCAATGCATCCCTCTGGTGCGTGGCAGAGTAACAGAAGGTGCCGCTGAGGTAGGACAGAGGGGTGAGAAAATAAAGCAAACAGATCTGAAATCCCAGATGAAAGAAAAACTGCTGACCCGTGCGTGCTGCAGACTATGACAGCTTAGTAGCTTCTGCAGAAATCTCAGATACAGCTCTAACAGATGAAAGTCGGTAAGTGTAAGAGTATGCTTGGGGGTTTTTAGCCCTTCTAGGTTAGCTTGACATGTCTTTTTCAAGAATGGAATCATTTGATACTGTGAGCAGGCAACCTACAGTGTTGTTAGTTGCCTTTTCATTACATTTTACTGCCATTTTACTTAGTTTGATTTAATTCAGAAGTGACTAAACATTTTGAAACTCGTGAAGAAGCTGAGATTGAGAGAAATGCAGCATGTGTAATAGACATGAAAACAATGATTTCATGTTCTTTGCTTCCATATGTGCCTGCATTTTCCTTTCTTACACTCCTAAACCATTTTAATTTGGAGGTAGGGTGGATTTTCTCATCGAGACACTGAACTTTCTTTGCAGGCCATTGAAATGTAGCTGGTTTTGAGAAGTGGGGAAGCTGTTCAGCAGAACACAACAGTGCTGCACAGTGTGTCGGTTTATAAAGAACAGCATACTGAAAGTATAGGGGAAAGCAGGATCCAGCCAAACTGGGATCTGGCCAGAAAGCTTGGGCTTAAGTCAAGAATGGTATTTCAAAAGAAAACAAACCCACATTGCTTGTCGAAGTATATTTGCTAGTCTCCTCAGCTTTAAAATAAGTAATGGGCTTTATTTAGAGGAAAGCATTCCTTCAAAATGGAGATTTCTGGAGCCGAGCTGAATCGGCATACCTTGTGCTAGCACAGCCCCGGCACAACTGCAAGGTAGGCAAGGCTGGTGTGTTCGAAAGGCATTTTCTGATAAACACACTCTGCATACACACTACTTCTGCCATCATCTTACAAGTCATATTGCAAAGTGGAGCTAGCAGCAGGAAGAAAGGTGGAAGAAGCTGATCTCAAGATGATGGCAGTGACTGCAAAGCTGACCCTCTGCAAGCTGTCAGATCCAGCTGACAGAGGCTGCAGTGTTCAGTTTGAGAATGGGAGGACAAATCGAAGCCAAGTTTTCACTTAGATAAATATTTTCTCTTATGAAATTCACATGTACTTAATGTAGGGTGCCAGGCTGATCACTACAGCTGTTTAAAATAGAAAAGCAGATGGAACAAATAGAAAGATTTACCACACAGCTTGATCTCATCCCCTGCAGCAGCCATTCATCATCGGCACCACCGAGACAAACAGCGGAACGAGTTTCCCTTCAGAGCTGCGATTGGACTTTGCGATGTGGCAGAGCTGCACAACAGCTTTGGGATTGGTTGGGTAGGAACACACCTCTGGAATCTGTTTATTTCCTAAAAATAAGATACAATCTTCTACATTTCATAGAGAGATCTTTTATCTTGAACGTGATACCCAAATAAACTTGAGTGAACACAGTTAACCTCTTTAGATCGGCTAAACCCGAACTAAATGAGTGAAATTAATTCAGGTTGTGTGTTTGTTTGATTGATTTTTTTTCTCCCGGGTATAAGGAGGCCGTGTGAGTTGTCTAGATCTGTTGTTTGTATTTTTATGGATGGGTGTATATGATACTGAGGAACTTTGTTGCATCGTAAATAGAGCTAAAAGTTGTTTTTTCAGATCTCATAACATACCCGCCTCAAGTTACACTGGAAGTTACTCTTTTCAAGCACTTTTTATGTCTGCTCTGTAAAATTTTGTTTTCATTGCAGTACTGTCATCTATTTTTCTTGCAAATAGCAAATTTACTGTTCCTGAGAGCCCTTTAGTGAGCTGTGGCTTCTTTCACTTAAATAAATTTAAATGGATCTGGAAATCACTTGGGTTATTATTGAAAGTTAAGGGCATAAAGTGTTGTGAAGTCCCTATGTAAAATAATTTCAGACCAGTACTGAATGAGAGATTTGATCAGCTGCAGTGAATGTTCCAGATGAGTAGGTATGTGGTATTACTGAATACATCAGAACTCATTAACCTACTTCCTCTCAAAGAAAAAAAAAATCAAGGGAAGAAAATTATATGGAAAATACGTACAACTTTTATGGTTCAGATGAGATGTGTACTGAACTGGAAGGCTGTGAAAAGCTAGTTTGTGAGGTGGGAACTTGTAGTTTTTATCAAGTAACAAGGGTTTGGACAAGCAGTAAATATAGGAATATTTGCTGTGGGGTTTTTTGTGTTCAGAAAGAAGAGGCAAAGATAAAATGAATGAGAATGGAAAGGGATCAGAGGGGAGATTAAAGGCAAGAGTAGTTGACTCCCAAAAGCTCTTTAAAGCACTGTTCAGCTCTTTTTTTCTCCCTGAATAATTGTTTTTGCTTCTGTTAATCTAAATATGGATAAAGACAGTAGTTGTTAATACTTAATTGGCTTTTGAATATGCACTTATATTGTCCTTGTCTGTATAGATAATTAACAATTAACACTTCAAGCTTTCCAAATTACTACCCTGGCATCAGTATTGGTGTTGATTAACCAATATTCAGCATTCCATTCTTAGATCTTTGCATGCTCTGTGATAGTTTTATAGGCTTTCCCATTATTGCATTAAAACTTCGTGCTCTTTGGAGTGAAGTGATGAGAAGGTAACACCTGTGCTTACAGAAGTATTACCAGCAAAAGATACTTGAAGTTCTCTGATGCACGAGTCGCTTTACTTTGTTTAAATTCTGAACCCAGAAAAGCAACTTGAGAAAAAGCCTCCCTCAGAAGCTTAGAATTAAATATGTAATCGTACAACCGCCAGTGCAGGACTGGAATAGCAATGGTACTGTTGTTTTCTAAGGGTTTGCTTTAGGTGCAAGCTATGTAAGAAGCAGAAGTGATTTCTGCCATAAAGAAAACCTTCCTATTGAGTAGGAATGAGAGAGCTAGCAACCTCTTCTGTGCTCACAGAGATAACTGGTGACTGGAATATCCTTGAAGTAATGCAATTAAGGATAGCCCTGTGAAGGAGGGAAGAGCCTTGTTTACTGATGAAGAGATTCCTGAAGCCCTGCTTAAAGAAAGGGGCTTCTCTGCCTGCTTCCCCACTCCTAGTTTTCTTTTGTAAGCTGTAGGAAGTTTTGAGAAGAACCTTTCGTATGGACTTCTTCGGGCTGACACAACAATTCAGGACTTTGTTATTTTACCAGCATTGTATTTATATAACTCAAGACTTAGTATGCCTGTAGTATGAACTTAAGATATAAAGTTTAAGGGTAGCTATAGCTACGTATGAAAATGTTGGAACAGTGCAGCCCTGCTTAGAGTGAAGCTTACCCCTTTAGAAGAATTTGATGCTTTTCTACAACTCGTGCAGAATAAAGGATTCATCTCTTCCCTTTCTCCAGGATGGGGAAAAAAAACCTTGTAAGGAAATTCAAAGAGCTCTTCTTTAACCTCCTAAAATATTTGCTGATACTAAACTGGTTAGTAGAACGGGAAGCTGTAGCACAGAGAGCTTCAGAAAGTGGGTATCAGATGTCATTCTGTACTGAAAAGTGCAAGTCGTGGGTGTAAGGGGAAACAGATTCTCATTTGACTTACTGACGTGGGCCGTGCTCTGTGTTTACTAGTCAGAAACCAGTCAAATTACAATAGAGCTCGGTTAAATAGCAGACAAAGAATGAAATAAAGAAACAATTCTTGGGCTAGTCTAATCTAAAAGAAAGACTAGAGGCGCAAGAAGTGTGCACGGAGAAGTAGTGGCTGGAAGGATGGAAAATAGTTAAACTAAAGACACTGAGAGGTAATGAAATTGTGAGGAGTGGGATGGCACTATTAAAATCATTTACTTTAGAGAATAGTGCAGTGTTCTTCAGTTTCGTTTTTGGGAATACTTTTTCCTCTGCTTACATGATGAACAGGACAAGAAAAGATTGATAGATAACTGGTTAGCATGAAAATTAATTCCTCTAGTGGAATCTAGCAGAAATACTATCCAAGGAGCAGTGCTTGTTGGAGAGTTTGACTCTCATCTCTGCCCAGCCGTGGTTTTACTGTTTGAAGGTGCTGCTAGTTCTTTAAATTGTACTTCAGTTAAACGTTGTGCCACAAAACTCCAGCCAACTCAAATTCATCGCTTTGAAGTCAGAGAAACGATGCCACTTCCCATAGAAGTGGAAGGCTCTTTTATTGTTTGGCTGTGTAAGATTTTAGAGAATCAGATTCCTAGGACATTTGGTTTCTGCTCCAGTCTTGATTTCCAAAAGCCTGTGTGTTTTCATCTCCAGAGCTGAATAACTGACTAAAATAATATTTTACAATTCTTGGAAGAAGTGGTAAAGGAAAAGGTAAGTTTTAAATAATAATGGATGAATAGGGATTTAGAGATGCTGATAGGAAAGGACTTAGTGATGGTTTGTGAGGTTTTTGTTGTTGATGTTTGGGGTTTTCCCCCTGCTCAGGCAAGCTGTCACCTCACATTTGACCTGAACAGCGTAACATCTATTGCTTTTTAAAGAAATGTTGTTTCCCTCTTATTTGTAGAGCAGTCCTCTGTTTTGTCTCATCAGCAGTTCTTTCTAATCCTTAAAAGATGCAGAAGGTTTAGTGTTGTTAGGAATCCTTAGATTGCAAAAGGTTCAAACTCCAAGACTTCTGTTCCTGAGGCTTAGGGTGACTGTGGAAGCATAAAGCATTCATTTTGCAGGTGAGCGTTTGTAGATTGTTAATTAACAAAACAAGCATGTTCATGGACATTTCCACTTGTTCTTTTTTCCCCTGTAAATGTAGAAGGAAAACATTTGAGCTTGCTACTTCTAATTAAAAAAAACCCATCTATGAGACAATATTACACAGTGCCTTTCCTGGGAGAGCAGTGAGAGACAAATGGGTTTTCCTAGTAGCTAAACTTCATGATGCTTTGTACGCTGCTGGAAGGCACTGATGTGCTGGTAATGGCAAAAGAGAGTGGTACACCAAGCACAACTCAAAATCTGTGTAGAAACATCCTAGTTTGAGTTGGGTCTGTCTGGGATTAACCATTGGTTTGTTCGCATAAACACCATTCAAACAAAAATTCCCAAGAAAGAGATTCCAGCCACGTCCATTAGATGCAAGGACAATGGGAATTGACTAATTCTTAGACTGTTGTAGTCTAAGAAAGCTCTTACATTTTAATATAGATCAGTATGGTAAAAGGATAGAGAGCTTTGCTTTGGGAGCTGTTGAGTCTGCTGCCTGGGAAGTTCTGTCCCTCAGTCCGATCTCTTATTCTGTTCTTGGCTCCCAGCAACCATCCAAAACCAGTAAGACTTGCCGAAACAAGTTGCAGGCTTTATTTATTGCCTTCTGGTTCTTCAGACTGTAGGATTAACATGCTGCAGATTTATTTTACTTTTAGGATTCTTACGTTTGCAGGTTTTTATAACCTGGGTAATACAGATGACTGATGTGTCATGAGCTGACAACATTTGGTGCAGTAGCCCATCATCACGTTTACTTAATAAAACGGCAACAGCCTGTTGGGTAGCTCTGCACGCAGGCAAGACCAAGTCAATGTTTAACTGTGGCTACAGTGGTTTCTAGGAACGTGTGCTGCTTCTGTGTTGCCTTCCTCCTAGCCTGCTTTAGAGCAAAGGTAGCATAGTGGGGTTTATTTAAATAGTATTTGAAATCCTCTTTCTTGGCTTGTTTTTGCTTTTACTTTATTTACTTTATTTTTGCATGTAATTGAATTTTATACTTAGAAAAAATGAGCAGGTATGAGCTACCCAGAACCAAATAAAAAGGATGAATTCTTTTTTTAAGAGGAGGAACAAGTCCCTGCTTGTGTTCCATCTTGTCACCTCAGTTCAGTGGAGCAAAAAAGATGGAGTGATAGAGAACTGGGGAAGGCGTCATTCGGGAAAGCACCCATCTATTGTCTAGTGAAACTTGAGAAGGAAGTTGCAGCAATTGAGATGGTAAACTAACTCAGCAACTGGAACAGCAGATGGGGGAGGGCAACTACAGATGTTTGGCTGGGAAAATGGAAAGTGGATTGATTGGGGAGCTCAGAGAAGAACTGATTAATTTCTTCTGCTGAGAGGATGCACTAGTTGCAAATAATAAACTTAACAGGAAAAACAAAACCTCAGTGCAAAGTACTGTCTCTCAAGGTTTTTCTTTTAAAATGTAGATGAAAAGGTAAAGTTTTAAAAAAAAAAAGCTTGGATGTCTCTTGATGATAAGTGGCCAAACTCCTACCCTTGCAGAAGCGAATTATTTAACTTCAATTCCGCTTGCTTGTCCAGGATCTTTAGTCATGCAGCCCAGGGAATAGGCAGAGCACAAACATTAATGGATTTCTGAATTTAATTACATGTCTCCTGGAGGAAGCAGGAACATATCTGTCATGGCAGCAACTAAAAACCAAATAAAGAAATAGATTTTATCAGATCTGTAGAGACTTCAGAGTTAATGTGAACTTAGTCCTAATTTCAAAACTCAACTGAAGTATCAGCTTCATCAGCTGGTGCTGTTTCTACAATGAAGAATCTTAATCTAGAAATAGAGGTGGAAGCCATAGGGGAGATAATTTCTTCAGGCTAGTTTATGGAGCAGCATGTACGTACCTGTTAGAAGGTGAGACCTAACAGATGAAATCCAGAGTTTTAGGAACATGTGGAGTGTTTGCATCTGTGTGCGTATGTGTGTATGTGTGTGTGTGTGTAGAACCAACTTCTCTCTTTGGGGCTACTTGTAACTGTTCATAATACTGTGAACAGTGTAACTGGGGTGAATGGGGAGGCAGCAGCAATTGCAGCAGTCTGTACAAAGCTGAAACTGATTGTACATGAACTGTGCTTGCTTTGGAGGGAGAATAGTTGGAGTTCGAACCCTGTCTTGGTGGCTGTTAGGATCACATTCCCCGTCCTGTGGGGCATTACACTTTCTGTGATATCCTTTTTATCTTATGTTTCTTGTTAAAATAAATCATAAGCCTGCTGTGATAAATGGCTGAGCAGGAAACACCTTGGTACCCTGAGTGCCTTGCAACAAGAGGTAAAAGAAATCTTTGCCAAAAGGAAGCCGATAAATAATTCCCTTGTGCACAGAGGGACTGGACTGAGTTATCCAGTTCTGCTTCACATGGAAAGTAAGGAAAAAATATGTAAACAGTTTGTTCAGTCACTGTAAAAGCTCCAGATACTGACAGTAGCTCAAATCCCCACTGCTGTCTTTCCTTATGTAGATAGGTGGTCCTAACCTCCCCTTAGTGAAAAATTGAAAGAAAAGAATTAAATCCTCTGAAGTAAATGTACTTAAAAGCAAAGAAAGACTTGAAATGAAAAAAGTGACTGTTGTTTGAGCTCGGTAAATCAGAGACGGAGAAACACAGGGTAATATTTGATAATGCTACTGCCTTTAAATGATTGTCAGTCTTTCAGTGCTACAAATTCTTCTCTGTTTTATCTGGGGCTTTAAACTGTAGCAATAAAAGTACATTTGTCCTGTAATTACTATGTCCTTTTATAGCTATACCCATATGTCTTTCTAAATTAGTATTGCTTTGTATTACTGAAGCAATATTAGATGCAAGACCTGTGTAGAAAGGCCCTGACTTTTTATTGGGAAGGGTTGTTACGATGCTTTGAGAGAGTCTGCCCATTTATTTTCAGCAGATCTTTTGATATTTGGCAAGAACAGTTCAACTACTTATTGTGAGTGAAGGTATCTCTCTGCTCTCAGGTATCAGCAGCAGCCACAGAGCCAAAGCTCCCAGGACTGAAGCTCACTAGGAGTTGATTCAGGGTTGGAAATCAGTCATGTACCTTAAATTCTGCTCCCTTGAGTGTTGAGATTGTCTTCAATTAAACAGAAAATGTGATCCTCACCACAAACACTGTCAGGCAATATTCTGAGAATAGAGACCTAACAGTTTAGTCAGGGTCAAGCTGAGCATTTTCCCAGGCCCAGCTTACATCTTCTAAACCTTTTGGTGCAGGATATTGCATGGATCAGGGACCATCCAGAGCTGAAACAGGGAAGTTCCTGTATTCGCGTGCATTGTCCCAGATGTCTGGTGGAGCTCTGTTTCATTGTTGTAGTCTGTTTACGCCTTCCTGCAAGTTCTAGAAGTGCTGAAACTGCAGAAAATGAGAAGACTGGTTCTAAGCAACTGTGCAGCAAGTTCTATTTTAATCACTTCCATCAGCTTTATCCTGCACTGAAAGCTGTGTGCTCTCTCTTTGTCATGGGTGGAGGAGGGAGAAATTAAGTTGTAATTAAACCCTATTTTAATATATGATTTACATATGAAAATCATAAATATGTTACGACCTTTCCTGGCACTGGCAGAGCGTTCTGAATCAATAAGTGATAGGCTGAGCAGTTAAAAGACAAACCTCCCAGTACTGCTGCTTTGTCCACACATTCAGAATCAGGAAAAAAAGAAAGGAGATGTAGATCTTGCTAGTCTCATTAAGCAAAGCATCACACGTGTATGGTGCATTATAACCAACAGCTGTCTGCCAATTTGCGTTGTAAAAAACTATATGCATTGAAGTATTTATATTGTACAAATGTCTATGGTCAACATCATTTCCAAAGATGAACTACAGAATATCCCAAAATGTGCTGTATCACTTTGAGTTATCTCAGAGGCCAGACAGCAAGCAGGTTTCTTTGGTTTTGAGGTCTGTGATTTAAGCCTAAAACTTCCTCATTTCACCTGGAGACACACAGCGAAGAGAGACGTTTCCCCTTCGTGCTTTGCTTATGGATCTCTGCAAAAATATGTTGTTACAGTTCAAGTAATGTGTTTTTTGTTGTAGAGGGTGTATTGACATATGTGAGAAATAAAGGAGGCTGCTTCTTCAGCATATAAACTTTGTGGGTGCCCAGGTAATGGCAGGGTGATTCTTGACTGACTTTTCTGTCCATTCCTGTTCTTTATATGAAATCAGCATTTAAAATCCAGTTAACTTGAGTAGTGCAGCAAGTTTTGTTATGCAGTTACAGAGAACCGCATGCTCATTCTGAACTGCAAGTAAGCATCATGCAGATATTTGGATTGAGCATATTTAAATTTGGAAAATTAGAGGGCAGGCTTTTCATAATCCTCTCATCTGAAGCTGAAAGGGACTGAAATTTGGACTTGTGCTTGGCTCACCCAGTATTGACAGGCAGTGTCAAGTTCAAATACTTAAGCTTTGTACTTGCAGTCTTCATGTTCAGAGCCTACACTTCTTTGCATGTACGTCACCCAGAGCTTTTGTTACCCTAGTGAATTTCTGGGGATGAAGAATTGAAGCTGCATTTCTCTCTTTATGTTAATATACTCCTACAGTGCCTGTTATCAGATCTTAAAGTGCTTACACTTTCACAAGGAAACCGCAGCAGCAGCTGTTCCCAAGCTAACTTGACATTACTGCAAGGACAGCATATGTTTACGTAGTCTGTTTTGTAAAAGTTGTCCTGTACCTAACCCAGCTAGCTGGTAAGGTAGGAGTTGTTTTGAGTCCTGATGTAAATAAACATACACAGGCTTACAAAAGGTTCTTATTGATTTGGTGTTATCTCTGGTTGAAGTTGTTTGTAAACAGTGTGTTAAAAGGTGCACGTATAGCTTGTGACAGTTTAACCCAAGCCACTTTAATCGTCATTACCTGTTTCACTGCAAATACTGCCTGTAGCTAAGCCTGCAGCAAGGCTCTGTTCTCAGTGAATCTAGTCTTCTCTCACAACATCTGCTGAGTACAGCATGAATGCTCGCTGCTTTTTGACTGCTGCTGGTTTAGTGAACTGTCAGGGAGATTGACAGCTGTCATCCAGGACTGAAATGCAGCATCGGCAAATCCATTTTAGCTGCTTGAAATCCAACACCATGTCTAGTTATGTCAGGTCCTGAACAGAGTAGTATTACGAGTGTCTAATTGGGATGTAACCTGACCTTCCTTACAGTCGGGCGTTACAGACCTGTTTCTTCCATTCAGAGGCAGGGTTTGGTAGCTCTGAAATGGTAAAACCACTGTCCCAGTCCTACAGCTTCTGCACTGCAGCTGGCTTGCATTCAGGCACCTTCTCGCGCTGGCCCAGTAAATGTGGAAGTGCACTTTAGACTTTTGGACCCGGATGCATTAGCAAGCCCAGCTGTACGAGTAAACTTTTCTAAGAAGATTTTGTTTATCTGGAATCACTGAGATATAATGCGTCGGCAACCAAATAATGCTGCTGGAACACAGCTACGTTTTAAAGCAGCTCAGAAAACCCTCTTTCAGACATAACTGTGGAAAAAGTATTAGCCCTCTTTGTGATAACGTAAGCTTTTAGCTTCAGATGAGATTTAGTTTGGATAAATAAGATCAACATATTTAAAGAGAACAATAATAGTGCTAATAAATCTCCATGAGATATCTGTAGAGTGGGATTTCACATTGAACATGATTACACATGTAATGTGTCTTCCTTGCCTTCATAGATTAGTAGCTCATACTATACTTTGATGAACAACAGCATTCAGTATTTTTCCTTAGGTATTCATTTATCATTATTATGTTATGGCAGCTCCTGCAGGGCATAATCATTGACCAGATTCCCGCTGTGCTAACTGCTCTAGCATAATGTTTTCTTTCTTCTGCTCTTCAATGACATTTAAAGCCTGAAGCAGAAAGAAACCCAACTTTCTAAGGCTTTGTCTGCATTGGAAGATTATTGCACATAGATTGACGGTAAGAGATTGCTGGAAAGGCGGAGTGAAATCTTTTCCCCATCTTTACTGTCTCTTTGTATGCATGCCCTGTCTCTGGTTCAAATATTCACTAATTATTCTGAGTCTCCAGTGGAGAGAAGGACATGCATCTCAGCTTCATCACTGTCTATCAAAGCTGCACTCAGCATTTTTCTCTCTCTCTTTTTTTACTGAGGAGCAGTCAGATGCTGCTTTTCCTAGCTGCTTCATTTCCCTACTCTGAAAAGTTTATCACCAAGCAATTGTTCCTTAGGAAATTCAAATCATCCTTTTCTTTATCCTTATCCCCCTGCGTCTTAGTCACAAATTCACTGTGGCCGTAAAAGAATTGAACAACAATGTTTTGAGCCACACTAAAGTTGAAATACCTGCTGTCTGCTGTACCCTGTCATGCATTTTATTGGATGCTGTTTGCTCCTAGGCTTGCATTTGTTTCACTTTGAGTCTGGATGAAAAGGCAATGATAGACGCACAGCAACAGCATAATAAAACTCCTTCTTCTGTGAGAACTGGTGGTGTGTAAATCCTTCACCAGGGAGAAAAAGTTAGGAGGTTTTTATTTAACAACCCTGAAGAGTCATTTCATGTTCAGGTAATGGCACTAGGTAAAACTCAGACCTTAAAAAGAAGGGTACCCAGGCATTCTTTACCTTCAGAGTTATGTCACTGCTGTCATCAGAGGCCTTCAAACAGGTTAGGCAAACATCTGTCAGGATGATAAAACTGTAGTGATTGTGCTGAAGCAGGAGGTTACTCTTGAATAGGCTTTCAAGAGTTCCATCTGTCCCTTCCCTACAGCTGGGATAATTCTGTCATTTCCTTGTGGCTGTTTCCAAAGTATTCTACGCGTTGTGCTGTACAGATGTCTGTCAGATGAATTTCTCTTAGTGGGTTCTGCAGAAATGAATCACTAATACGTAGGAACAGGTTCCCATCGCTTTTCATTACAGCCTCTTGTACCCATCCCATAAGCCAGGCAGAGTTCAGTAACCACACGCTGAAACTAAACAGCTGCTCACTTTACAAAGTTACCTCAAAAATAGCAAAGCTGTTGGCTAAACCTCTTGATCATTTGGCTAGCACTGAGTTTTTCACTGAAATCCCACTTAATCCAGAGCACCTACCTCCAAACTACGTTGTCTGATCAGTATTTCTTCCTTCTGGTCTGGTGTACAAAATCAGCACAGCAAACACCTTCTTTGAAGGAATCCCTTTTCTTTCTGTACATTTTCTTTGTGGAAAGCTGGGGGAGAGAAACCCCCCCTCCCCAAAGTCCTATTTATGTGTTTCCAGGCAACACAGTAAATATTCCTCACAGAAGAACCTAAGGTACGCTCATCGTATTTGTGTGGCTGTGTTTGCACAAGCTGCCTAGGCGAGATCACTTGCTTTGCAGCATGACTGGCACATGCCATGTTATTAGCAGCACTGCTGCACGGAGATCTGGCTATTCATAAATGCTCAGATAACATCGTGAGGTTACACTGAGGGAGCCAAGCTGCACTCTTGTAGATCATGATCCTGTAGCTATGTGCGCTGAAGCGGGGGACCTGTGACTAATACTCTAAAGGCGTTACAGAGAGGCAGCTGCCTGAGTGCACTCGGCTGCAAGGTGGTTGTTCAGTTTTTAAGGTTCACCTCATGCTTCGTAGCCCTTACAGAATGGCAGCCGAGACCTTTTTGTTGTCATATGAACAGGTAGGGGCGTTAATAGATAGGGAGACCCAGCTATCTTACCTGTGCTGACTTTGCAGACCAAACAGAAATAAGTACCATGAAACCCTCCTTTTTTCAGCAGCAGGAACTACGTGAAAGAGTGATGAGCTTTCAGGAGGGATTGGTTTGTTTGCAAGCACTTAGTGTGGATTCCCTGGGTATGTCATCATCCGGAGTAAGAACTGCACTGTGAACACACTGCTGTAAAATAAATGTGTTTTGAATGACAGTGTCCTCCTTACTCTGCAGGACAGAAAAGCACACTTACAGCATAGTAATGAATATTAATGAATACAGAGAGTATACAGCAACGAACTAACTGTACGATGCTGAAGGCATTCATTACACAAACCTCTGCCAGGGCATTAGCTTGCTCACCTACATAAAGGTAAGGGAGAGTGAGAAGATTGTTGCTGTCATGGTAATTTCATGCTCTAGGGGACAGTGGAAAGGGGTTGTGTTGACTTACAGTGAAACTGCATTAAAAATTTAACTTTGCAGCCGTAAGAGTGAGGCAAGCATATCTCCTACAGGATTTGAGTGTTCCGCGTGGTTTATACAAATAGAGCAGGTAAACTGGTTAGCTATCCAAGTCTCTCTAGGCCTGTTGTGTATGGATGTTCTTCATTTCCACCCGAGGTATGCATGGAGGCCATGCACTCCCAGATACCTGTTAGCTTGCTTGGTTTTAGTCTTGAGTGTAACTCTACTTCTCAGCAGAAGAGCTGTCTCCTTCTCCAAGTAACAATCTGGTTGTATTTATGTAATGGTTTGTGTGATTCCTTGGAAAAAGCTGATAAATCTCCCAGATAAGTTACGGGAATACGTTTACAACATGCTGGGTGGACCCGACAGGCTGGTACGGTGTGGTGCAGGAGTTAAGCTTAGGTCCCAGTAGCTGTCCAACTTTGCTGCTGAGCACTGTGCTGCTGCTAGAGATGCCAGTGCATCTTCCAGAGCTGCCTTGTTGGGCAGTTCCCTTTGGTGCACAGTATCTTGTCCACTTAGGCTTTGTTCAAAACAATGGCCCAGAATCTTAGAGAGCCTTTTTCCTAAAGCTCTTAGCCCACCTTGAACAAGACCAAATGAAGCAAATGAAGTGTTAGGATGTGGTACAGGACAGAGAAATCGAGACAAGACTTGGTATCGTAGGTTTTCACCTTGAATGCTGTTTAGCTTTGGCCATGATACAGAAGGCACGTCAGAGATAGGTGACTTGAGTTACCAAAATAGGCTGGATTTTGGATGAGATGATGGGATAGAATAGGGGAAGGATTAATGAATGAAAAGAGCTAGCTGTGTGCTCCTGTCTGTCACCTTACTCTAAAAAGTGATGCATATATTAAAAATAAAACTGTGCCTAAAGCAGAATGTTATAGGATACTTCAGAGGCAAGAGGAAAAAACAGGAAAGCTTAATTCTCTCCCACCTACTCCTCCTCCTCCCAGAAATCCCCACTTGCTTCCCCGTTGTCAATATTGACACTAGTTATATTGTCAGGGTGCAGTTAGAAAAGCCTAACAGAGGATAGCAGGTCCAGCAGTTACGTAAACGTGGGAAAACATCTAATCATTACAGCACGGCCGAGCACTCTCCTGCCGTTTATGGCTCTTTGGTGTCTGCTAGCTGGACCCGATGGGGATGGTAAACGATGATTTTTAACATATGGCTTTAAAAGAGGGAGAAGGGTCAGTGAGGGGACTGTACAGTTCTAAGCGATGTACAAAATACCCCTAACACAGAGCCTACCTCACCCGCTGTGCGTAAGGCAGGTTGACCCCTGATGTCTGCCAAGAGACTGAAAAGGGAGATAGGGTTAAACAGTATGTACAGAATTCAAGGGCATGGTGGGTTCTTTTTGCTTATTTATACAGACTTCTCAACTGACTTTCAATCCTTCTACAGGCTGTTTAAATCCCATTGACGCTGGTTATAAATGGAGGGTGTTACCTGTGCGGGCAGCTTTCAGATTGCTGCTGTGCTCAGCTGTCCACGATTTCTTGCCTGCTAGAAGTCTTCAAGTCCTGCTTTACGTGGGACCTGTTTTTGTTAGCTGTGCTAACAGGTACTCCTACGTCTTTTTTGTCGCTGGCCTGTAGTGTTAATTGCAAAGTCGGCGGCGGTTGGACGTCTCTGTAATTCTGTGTGATAATTAGATGATTTCTGTAACTGTGACTTACTGTGGTTGTTCTGAAGAGGTGGAATAAAGGCAGGCACCTGGATTTTCTTTCTCAGATGCTATACATTTAACAACATATAAATGTTATATGTTATTGATGTCATATGTTATTAGAGACATAACATGTCTCTAAAATAAGGCTGCTGATTTTAGCAGGAGATTGAAGTTGATAGAGTTCCCCTGAACCCTGGAATTGTTTCTCTATGACCAGCATCTACGTTTGGTTCCTATTTAAGCAGATTTCAATTACATAAAATAGGCCATGAACCCAGAGTCCTGACAAATGTCTTTCAGCGTGCACTCTTCAGAGCCTCCTCTCTGTGTTTGGCTGTCTGAAAAAACTGGGCAAAGGGAAAAGCCAGAGAATAATTTAACAGTATGGGACAGACATGCTGATGCCATGTTTTTTCCAGACTGAAAATCTGTGCTCTTTCTGCAGGCAGTTTGCTTAAATCTTCAAATCTAACGTGTTGACTCTAGTTCCCTCCACATCCCTTTCACAACGTGCTCTTAGTGACAAACTTTCTGAGCAGCTGCCCACTCCCTTTGCCCCCTGAGACAACTGGGAACATAGGCTAAAGGTTGTACGTGGTCTAATCAGGAAGTTCACATCAGTGTCAAATGCAGTTGCCAAGCTTCTCCAACAGTTGGTGGAAGATTTGTGTGAGGAGAGGAGGAAGACATATTTTGGGAGAGACTCCTCTGTATATGGGGAAAAATGGATGCAGCTGTATTCCTTCAAGCCCGATGGTGACCAAAATAGAGGGATAAATGCCATTAACATTTAGTTGATGCTGAAATAGATTTGTTTTTAGAGGTTTTGTGTACTGCTTGAAAACTATAAATGCAAAATTCAGTTAGTTTAAAATAGACAGCTTCCTCCAAGAGAGTATGTTATAGAAAGGAGCGGAAAAGCTGTTTACTTGCCAAGTTCAGACTTCTGCTTTTACTGCAGCTCTTGATGAGATTCCTGACTTTCAAACATGCTGCAGTCCTTCCAACGCTCTGAGGTGCTTGGAACTGAGCATGTTTTCAGCTGCTCCTGGCTGAGAATTGTTTGCCAGAAGCTCAATGTGAAGCCAAGTTCTTTAAGACTGGTTTGGACACCTCTGTGTCCAATGTTCCTCGGTGCTGTACTTTCAGGAAAAGTTTAGATGGGGGCTTGTTTGTGGTTGTTCTCTCTGCTTTTATAAATGCCAACCACGTGGCAGATGGGGCAGCCTAGCTGGGTTGTAGGACAACTGTGGCCGGTACCTTTCTGTCGTTCTTGTACCCAGATGCCGCCTTAACTTATGCTCTCCCTTGGAGAACATTCTTGTCAATCCTCTGTACTCAGCCCTGGATCTGTGCCATCTATCCCATACATGCCGGTTACTTAATACCAAGGCAGGCCTGTCAGTGCTTGAGGATGTAGGGTCCCTCTCTTGGGCAACTTGTGGCAAGTAAAGCCTTCTTAAAACAAAGGGTTATTTGTTATTATGTAGAGCAACAATTCAGAGACAGGAATATCGAGCCAAAAATCTGAATGTATGTTTTGTTTTATGTGAATGTCTGTCTTGTTATGAAGCAGAGCAGGCAATTGTGTTTGGTTTTATTGTTTTGGGGTTTTTTTTTTATATCAGTGAGTACCCATGCAGAGAGTTAATTAGTTCTAGGATCCCATAAATAGAGCTGACATTACCCACACACATTCCTGTCCTTTCCACCCCTGCACTCCCCTCCCCAAAGACTGTATAGACAAAGGTAAAGAAGGAATTCGGTCATCTGGGGCTTCTGGTAGCTGGTTATGGGAGTCTCTGTAAATGACTGCTGTGTGCATACACCCAGGTGTATCTGCTGTGTTTGGGACAGGTTCACACCATCGTACCCGTGATGCTCAGGAGAGGTCACAAGCAGTGTCCAGAACGCTAGATGCGTTGTGCATGCACTGCAGTCAATTTTCATCATCTTTCAAAACTCACCAGCCTGCCTCTAGGTATCACCTTCTTCCCTCTGCGTTTAGGAAAGGTTCGGAGGCTCAGAGCCATTAGGAGAATGCATCCAGTTGTTGTACTCTATAACAGTGCAGTCCTCTACTCCTAACATATTTGCTGAACAACTTTATATGGGGGTTATTTTTCTTTCCTGGTCGGGTCAGCTTAGGCGTGGTCAGATGGTGAATTTTGATTGCTTGTACAAGACCATTTCCCTCAAGCCAGGGCAATGTGCTGCCAGAAACAACCTGAAGTCTCAAGTGACCCTAATATAAAACATTCCCTCCCAGCAATGCCTCGATTGTATTCCCACAAAAGAATCGGTGCAAGACGGCTGTTAAGAAAGTGCCTGCCTCTGTGTGCAATGCTGCATTGATTTGCTGCAGAGAATGAATTTAATGTACAACCCGTGGCCTTCACACATGAAAGAAATGAGCTATCTGTATTACAAGTGATCAATAGTACAAGTGATTACACATAACGTAGTATTGCACTGAATAGAACAGTGCGGTGATCCGTGACAGCTCCAGACCTACACTCTGCCAAGTAATTCCCTATTTGCTACAGCTTTAGGACTTGGTCTCTGTCCCTTCTCAGCCGCAAGGCAAACATTGCTTAGCTTTAGCCCTCCCTCCTGCCTTCAGAAGAGTGGGATGATGGCTCAAGAGTTTCTTTCAAGATGCATTTCACACTGATATAAACAATCTGTTGCTGTCGTGAAGCTTATCTTTGCACTGAGAAAAATGATGGAACGAATGCTTTCTGTGCTGTTCCACTCCAGAGGACAGTTTCTCAGGAAGATGCTAAATCGACTCTGAGAAAGAGAAGGAATTCTCTCAGTTGTTAGTAGCATGGGTATGTCAGCAAATGAGGCAGAGTTCTTTACCAGCAGTTTCATTTACAGGCATCGGTGATCATTGTTCCATCTTCATAGGTAGTAAAAACCCGATCCAGTTCTGCCCAAGTTTTCACTGCTGCATTGTTCAGCTGATTTGGAATCCCTGCTGAGCAGTTACTCAGCAGTTGTCAGGCTGGTGAGAAACAGAAGGACAGGTATTGATTTGTAGTTTACTGACAAAATGAGGTGTTTGAACTGAAAGAGGGTAGATGTAGATTAGATGGAAAGAAGTTCTTCACTCTGAGGGTAGCTTAATGAGGAAACAGGTTGCCCAAGGAAGTTGTGGATGCTTTATCCATGGAAATGTTTAAGGCTGGGTTGGATGGGGCTTTGAGCAACCTGGTTTGGTGAGAAGTGCTTCTGCCCATGGCCAGGGGGGTTGGAACTAGATAGAATCATAGAA
Organism: Upupa epops; assembly: GCA_013397515.1. NCBI lineage: Eukaryota > Metazoa > Chordata > Aves > Bucerotiformes > Upupidae > Upupa > Upupa epops. The sequence goes on from VZRI01003582.1 coordinate 218,333, forward strand.
TTGCTTAGGTTGGAAAGAGATCCTCAAGTCCAACCCCTAACCCAGCTGTCCTAAGTTAGATCACCACTAAACCCTGTCCCTAAGCTCCAGATCTAACACAACTCTTTAAACACATCCAGGTATGGTGATTCAGCCCTCTCCCTGGGCAGCCTGTTTCAGGGCCTGGTGGTCCTTTTAATAAAGAAGCTTTTCCTAATGTCCACCCTAAACTTCCCCTGGTGCAGCCTGAGGCTATTTCTTCTTGACTTGTCACTTGTTACTGACAAGAAGAGACCAACACTCCTCTATAATCTGCTCACAGGTAGTTCTAGACAGTAATAAGCTCTTCCCACAGTCTCCTTTTCTCCAGACTACATATTTCCCAGGTCTCTTCCAACTCAAACCATTCTATGAACACTTCATATCCAGTACAACAGATTTATAAGCTCAAATGCAAGCACGGAACTCCTTATTTAAGGACACTATTCCTATTGTGGTGCTTAAATACGTTACTTCTGTGATTTTTACTATGCTGTGTGTGCGTTTGTATTTTTTACTTCAATTACACTTGCAAACTGCCCTAACTCAGGCTTTCATGCTGGCTTGATTGCAAAATACTGATTCTCCTGTGGAAATCTGAGAGCCCGTGTCCGCCGCTGGTGTTTTCTGTGTGGTTTATTTGAGGGACTACTCGCACAGCGCTGGCCTTTCCCAGGACTGTTTAAAGTGCTGCGTCAGGGTGGTCCAACAACAGTAGGTGGCCTTTCCTCTCTCATAATAGCAAGTGGTTGATTTAAACTTGTGACTGTTAACAAACAGTGGGTTTAAGGCTAAGCTCCAGTACTGCAGTTAACTTGTTTTAAAAAACCCCCGAGACAGACCACACTATTTGAACAGAAAGCGCTACTATTTGTTTTGAGTCTGTTTTGGCTTAGTGCCCCTAGTAAATACTCATCTGAGAAGGTAAGTGGGGCTGTTTGCACATCATCGCTGCAGACAGCAGCGCTCAGAAATCGGTGGGTTTATGGAGATCCCAAGCAACTCAGTTGCAGAAATATCCCTGCAATTTTCCAATTCTCCTGCGTTGATCTAAAGCTTCTATGGCCTGTGGGAAAGCTCTAAGGTATCAGTGGGGGCTGGAGGTTAAGGAGATAGTCCTGTAGGCAGCTTATCCCAGCAGCCCTAAGGAAGCTTTCCAAGCTCTGGAGACATCCAGGATTTAGGAGGATGCAGAAGTCATACTGTTAATCAGGAGCGTGTGAAGAGTGTCGTAGAATCATCATGATTGGCGTTGGAGGGACCTTAAAGATCATCACTTGCACATTGCTGGTTCATCTTTAGTTTTTGTTCAGCCAGGACTCCTAAGTCCTCTGCAGGGCTGCTCTCCAGCCATACTTCACCCAGCCTGTATTTCTGCTTGGGATTGTCCCTGCCTAGATGCAGGACCTTGCATTCACCCCTCAAGCCTGTGAAGGTCCCTCTGCATGGCATGCCTTCCTTCCAGCCTGTCAGCCTCATGGCACAGCTCAGTATCATCCACAAACTTGCCAAGGCTGCACTTGACTCCACTGTCCGTGTCACCAACAAAGATGTCAAACAGCAGCAGTCCCAGTGCTGATCCCTGGGGAACACTTCCTGTCACTTGTTTTCCAGCTGCTGACCGCAGCAGCTCTTTGCGTGCAACCAGTCAGCCAGCTTCAATATCCCTGAAGCACTTGTTGGTAGTGGCACTGCAGCTTGCTGTGTCTGCTCTGGGGCTCATCAGAGTAGGTGCTGGCTGTCACCAGGCAGCAGGGGGATGGCTTCCAGTGTGCTAGGAGGCTCTACCCCCTGGGCAGGTGTCTGTGTCCTTTTAACTTACAGTGATAGAAAGAAACTGCACATGAATGCAAGCGTCAGAACAGTAAAAACCACTGCAGGGAAGTGGTCTTGATTGCTGAGCAGGAGGCAGAACAGATCTTTTAGGGTTTACATCTGCAGAAAAGCAGCACTTTTCCCAGTTCTTACTTTTCTTGATTGAGCACTAAATACACTCTGCTATTGAGGATGAACTAGGGTTTTTTAAGCTTAATGTCTATTTAGCTCTGAGAAGACTTCAGGCCTGCAGATGTTCCATTTCCTAGGGAGCTGTAGTCTGCAGCAGGATGACTGATCCCCTCTCGGTACGCCCTTTAGCCACCAAAAGATCAGAAGTTATCTGAGGCTGGGTCTGGGATGAGTTGTTAACCAGAATATTCTTGCACAGTGCATAACCCCAGAGCTGCATCAGAACAGTATCAGAAGAATCCACTTCTCTACTGCTGGGCCAAACAGATGGCCTGATAAACAGCTTTTCTGCTTCAGCTGCTCTTTATCAGCCTAGAGGGAGCTGTGTACCCTTGGAAAAATGAGCGAGAAGAATCTGGTAAGAATCACAGATCATAGAATCACAGAATGGTTTCAATCAGAAGCGACTTTAAAGATCATTTAATTCCCATCCCCCTGCCTGGGCTTGAACGCTACCAGGAATGGAGCATCCACAAGTTTCTTGGACAACCTGTTCCAGTGTCTCACCACCTTCACAGTGAAGAACTTCCTCATTACATCTAATCTAAATCTAGCCTCTTTCAGTTTAAAGCCATTATTCCTTGTTCTGTCAGTACAAGTCCCTGTAAAAAGTGCGTCTGCAGCTTTCTTATAGGGCCCCTTCTGGTACTGGGAGGCAACAGTAAGATTTCCCCATAGAGTTCTTCAGGTTGAACAACTCCAACTCTCTCAGCCTGTCCTCTTAGGTGTTCCTGTCCCCTGATCATCTTCTGGCCCTTCTCTGGACCCACTCCAACAGCTCCATGCCCTTCTTATGATGTGGACCAACCAAGGCTGGATACAGTACTCCCAAGTGAGGTCTCACAAGAGCAAAGCAGAGGGGGAGAATCACCTCCCTCGACCTGCTGGGCACATGTCTTTTGATGCACCTGGTGCTGCCCTTCTAGGCTGCACTCATAGTGCTGGCTCATGTTTAGTTTTTCAGCAGCCAGTACCCCCAAGTCCTGCTCTCTCACCAACAAAGATGTTAATCAGCACTGCACCCTGTCTCAATCCCTGTGGAAAACCCCTTGTCACTGGTTTCCACTTGGACACCAAGCCTTTGGATGTGACTGGCCAGCCAGTTCTTTATCCACTGAATGGTCCATCCATCAAACTCCAAAATGCTTTTACAATTTAGATAGCATGATGTTACGTGGGACAGTGTCAAACGCTTAGCACGGATCCGGGTAGGTGACATCAGTTGCTCTTTCCTTACCAACTGACCCTGTAACTCCGTTGTAAAAGGCCACCAAATCCATCAGGCATGATTTGCCCTTGACTGAAGCCGTGTTGGCTGCCACCAGTCAGCTCTTCATTTTCCACGTGACCTAGCGAGCCTTCAGGAGGATCTTGTAGTAGGTCCTGCCAGGCACAGAGATGAAACAGGCTGACCTGTAGTTCCCTGGGTCTTCCTTCACTTTTTGAAATGGGTGTTATGTTGCCCCTTTTCCAATCAGTGGGAACTTCACCAGACCACCAGGACCTTTCCAAGTACGGTTGGCTTTATTTCAGTCTGCTAAGCTTTGGACATGTGTCTTTAATCTATCTGTCATAGTCTTAGAAACCATAAGTCTGTTTCCCTGTCCTTGCCAAAGCATTAATTATCTTGAGATCTCAATTGACAGCTCCTTGAATTAAACTTGTTACCTCTGCTACCTGATAACTGCCCAGGGGAATGTTGGATTTGGACAAACTTTGGAGAGAGGAAAAAACAGAACAAGTTGTGGTTTGGATGAGCTGTAGAAATCTTAAAGACAGAAATTCGCAGAACATTGACTGGTTTGGGTGGAATGAGGTCCTGAGTGACAAATGTAATAGTTCAGGGAACAGATAAAGCCAGATAAGGTGAGGCAGTCAGTCAGCTGTGAAAACAGCTCAGATCTAACAGAACTGAGTCTCACAGACTTTGCACTCATGAGAAAAAAGGTGCTGTGTCTTTTGGCAGGTATACAGCCCGCTAGGAATGACCCCATTTGTAATTACTCACAAAACCCCTTGATTGCTTGCAAGTCGTTTGCCTGATAAAGCTGGAGATGTGGGCCTTAAGAAAGAGAAGGTTCTAGAACTAGGAAAATGCCCTTTCAAGGGTGGATAAGATTTGACAGTCAGTATACTTTCTGAATATTGTTCAGTCTTCCCCAGCCCTGCAGTCTTGAAGGCTATGGAAGGAAAGCTGCTAAGCAGCACTGAGAACGGACTCCCTGATGTGCCCGGTTGTCTGCCCTCCGTTCCCCTCACCCGCCTGGTTTTGCTGTTGTTAGGAAGGTACCGGGCGCAGCGCCGTTCCGAAGGGCTGGTCCTTTTTGACACACGCAGTGAGAATGTGATCACACTAAGAATACAGTTTCTCCTCCTCTCTAGAGTGATGAACTAATTCCAGTAATAGAATGAGTTTTGTGAAGAGTGACAAATGGGACTGCTAAGGGTGAATCAAGAGGAATTCTGAGCACCTTTGATTTCTGTGTTTTGGAAATAACTAATGTGTCGTTAAAGGAATAGAAGAGATTTGTTATGAAAAGGACAGTGACTCTGGGAGCAAAGAGTCTCAACAGGGAAGTGTTCAGAGTGTCTGCTGTTGGGCTGCTTATTCATTGCTGAAACACCTGGTGACTTCATTAAGGCACCAGCTTAGGTGGAGCTGCTCAAGCTGTTCTCGTTGAAGAGATTCTTGTCCCCGTGCTTTTATTGCTGCTGCTTCACCAGGAGCTATGTCCCCTGAGGTCTGGTTGTTGTTAGTAATGTCTAACCTGTGTCAAAATCAGATTAAAAAACAACAACCCAGCCAACAAAACAGAGAACCTCCCCCCTAACCCAAAGCAGTCCTCTGATCTTTGACTCTGAGTTGTGCTGAGTGCTGTTGGCAGCATCTGGGTGGGCAGGTCTTTGGAGGGAGACCTGTGTTTCCCCACAGGGGGCAGCGGCACCCGGGTTGGTTCAGTAACCTCCTCAGCTGGTTGGAGACACCATGCCTCTGCCACTCTCGAGCTCAAAGACACTGGGACTTAAATGCTGGTATTTACATCCATTCTGCTGAGCTGTGCCTTGCTGAGCTGGTACTGCCGTATGAAACTGCACGTACAGGAATCCATTCCCAAGAACTAATATAAGTCAGCTAGCTCAAAACCCCAACGAGTTACCTGGTTCTACTTGCGAGTGTTGGTGGGAAAGAACCCTCTGATCATCCTCAGAGGCATGAATTTCATGTCCAGGGTGTTGTAATCATGGGCATTTCAAGTGCTCCTGCATGGCTGGGTTATTTTATGGAGTGAATTTAAGTAATTTAACTGTTTGTCAGTTCTTCCGAGTCATCTGTTTGTGTTGAACTTGACTTGAAAAAGTCGCCCTATTGGACTGAAATGGAACTCTTCCAAGTTACAGTGGCTGAGTGCTGACGCATGTGTTTGCAGAATCAGGCTTTTCACATGGCCACTGCTTGCTTGGTCTCCTTTTCGTTTCACCAGGACATTTCTTTTAACTGCAGCAACAACAAAAAACGCATTGCCTTTCTGGTGACGTAACTGAGATTGCACAGATATGAAATGTCATCCTCTTGTGCAAGCAGCTTTTATGGAAGTGCTCGCTGTGAAAAGAAGATGATTCTCTGCTTTAGGTGGTGTTTGCTTGACTTCTGCCTGCCATACCCTCTCTCTGGGTGAACGTTGGGATTGTTGGTATTTTCATGTTAAACATTTGTTGGTGTTTTATCCCTTAGCAGCATTTCACGCCATCTCTGTTGATTTGCACTGATGTATGACCAAAGGCACTGTTGTGTTTCCTCAGGGGAATGCTTAACTGTACCATAGGACTGTCCCCGTGTCCCTCAGCTGCACTAGGTTAGTACTTGAACAAACTGTTACAGGCTTTGAAATTTCTTGTGGAGCTTCTCTTACTGGCCCCAGATGGGAATAATTTCAGTCCACCACTGCATAGTAATCGTGAAATGGTTGAATTTAAGATTGTTGGGGTGCTTAAGAGAATGCATAGTAAGCTTGCAACATTGGACTTCAAGAGAGCTGACTTCACCCTCCTCACAGACCTGCTTGGCAGGGTGTCGTGGGATGAAGCCCTGAAGGGAAGAGATGCCCAAGAGAGCTGGTCGTTATTCAAGGACCAACTCCTCTAAGCCCAGGAGCAGTGTATTCCAAGAAACAAGAAGGCAGGCAAGAATGCCAAGAGGCCAGCATGGATTAACAAGGTGCTCCTGGACTGACTTGGGCACAAGAAGAAAGTCTATAGGTAGTGGAAGCAGGGACAGGCTGACTGGGTGGAGTACAGAGGACTTGTCCTTGCAGCCAAGACTCAGACTAGAAAAGCAAGAGCAGAGATAGAATTAAATCTGGCCAGGGGAATAAAGGGAAACAAGAAGGGCTTCTTTGCATCCATCAGTAACAAAAGGNCTGTCCTGCATGAGGTTTAGACTGGAAGTCAGGAGGAAGTTCTTGATGTTGAGGGTGCTGAGACTCTGGACCAGGGTGCCCAGGGAGGTAGGTTGTGGCTGCCCCCTTCCTGGAAGTGTTCAAGGCCAGATTGTTTGGGGCCAGGAGGGTTGAAACTAGATGATCTTTAAGGTCCCTTCCAACCTGAACCATTGTATGAATCTATGTGATGTGGTTCTGCGTGCTCTTTGATTTAGAGGAGCTGTGCTTTGGAAATGCTTGTTTGAGGACTGGGGTGGCAAAAGCACTTGCAGCAGACTGGAATGATGAGATTCTGCTAAGGCAGATGCATACCTGGGCCCTGAGCAGAGCTTGTGTACTCAGGCCAGATGGGAGAGCTTTTAAGATCACTACTATTTGTTTGCTATGGCTCTCCACCTTCCTCTTCCCCTTTGTACACACTTTTTCTGACCTGCTGTCACTGCCTTCATCTATCTTGATAGAGAAAGCAAGGAGCATGGTCTAACTCCCTACCCTTCTGCTTTTGAGTTGGTTCTTTAATGAGAGAATTTTCCCTTGGATGATGCCAGGCAAAAATATCTCTCTGCTGAGGCTCTTTGTATAGAACCTCACAAACATCCAGGCAGGGTGCTGGACCACAGAGGGAGGGAAAACCAGGAACTGAGGGAGTGCGGCTTCCTTCCAGGGGTTTTTTCTCTCTCTCCTCTTCCCCTTTTCTTTCAAGGGTGTTAAAAATTTCTTACATTTCACCTTTCCTCTTCTTTTTCAGTGGTTTTTGAGCTCACCAGGTTTGGCTTGTATTGCAGGAGGGGCCCATTCCCTCTCTCTGGAATTAAACAGTGCTCTTCATTAGTTCAGTTTATTAGCTCACAAAATGCAGTCGTTTTTGCCAGCCTTGTGTTTTTTTCTAGGCTTTGGTTTAGCACTTCATGAAGTACAAGTAGGTGCAAAGCTCATTTCATTTCTACTGCACAAACTTGGCAGCTTAAAGGCAAAGTCCCAAGTAAGGAGCTGTGGTACTTGGGTGTCTCTGGGTATTTTAAGCTTACAACTGCTGCTGAGCCTTCCAAAGCAGAGTATCCCTTGGCTCTCCAGCTCGGAGAGATGGTAGCATTTGGAAAGCGGGGAGGGAAGGACTCCTTTAGAGCTTTACCACCAGAAACGTGCAGAACTGCTGCCCTGAGTCATGTCGCCACATTCCCCAGCCAGCGCTGTCCTCAGCCTTTTCTGCATTCCACTGCAAGATCGGTATACCCATAACAGGAACTGCCTGCCACGATTCTTTGTGCTCAGTTTTACATTTAACTGAAGTGTAAAGTTCAGTGTCATGGAATTTCCCTGCTTGGCTGTTAACTAGCTCGACTGGAGTCAAAACTGAGCAGGCTGAAGCACAGGCAGAAGCTTTCCTCCCTCTAAATGAGCATATTCAGGGCTCTCCTTTACTCTTCTCTTCAAAACTGCAGTAGATGCTCTTGTCTTGGGGTCTGTCTCATTTTAATTCAGAACACATGAAGGAAAGTGATTTAATGCAGCTTAGCTTTATTAAAACTCAAAAACAACCATTGTGAGGGCCTGCTCCTGGAGTTGTTTGAAATCATAGAATCATTAGGGATGAGAAGGGACCTCAAAAGAGCATCCAGTCCAGTCCCTCTGCCACAGCAGCATCACCTAGACCGAATCACGCGGGAACACAGCCAGGTGGGTCTGGAACATTTCCAGAGAAGGAGACTCCACAACCCCCCTGGGCAGCCTGTGCCAGTGCTCCGGGACCCTCCCTGGGAAGAAGTTCCTGCTGATATTGATAGGGAACCTCCTCTGTTCCAGCTGGCACCCAGTGCCCCTTGTCCTATCCCCAGCTGACCTTGAGCAGAGCCTGGCTCCATCCTCCTGACACCCACCCCTCACGTCTTTAATGAGGTCTCCCCTCAGCCTCCTCTTGTCCAAGCTCAAGAAACCCAGCTTGCTCAGCCTTTCCTCAGCAGGGAGATGTAAATAACTGATGCCATACCCCCCAAAAAAGTCGTACGAGGTGGGAGATGACATCTGACAGCGCTTTCAGGCCTGGGCTGGGGGTGTCGATAGGAGTGGTGGAGCCGCCGCACACAAAGGCCGAGCGCTGTGCTGATGCAATTGCAGAAGCTGTGTTTGTCCAGGACGGCTGATGCTGGCAACAGGCAGGAGGCCGGGGCAGCGCCCGCCTGCCCCCACGGCTCTGCTTTGAAGCCAGAACTGCTTTCTCGCCTAAAGGACCTGGAAGCTCCCGCATAAGGGACAGGGAAAGGGAGGAAAAGTCAAGTCCGAAGGGCTTCTCGGTGCCGGGGAGGAAAGCGGGACTGAGGAAGGAGCAGCGCTGACTCAAGGCGGACAGGGCAGGGGGGGTCCGGGGCCTTGCGGTGGCTGCTGCCTCTTGTCCCCCGGCTCGGGGCATCCGCTGGCAGTCCCGGGGCCCAGTGACTGCGGTGAATCTCAGGCTGCCGGCCCGCAATGGTGCGGGGATGAGGGAGGGCCGGAGGGCGGTCGGGCCGCAGGAGGGAGGGACCGGCAGGGAGGGGAGGCCGGGCCGCAGGAGGTCCCGCCCAGGCGGCCGTTCTGGCAGAGTCGCGCTGGGGTTGCGGAGGGAGAGAGTCTGGCCCCAGCCCCAGTCCCCTGGCGCTGGCATGAGGGTGGCGAGGCCGGGCCCCCAGCAGCAGGTACCCGCGGGTGGCGAGGGGTAGGGCTGGGGCCGGGGCTGAGCCTGCCTTGAGGCGGGGATCTGGCTCCTCGCCGGGGATGGAACGGGAGGGATTGGGGGTGTGAGGGCACCCCCTCTCAGTAAGTGATACCGATCGGGTAGCGCTTCTTCGTGGGGCTCCTCGATTGACCCCTGAAGTCATTGGTCACAGCTACTGGAGGGAGGATTTGGAGGGGTTTTCAGGTCTTTCCAAACTCTGCTCCAAGACATCCAGCTGCAGCCGGTGGCCCCTGTGTTGCCACCGGATCCTGGAAGAGCTGCTCGTGTGTGGTGTTGGCTGGGTGTCTCGGATGCTCTTCCAGGCTCATTCAAGCAGTTTTTGCGTCTAATTTCCCGGTGTTTATTCCAATCCTGTACAGACTTGGATTATCCTTTTGAATAGGGAGGCTGGTCCTGTGTTTCTGATAGAGAAGCGCTCGCTGTAATGGTAAACAACCGAAAGTCAACAGCCTTGGCTGTTTTGGGACGGGAATTGAACTGCTGCTTCAGACCTATTTTCATATAGGTTTCATTTAGGTTGGGAAAGAACTCTGTAACTTTCCTACTGTCACCGCATAAAGGCTTTTTTTTTTCCTTGTGCAGGATATTTTTTAGTCTTCAAATCTCTGCAGGTTGCCACAGAAGCTGTTTTGTGCTGTTCTGTTTTGTACAGATCTAGCACCTCTTGGATACAAACCGCTTTGCTTTGACATAATACAGCAGTACAACCTACTTAATGCAGACAGTAACTGTCATGTTCCAACATGCTTCCTTCTGTGCCGCTGATTTATGGGTACTATAATATCTATAGTGTGGGAATTGCAGACGTTCCTGTCAAATCCTTTGCCCTTTAATGCTTTTCGTTGCTTTGTATGTGTTACAGACCTGGCATGTATGGAAAAGCTCGGCACGAGTCATTGAAATTCAGTCTCTTGGTTTCAGTGAGCTCATATCAAAAGTAAATTGGGTTGTGATCTCTAGGCAGTTGTGTCTGAAAACCACTTCAGGAAGAGAAAGAACAGATAGCACTGGGGTGTCTTGAGACCAGATGTACTCGCTCTTACTGCTCAGCCCTAGAGAAAAGTTGTTGGAGCTTGAGAATGACAGCTCTAGGCTTTGCTTTTATTCCTATATGACCCTGGGCACACACACAGGCTTACTTGCCTTGGTCTCTCTTGAATACATTAACTCACATAAACTAGTTGGAATGTTTTTAGATTCTGATATTTCAAAGGACTTTGAGACATTCAGAGAATAGCATGGTTACTGATATCTAAATGAAGATGAAGTATTTAAATTCATGTAAGAATAATGTATTCTCTGTGAAGCTGTTCAGCATTTGCTGAGCTCTAATTCCAGTGAAGAGTGGTGGGTCTGTGGAACAAAGTGCTTTGTATTCGAGGGGGGAGTACTTGCTCTCAGTTCTTCAGATCCATGCAAGTGCAGACATGTCTAGTGCCTCACTTGAATGACAGTCTGAGAGACCCAGAGCAAGAATTCAGAGTATATGAGCATTATTGGAGTCATTGTTCTGTCATTTTACTGTGAATCATGGTTTGTTTGAAAAAGCCACAGCAGTTGCAGCTACTTCTGGATTACAGAAGTGAATAAAGTAGGAAAAACAGTTCTGCCTATCCCCACGTTTAGAAAAGGTGGAGGATTTGTGGGATATTTGTGTGTCTTTGTAGGAAAGGAATAATCTTCAATCACAGTTCTTCATCTTTCAATCCCTTCATTTCCAAAAGCTACCTGTTAAGGAGACGGTATCAGGTAGTTTCAGTAGAACTGAAAACATGGTTTTTAAGCTGACTGTGTATCAGCTTAGTGATAAATAACTCATCCTGTGAGTCCAGTCGTGCCAGTCATTGTTATCAAGATCCTAAACAAGGAAAGGCCAAATTTGCAGCTTGTCAGTGTTACCACCAGTGAGGTTTTGCTGTTGGTGACCTTTAAAGGGGAAGCAGGAACCAAACACTGAGTGAAGCAGCCACAGTGCGAGGCCTTTTAGACTGGTAAGTGCCAGAGCCTCCCTTGGAAATGCAGAACTTCTCAGACACTTAGATGCTTTGTGGAGTTTTATTCTATAAGCATATAAAGTTCTAAACGGGGATTTTTAATGTCAGCTTCAAATGCATGATTTTTTAATGCTGGCACTTTGCAGGGATGAATTCTCTTAGAGGTTGTGTTGAGGGGTTTTTAACCCGCAGCTGGTTGTGCCTTTCTCTACCCTAAGCTGGGATAGGAATGGACTTAAGGTAGTGTGAAACTATCACTGTTTGTCTAGGAAAATGTTACCTCCAGAAAAGGTCACCTCAAAGGAGCTGTCTGTCTCCAGTTTCTTCCTTCAGAGTGTTTTATATTGCTGTATGTTGTAATGCCTCTGATTTTCATCTAACTGTGTTTGAATCTAGCAGCGTGTTCAGTACTTAATCCGGACACAGATGAGTCAGATGTGGTTTGGTGAAGTCAATCGATAATTATGTTTTCACTGTTCCTGTCTGTGATAAAATGTTCTTTGTGCCAGGCAGGGGAAGCTTAAGTAAGTATGTAAATAAGGCTCTCCGAGAGATACAGCATCTGAGAGCGGTTTTGACTGCGCTTGATGGGAGCAAAATCTCTTGCTGTGCTCCCGCCAGGGCAGCAGACAAGATTGTGGCTCACAGCTAGTGCTCAGCTCACGGATCCTCAACGACTGAGAAGTGAACAGTTTGGTAACAGTCCCCATACTCATCTGACAGAACTGTCATTGAGTTCTGGGAGAGGCTGAATGATAAGAGGCAAAGCTCTCATTTAGATGCCAGAAGCCAGTAGTGGGGAAGGAACAGGGATCTGAGAAAGCATTTTAAGTGCACTGTGGAGCAGGAGCTGCAGTTGAGCTTAGGTAGCTGGTAGCTGTTCCTGTTTTAGGGAGCTGTAGCTTGTAACTTAGCTTCAGTGTTTCTAGGTGGAATTTCTAATACTGAAGGAGCTGTCTGTTTTCATCACTTCTCATCACTGAGCCTCTTAAAGAGGTTCAGAACCAAAGCAGATGATGCTACTAGCAGAGGTGATGCCTGTTGTGCTTAAAACCTCTTCTCTGCAACTGCAGTTCAGCTTTCCATCTCAGGCTGGTAGCAGAGCTCATCAGGATGCTTGGAAAACCTACCTAAAAGGGGGCTTGCTTGGCAGTCCTAAGATACAGCTGTAAGTAGAATGAGTCGATGAGCACTGCAGTACAGACTGTGTGGTTGTCACTGTGGAGTCAGGTGTACAGAGTGAGCCGGGGTGGTGAGACAGAATGGTCACTGGGCAGTATGTAAGCTTGCAGACTTCCTATCATTAACTCTTCTATCTCAGCTCTGAGGCTGTTTCTTGGTGTAAAAAGTCTCTGGAGAGGCACACAGTGTGATGGTTAAGACACTGGCCGGTGCCTCCTGCCAGTCTTCTGTAGCAGCCTCTGTTAGATACGTAGCTGTGCTGTCTCAGGTGGTTCTAAAATGGGAGGTAATACGCTTGCCCTGCCTCACGTGAATCGAGTACGTGAGATGAGATGTTCAGATACAGCAGTGACAAGTAGATTCACAAATGCTAGGCATCTGGTGAGCATAGTGCCCATGGAAATAATAATAGTGGTTGTGCAGAAGTAACAAGGTACTTTACTTCACGGAAAGAGGCAGCCTTCCCTGATTTCTGAGGTCACTTCTGCCAGCATAGCGACACAGCTTTATGCAGCTCAAAGCCTCACTTCTCTGTCGAGGTACATCTGCACGGTGAGTGGTGGAGTGGATTGGCCTCAAGTGAGGACTGCCTCCTTCCATTCTAGGTGTTGAAGGTGAAATTTGTTCCACGCTTGGTGCTCAGCTTAGCAGGCATCTGAGTTTTATGCTCTGTCTTTGAAGATTGAGTGCCTCTGCTGCAGCGTTATTATTGTCATGTATTATTTGCACCTAAAGACTCAGCTGTGGTTGGCTTTCTGCTGAGCTTGGAGCTGCATCTGGCTGCAGAATTTTAGACTCAATGTAAGTGGTGTGGCAAGGTTAGCAAACAGGAGGAAGGTTTAGACTGGAAGGCAGGAGGAAGTTCTTCATGCTGATGGTGCTGAGAACTGGAGCAGGTTGCCCAGGGAGGTTGTAGCTGCCCCCTTCCTGGCAGAGGGAGCACCTTGGTGCAAGGTGTCTCTGCTCATGGCAGGGGGCTTGGAACTAGATGATCTTTAAGGTCCCTTCCAACCTGAACCATTCTAGGACTGAAAAGCCTGGAGAAGCTTGATGCTGAAGACATGGCACTAAGTAGGTCACTGTGGTGTGCGAGGTGATGGTCTGGAATCACGTGAAAGTTGCTTATACTTTTGTAATAACCAAAACAAGTTGATTTCAACTCTGCTTTGCTGTTGGTGCTCCAGGTGAGGTGCAGGAGAGGGCGAAATAGTTTTTAAAAGTCCTGCTGTAGCTTGTGACTTCGATTACAGTCTTCATAGTTTCCTAATGGGTCAGAATTTATACAGCTGCCAAGGCTGTAGTGTCCACCACCTTAGGACAGCAGGCTTAGTCCTGTTCTCAGCACCCTCCGAAAGAAACATCTTTGCCCTCATTTTGCAGATGGTGAACAGGTTCAGCTTCACCAGTCCTTTGCAACAGCTGTGCCAGAACAGAGGCGTGGAGTCAGGCTTCTCCTGCTGGCTGGTGCCATGGTATCAGGGGGATGCTTCCTCTCCTGAGAGGGAACAAAGCAGCTTACTCCATGCTCTGGAAAACTGAAGCTGCTTTGAAGAGAAGTTTGGTTACTTCAGTAATTAACCTGTATGTAGAGGGTAGTCACGGTAGCTCAGCCTCTGCTGACGTTAAAGTAAGGTGAAGTGTTTATTGAAGCTGATTCTGGTGTGGTTTAGATTGTGAGGAAAACATGTTAGCAGCCTGCTGATCTGAGGTTCTTAAATACTTTTTCCAGCTCCTAAGTATTGTGGAGCATTGTTGCTCAAGATTTTAAACCTGAAGGGAGTGCCTTGAGAGTTCTCGAGCTGGCAGACAACAGCAGATATCTACCGAGGGAAATGGTGACTTCTTTCCTTGCCTGTTGTTTGGGTGGAAGGTGTTTCTCCAATTTGCTCGTGAGGTTGTAGCCAAGACAAGAAGCAGTGCTGGAGCTTTGAGGAGAGAGGGTGTTTGTAAGATAAATTCCACTCCTCAAGAGCCATTGCTAGAGACACAGCTGACAGGCAGAATGTGTTTGTGAGCGTTGGGAATAAACTACTCTCTTAGGGAAGATGTGAGAAGACAACTAGTAAGAGCTGCCCTCTGATCTCACTTTATCTAAGGGATGAAGGCATCAGATGTGGGATTTAAGGAGACTGTCAGAGGCTGATAGGCTTTGGTGTTTCTGCTGTAGCCATGCACTGATGGTTACTGGCTTTCTGAAGCTGGTTTTTCATCTTAGGGGAAAGTTCAGGGAACAGTAACTGATTAATAAAATTGATTCTTGTACAATGAACTTGTGCAAATAGAAAGCTCAGCTAAAGGCAGAAAAGGTGCAACCAGTGTTACTTGTTTATAACAGCCTTTGTCTATGTGAGGAAGGTGTAGCCAAGCTAAAACTGCTGTGGGCAGCCAGCTTTGAGGAGCTTTTGAGGCTTAAAACAGCTTGAAGGTACCCCTCTGCTCTGTATGGGCAGAACTGGCTTAGTCGCAGGACGGTAGGTAATGGAAGGGACATCTGAAGACCATCAGTCTAACCCCCCTGCCAGAGCAGGATCACCTAGAGAAGATCATGCAGAAGCATGTCCAGGTGGGTTTTGAATGTCTGCAGAGGAGATAGATACCATAACCTCTCTGGACAGCCTGTTCCATCTAAACCTTCTTCAGAGGAGTCTGGGTGGGGTTGGTGTCGTCAGAAAATGAATGGTTTGGGTTATGGAATGGAAGGAATGGATCCATTCTAACAGATAACCTAGTGACCAGGGGGGAGGGAACAAATAAAGAGCTCAAACCATTAGTTGATATATTGCCTTGTGCCTAGCACTCAGCTCCATGCCCAGCTTTAATCCAAGTCTCCCTCCATCTGTAAGAGCTCTAGGACAGTGCTCTGGCAGCTGCTTTGGGTATTAGGGCTCCCATCTTTCCTAGTGAAGCCGTGCCACTGGCTGGGAAGGAATCCCCTCAGGAGACCTGTTCTGCTGGGAATGCTGTGCACATTATGGGGGTCCAACCCTCTAGCAGTGGGCTGTCAGTGGGTGAGGTGAGGTGAGGCTTTGATATGAGCCCTGTGAACACTGCTGTTCCTCCTCAGAGGGCTGCTCGGTACAAACACAGAAGCTGCTCCTGAACCTGTGACTCCCCCACTGGCAAAGGGAATGGTTTAGCAGGCAGAACACCGAAGCACCCAAGCCTTTTGCTTGGTTGTTTCTTTGCTTCTTTATTGTTTTGCTTGCTTCTCCTTGGCTGTTCTGAGGGCCCAAGGTGCCACAGGCCTGGCAGAAAGCATCATGTAGCTGAGGGAGAGGGCAAGAGGTGAACTGCTGGAGGGACGTGCAGCCTCCCTCTTACCTGTAAGGCAACATCTCCACAGAAGCGGGTGCTGGTGGTTGTGATGGAGTGAAGTCCTCTCCCCTCTGTCCCAACCTGCACGACTTTTTATCCTGCCTTGAAAAGAAGGCAGATGCAAATGTCGATCAGGTACTTTCAGCAGTTTTAAGAGCTCTTTGAGGTTGGGGAAAAGAAATCTGATTAGGGTTACAGCTGTTTCACTTCCTGACAGATGCACAGAGTGTTATGTGCTGGCGTACTGCGGATGTTCACACACACACACACACACACACACACCAGTCTCGTTCTGTATCGGGGGCACAACCGCATAGTGGCTGGCCATGTACAGAACTGCTTGTCCTGGACACCCTGCCAAAACATGCTTGATGCCGGATTTTCTGTGAACCAGCCCACAGTGAGTGTGTGTGCATATACATCTGCGTTTTCTCCGGTTGGCAGGGCCTGTCTTGTTTGGTTTGTTGTCGCTGCAGTGGGGCAGTACCCTGTAAACAAGCGTGGCTAATTATGTAAGAAAAAATGATTAGCATTTGTACAAATGGTGCTAGCAGAAGTCGCCGTGTAAGAGTACAATGAGTACCCAAGGAAGCCTGGCTTTGAATGCAGAGCTCCCTTCTTTCTTGCAACCGCAGCTAAAAAGCTGTTCAGAGCTAAAGGCTGAGATGGTGTTATTTTCTTTTCTAGGAACTTGGAGTAAGAATTCCTAGACCACTGGGACACGGACCAAGCAGATTCATCCCCGAGAAGGAGGTGTGGTAGTGTTTTCAAGTACACAGTGAACTCTCTGCTTTTAAGGAACACCCTTTCAGTAGCAACCCACATTGGGTTTCAGCACAGCTGCTGGGCTGCAAAACATTTTCAGTGGTGATCACATTCAGTCCTAGTGACACTTTGGCCACAGTGCTAGTGTACTGAAGCAGGGAGAGCCCTTGGGGAGCTTCGGAACGGTTATGCCCCCTCCTGTACTGTTACCTAGCATGAGAGAAACCCAATACAGTCTCCTGTTTCCTTGTGAACATCCGGATGTAATTTCCTACTGGTCCACAAGGCACTTGCCCCCTGCTCCGTGTTGCTTTATCTTGAGCTGCCCCTACCATTCCGTATAATCTGAGAAGCTTCACAGTGCCGAGGCTGAGCTTTTATGGCCCTGCTGTCCTGATCATCTGGTGAGAGAATTAGGAGCAAAGGAAAGGTTAGTAACGTGCCTGTGGTTTTCTAGGAACTGTAGAGCCTTACATTTCAAACTCCTTTTATTTCTCTTCCTTGTCAGCAAGCTTTTTACTTCTTTCCCTCCTTTACTTCAGTAAAAATGATTCTTCAGTTAAGAATAACCTAATTTAGATCGGTTTGGGGCACTCAAGAAAGAGAAGGTGAGAGAGAAGTCAGTGTTGTACCACAGCGTAAGCCAGACATGCTCTTGTGCTGCTGCAGCCACACGTGATCTCCTAAAGCAGAGCCCTTAAAGGGACTCGACATGCTTTGCCTTGTGTATGCTGATACAAAGATCAGTAGATTTATAGCACAACTGGAGCTGCTGGGTGCTGTGCTGATGCAGTTATTCACAGCTTTACGGGTCCTCCTCAGACAGTATTGCTAACCGCTTGCTTCCTGTTCAACCAGACCGTTCAGGTGGGAAGCGAAGACGCCATGATGCACGCGCTGTTTGCAGAGTCTTTTGCTACGCTGGGTCGGTTGGACAACGTTACCCTGGTGATGGTTTTCCACCCACAGTACCTGGAAAGCTTTCTGAAAACTCAGCACTATCTCCTGCAAATGGATGGCCCACTCCCGCTCCATTACCGACACTACATCGGGATAATGGTATGCTGGACCACCAAGCAGCCGCTTCGGCAGCGGGCTCTGGTCTGGTTTAGTAGCAGTTCCTGCTCTGTTTTGCAGTCTCTAACTGGAAGCTGCAATGGGGGGAAAGCAGAGTAGGTTTGATGGTGCCTGGTTTATGAGTTGTTTCATAAGGGCTGGACTTTTTGTTCAGAGTTTGGGTAGGACTGTGGGAAAGGGGGGGAATCTGCTATAAAAATAAGACAATGGTTTATTTTTAGTTTCCTTAGTCTCTCAGAAACTGTTTTTAAGGGAAGAGTGTGTGTGTGTCCACTTGAACTCACCTTCCTCTAGCCCAGTTGTCCGTCCCATCACCCATTTCTGGATTTCTAAATTCTAGGCAGGTTTTCTGCCAGAAGAGGCTGATTTCCTAATCTCCACTCTGCCCGTTCACTGCTCTTTGCTGAAGCTGAATGAAAATCTGGGGCTGTGCCTTCATTTGATGGGAAAAGTACTACTGTCTGAATCCCTGGGTCTGTGCTTTGCTGAAAAGCTGCCCTTAGTCTCCCTTGCCTCCATTCCAAATGCTGCTTTCATCTTCATGGAGTCATTTCAGTTGGGAAAGACCTTTAAGATCATCAGGTGTAACTGTTCCCCTGACTGTCTGTCCCCAGCTGACTGCTAAACCCTGTCCCTGAGCTCCAGACTACACAACTTTGAACCATGGAGTGGCAGTTCAGCCCCCTCTGTGGGCAGCCTGTTCCAAGGCCTGGTGACTCTTCAATGAAGAAGTTTTTCCTAATGCCTAACCTTCTCCTGCTGAAGAGTCACCTAGAGGCAGCGTTGGTCCTTCTCTACTGGACAACACAGTGCAGTACAGGTCGCTTACTTCAGGACAAAGCATCTGTGCTTGTCCTTCTCCCTGGATCCAGGCCTGTGGCACCGGTCACCAGCAGAGTTACAGTATGCACGAGTGAGAAATGATTTATGTTCTGAGAGAGATCATCAAAACGGGCTGATACACCAGTTTAGTTCCCTTACTTCATCCCTTGATCACTGCAGGTCCTCTTCCTGGATATTTTGAAGAAATTCTGACACGGGGTATTTGTCGTAAAGCACTTAGAGTAACTGTTCACAGTTGCTCCTCTTCTTTCTAGGCTGCAGCACGCCATCGGTGCTCTTACCTTGTTAACCTCCATGTGAACGACTTCCTTCACGTCGGTGGAGACCCTAAGTGGCTGAACGGTCTGGAGAATGCACCTCAGAAACTGCAGAATTTAGGAGAGCTGAACAAAATGCTGGCTCACCGCCCCTGGCTTATCACCAAGGAACATATCGAGGTACGTCTTGGAAGGAGCAGTGTTACCCAGTAACGCAGCCACAGGTTCTTCAGGGTTAGTTAATGTAGTTAATGTGCTAATGGGCTGAAACAAAAACAGAACGAGGAGGGTTCAAAAACCACTCACAGATAGCTCCACCCCATTGGAAAGGGAAGAGTCTTCCAGCTGTTTTCTTGTGGAAGTGTATAGAGTCCGTGCACACATCCCTCATCACATCAACAGGCCTTTTAAAGTCCAGTTCCCTGTGCCTGCGGTGTGTTTCCAAGCCAGTGCTCCATTTCCAGCCTGCCACAAGCAAGGGGTTAAACTCTGCGTTTCACTAATAAACAGGCTACAAGTGAAACCTTCCCTCTGCTGATCCCTGGGGACATCATTCACTCTCCACTCACTGTGTTCCCAGGGCAAGATGGCTGCTGCGTCCATGCCCAGTGAACCGGAAGTTCCAAACCAGTGGTACCGGTTTGCAGAGTTGCCTGTTGGCCAGTGCTGTGACTAAGGAATCCCAAGCCCCTTTACTGCACAGTAACTCTCCATTCCCTCAGACCAAGAAGCCCACTCGAATTCAGACCACAACAAATGGCCAACAAATTTGATTTACAAGCCACTGACGTTTCAAAGGTGCCCTGTCAGGACTGTGGTGGTGTGATGGTGACAGGCTCAGGTGTGTGACTCCGAAAGTCACAACACCTAGAGCATTCCGAGGTGCAGGAGGTTAGGGAGGACACTGATCGCTGTGGTTTTGTCTCGGTTGCTGCTGGTTTGAACATTCTGTTTTCAGGCTGGGTTGGAGGGAGCAGTGGCAGCACTGCAGCCACGACTGCAGCTCCATCAAGCAGCTGCTTCTGCTGTCCCCTCTGAGCGTGGATCAGCCAGCTGGGAGGGTACAGCTGTCTCTGTGCAGCAAGGGCATGCCCTCCCTGAGCCCGGCCATAGCTACTGCCACAACCCCTCCGCTATGCTCTTTACCCTTAGCAAGGAGGAAGTGGGTGCTGGGACTTTCCTAGGCACTGTGTGCCAGGCGGAGAGGTGGTGGCAGGTCCTGCTGGAGGCAGGTTGCTGGGCTGTGGGGGTGGGTGTGTGAACTGCCTGAAGGCCTCAAACCTCCTACACTTTCCTGCCTGAAGGGGAAGTTGAGGCTTGAAGTCTCTTGCTGAATGTAGAGCATTCCACCTACGGGGAGAAGCTGGAGGGAGCCTGGCCCTGATGCCAGCACTTTAACACAGCTGAATTGCAAAGAGTTGCCGGGGTTTTCTGAGACCAAAGACCAGTTGAAGAAACTCATCTGCTGCGGTTGCATCTTGTTCAGAGGTGTGGAATTTCAATGCCAGTTGGCCTGGCCTCAGTATAAAAAAGAGAAAGAAACCCTGAGTGATTCACCAGACAGAGGGAGGGGAGAGACGTTGTCTGCTTTGTGGCTTAACCACACAAGCCTGTGGCTGGCAGGTAACCCGGTAGCACAGCGAGCACATTAGTGGCAGCAGGGAGTTGGGAGCAGTTGTTATCTATGTCAGACAAGTAGTTCTGCTTGGTAGATGACTGCGTTGAGAATCTACACTGAGGTGGGATTGTTCAGGCACTTCTCTGAAACCAGTGTCTTTGTCTTGCATTGCTTTTAAAGCAACTTTTGAAGACTGAAGAGAACAGCTGGTCCCTGGCAGAGCTGATCCACGCAGTTGTTCTTCTCACTCACTACCACTCCCTTGCTTCCTTTACGTTTGGTTGTGGAATCAGCCCAGAGATCGACTGTGAAGGGGGTCACACCTTCAGGCCTCCTTCTGTCAGTAACTATTGCATGTGTGATATTACAAACGGCTACCACGGGGTGGATGACATCCATGCCAGCCCAGCTGCAGGTATTCCAGTAAGTATCTGAGCCAACTGCCTCTTTCACTAGTCATTTCTCTGTAAACTTAATACACAGAGGGTGCTGGTCTCTTAATCCAGGGAGAGAGGGATTGATTAGCCTAATCCAGGTGAGGGCTAACCACTTGCATAGGTTAGGGGCAGCTGGAATGACCCTGCTAAACTGGGAGAGGTTACTGCTGTCTGTGCCTGTTCGCTCTGTCATGTCAGCGAACTGAGAGGACTCCTGCCCTCAGCTACTTCCTGTCCCGAGTAGCAGTGGCCAGGAGCAACACGTTGGCTCTTCCATCGATTGCAGCCTTTCACATGGATCGTTCACAGTTTGACTGTCCAAACGGGTTCTCACAGCCTGCAGCACTGACACCCCCTGTTTGTGCAGGCTTCCACTCGCTGGGAAGCACCTGCTAACCTAGGGTTGGTTTGAGAACAGTGGGAACAGGGGTTGTCCGTGCGGGTTCTTTGCTTCACCCCACCCATACGGGTGGCCTTTATGCTTTACGGAGCTGGCTGGGTCTGTGCAAGGGCAGATGGACTGCAGAAAGCAGGGAGGAGAGCGGTGGAACTGTGTAACGGGGGAGAGAACTGTCTTTTGCTTTGTGCCTCTGGATTTTTACGAGTGCAGGTACTGAGTTACTGGTGCCTGGCGGTGCTAGAACTGCTCTTGTGAAATCAGATTCCCTTGCACTAGGTTTCCTCTCGAGGCGTCGTTAAATCTGCACTTAGGTGCACCCTTCCCTTTTGCCTCACTGTTTGCTCAGGGGAGAAATACAGTTGGGTAGTAAATTGTGGTTACTTCCTCTATCAGAACTTCTGCCACAACTCCCCGCTTCTTTTGAGATTGAGTAAGTTACTGTTAGTGTGAAAACCGCTTGATCTGAGACCCTGCGATGCTTAAAACACGCTGAAAGTAGTGGGGGTCCAGCTGAGACAGAGCGTTGACTGGGTCTGAGCCCTGGGGTCAGTGCTGGCTGCTTTAAACACCTGCTTTCCTCCCAAAAACCCCTACTAAATCGGTACTGAACGCTGTGAGGGGTGGGTGTCAGGAGGATGGAGCCAGGCTCTAGGTCAGCTGGGGATAGGACAAGGGGCACTGGGTGCCAGCTGGAACAGAGGAGGTTCCCTATCAATATCAGCAGGACCTTCTTCCCAGGGAGGGTCCCAGAGCACTGGAAGGGGCTGCCCAGGGGGGTTGTGGAGTCTCCTTCTCTGGAGACGTTCCAGCCCTGCCTGGCTGTGTTCCTGTGCCACTGGGTCTGGGTGATCCTGCTGTGGCAGGGGGGGTGGACTGGATGATCTTTCCAGGTCCCTTCCCATCCCTAAGGATTCTAAATGGAGGGCAGAGCTTGGGTGTAAATGCTGTGGGCTGACATTTCTTTCCCCTTGGAAATCAGACCTTTTCCTCTCTTTCTCAAGTCTGCAGAGTCTGTCTGTGAAGTGGAAGCTCTCATGGAGAAAATGAAGCAGCTGCAGGAATGTAGAGAAGAGGAGGAGGCCAGCCAAGAAGAGATGGCTACACGCTTTGAGAGAGAGAAGAGAGAAAGCATGTTCGTGTGCTCCTCAGGTACAACAGCGACAGTGTCTGTACTCTGTGCGCTCAAACTTTTCCAAACCTCCTGAAGAAATACTCCTGCAGAAGGAGCTAAGGTGGTGGTAGGGGGCTCAGAAACACTACTGTTTCTCTGAGGGGCTCAGGGTTAGAGGTGCCACGCTTCCTTCCAGGAATCATTCCCAGCACAGTGCCCAGAGCTGTAGCTCCTCTCAGTCACACAGACAGAGTCTCTGACAAACAGCATTTAACAGCTATTTCCAAGAGAAGTGGAACCTCTCTCTTGAGAGATTTAAAGGTTCCGTGAGAGATGTAAGTGGCGCACGAGGCGCTGAAAAGAGAAGTCCTTTAAGGGAACAAAATGCTGCTTTTCAGATGACACAGACAGTGCTGCGTCTGTTACAGGCTGAGGGCTGCGGTGGGCTCTTGAGCAGGGCTTCCTCTAAGAGGATTTGGCGTGGAAGTCTTGCAGGTCTCTTTTTTAATGAGGTCTCTGTTCCAAAACAGAATTTTCTTAGACTTTTTTATAGACCCCTCGAGTTAGGAGCAAAGTGTCCCCTAGACTGGGGGGGAGAGAGTGAGGATTGGCCCACAAATGAGCAAGAAATAGGTATTGGTCTCCAAGAAAGAGCCCGAGTGTTTTTGGTGGCGCTGCAGTCCCGTGGAGACGCGTCAAAGCGTTTGACACAGGCAGCCCAGTGAAACTGCCTCCGTTCGGAAGCACAGAGAACCCCCCGTTCTTCTGCCAGAATTCCACTAGGAGGCTTCTGTTTACTGAAATGGTGTGAAATTCTGTTGGAAATTCACAGAAGAGGAAGAACTGGCGCCAGCGCGGGATGTCTCTCGTCACTTTGAGGACACCAGCTACGGTTACAAAGACTTCTCAAGACACGGGATGCACGTGCCTACCTTCCGTGTGCAGGTAACGAGCCCGGGGGCTGCTGTCGGGAGGCTGAGGGCACAGTCTGTTCTCAAGTCTGCTGCTTGTAACTTGTTGCCCGGTGGGTGAGGAGGCTGGAAGGGAGCACGGGAACGAGCCCACCCCACTGGACTCTGTGCCCTGGGGTAACCTCCCTCAAAGCACTGGGTCCTCACCGCTTGGTTTCTGCGTTCTTACCCCAAGGATTACTCCTGGGAGGACCACGGCTACTCCTTGGTCAATCGCCTTTACCCAGATGTGGGCCAGCTACTTGACGAGAAGTTTCACATCGCTTACAACCTGACCTACAACACGATGGCCACGCACAAAGACGTGGACACCTCCATGCTGAGACGAGCTATCTGGAACTACATTCACTGCATGTTTGGAATAAGGTCAGTCGCTCCGCTCTTCTTCTAAACCAGGCTGACTGGCACCAGCCACCTTAGGGGAGGGAGCAGGGCCAGTAGTGGCCCCAACGGCACAACGTCTTTGGCCACAGGAACGTAGAAACCAGGCGAGTGAAATAACCGGCTCCTGAAAGTGAAAGCGTTCTTTCTGTTCGCGACAGATACGACGATTACGACTACGGGGAAATCAATCAGCTGCTGGACCGCAGCTTTAAAGTTTATATCAAGACCGTGGTTTGCACTCCTGAAAAGACCACGAAAAGAATGTACGACAGCTTCTGGAGGCAGTTTGAACACTCTGAGAAGGTACTGTCTGCACGCGTGCTGGGGGGTGCGGGCCCTGCATCTGTTTGTCGCGCCGACAGCCGCAGGGACCGGGGCAGCGCTTGAGCTTTGGCTGAGGTTAGGGGTGGTTTGGTTTGGGTAAACTTAACGACCCAGGAGCTTTTGGAGCTCGCGGATGTTTCTTTAGAGCCCGGAACTTTGCATCTCCGTGGCCATGGGCGTGCAGTCACCGTCTGTCCTGATGGCAGGGTGTGAGGGGAAGCGCGCAGAGCCGTTCCGTACCAGAACAGGCTCGCAGCCAGCCTGCTGTCACAGAGAGAATCTTTGCCACCCCTTCCCCTGCATGGTTTCTGGTCTCATCCTCAGTAAAGTGAGGACACTGAGGACGAGAGCTGGGGAACACAAATACCCCTGTAGCTGCTGCCACCTCCGTGTCAGTGACTATGATCGGGGTTTAGGGCACTGGGGGTTGTTCAAGTGCTGCCTGTCCCCACAGGGCCACACGACCTTGTCACCTCTTCCTGTGCTAGCAACCCCCTCTGCTCTGCAGGGACCAACCACCCTCTTACCTTTCCCTCACTTCCTCGAGCTCAATCTGACCGGTGATTCTGAGGCTGTGCATAGTCTGCTCCTGGGGAAGGAAGGGCCTGTCTGCTTCAGAGCTCGGCTGCTGTTCGCAACTGGGCTAGTACTGGTCAGCTCACGCGAATCTGCCCCCAGCTTAGGCGGTGCTGCAGCACCAGGCACTGCGTTTGCTCAGCCTCTCATGACTGGAACTAACGCTCTGAAACGCAGAGTGCTCCCCCTCCGCGCAGACACTAACACGAAAGCCACAGCCTTGCTGTCGCTCCCTCTCTGCGAGCTCCCCGCTGAAGCGCGACCTCCTTTCCGTCCTGCAGGTCCATGTAAATTTGCTTCTGGTAGAAGCTCGGATGCAAGCTGAACTACTTTATGCTCTGAGAGCTATTACTCGCTACATGACCTGATGGCTCTGGCTGCCCTTCGACGTGGGAATGTTCTGCAGCTGCGGTGTGGCAGAGGAAGATGAGAAGCCTCAGGACCAAGGGTAGCTCTACGTTAAGATGCCCACTGTGCCATAACTCCTTTAGTTTCAGCTCTTTCCCTGTTTGGCATCTCGCCGCCGCCGCGTGGCAGCGAGCGCTCGTCGGTTGAGAAGGCGCGGTCGCGCAGAAGTGCTGCCTGCTCGCGCTGTTTCAGAGGACACTCTGTGAACTCATGGCAATATAGCTCATGATAGATACCTAGCTCTTACGTTAAGGCAAATACGAGGGGAGCTGGAGCGCGACGAGGAGCGGGACCGGGTGATGCCATTTGCTTTCCCTACGAGAATGATTATAGAAAAATCTCGATGCTGCTATTCGTGCTGGTGGAGAGTGAACAGGCACAGGCTGTTCCAGTTAAGCTAAACGGGAGAGTGAGCACTGCTATTGTCTGAGCCTTTACTGTTTGTGGTTAGCCTTGTTATTTAGAGTTCCTTTCAACTGGGTCTGAACCTCCTCTGGCCACACCGACCACTTGGAAGATGGCAGGAGGTCCTCGCCAGCACTTGAGCCTTAAGATGCTACAGGACATTTGTTCGGCCTTGTTTGCCGAGCTCCGCGGGGCAGCCGTCTTCCGACGGAGAGGAGGGGGACTGGAGTCCCCGAAGCTTCTCTGGGCTCTATGCGCACCCAGTGTCAGCTCGCTCCTCGTCCTGTTTCTCAAGGGTGACCCAGGGCAAGGAGGGGGAATGTCGTTGCAGACTGCCAACCAGGCCCTCTGTCTTAGGTGCCCGACTCTGGTCTCACTGATTTTTTTTGTTGCAGTTGCTTAAATAACTCGGCTAAAAAAACCAAACCCCTCTCTTTTCCGTGAACCCACCCGTGACTGAGGCGCCCGTGTCTCGTACGCGGTGGGGTTGGCGGACACACGAGTCCTTTTGTAGGAGTGGGAGCTGCTTTTTAAATTTGTCAGTATTGTTGGGATTTTTTAAATAAAGGTAACAACTTTTTCTCTCCAGGGGTTGGTGTGTCTGACCCTCCCTTTCCCCTCGGTGCTCCTTTACCCCCTGGCTCAAAGACCGTTGGAAGCAGTAAGTGAGCAAACACAGCTCAAAGGAGGAGCCAGGGCTGCCTACCCGAGTCTGAAATGAGGAGAAACCGGAGTAGAACACACTGATCGTCACTCCAGCCGCGCGGGGCCGTCTCTCATCTTCTCCTGATGGTTCCTTCTCACCCTCTGTTTCAGTAGACTTGGCCCTGTGGGGTCCTCTCCTTCCCCCCAGGATCAGAGGTTCCCTAGTAATCACTTCAGTACCCAGTGCTAGGGGCTGTTTTCACAGCTGAGCGGCCTTGGTGGCTCTCGACCGGGGAGTTTGCCATCAGCCCAGTCCAGGAGGGGGATCCGGCAGCAGCAGGACAGTCAGACCGAGGACTTCACGGTGGGAGAGGGCTTTGCTACAAGGGGAGGGACCAGCCCCACTGTGACTGCACACGGGTGCAGGACCTTCTGCCTGCTAACCGGAGGGCAGAAGCCAGAGCTGTAGGGCAGGAGAGCGGATCTCCCCAAGCCCAAAGCTTCTGTCCCCTGGCCTGGGTCTCGGGTGGCTCGGAAAGCTTTCCTTTACCACAGAACACTCTGGAAACGGGATTTTACCTCTGCAGCCCAAGAAGCTGAAGATGGAGGGAAGAAAGATTAATAAACTGCCAAAGCCTGTGACTAACAGGAAGCAGCTGCTGCTTCCTCTTAACTAAAAATGCGGGATTGCAGTGCTCCAAGAAAACGGAGCTGAGCTTCCCCGTCCGAGGGCACAGAGCTGAGCCTTGGGGCACATTAGCCCAGTCTTTTCCAGGTGGGAACTGGGAGTTTCTGCAACTCCCGCTGCTTTCTGGGGAGTCAGAGGCAGATGTGGTGTTTGACCCGCGCTCTCCAGGCTCCGGCAGGTAGGTACCTTCGCAGGTAACTCAGTGGGTAAGAGCCTTCAAAAGCAGGCACCCAGCTGGCCCCTGTGCTGCAGGATGCGTGCACAGCGCTCCCGGCCTTGGTCACAGTCTGACTGGCTCAACCAGCACTTTCCTTCAACCTTTGTGCAAGAACAAACTGCCCCCCTGCCCTCCGTGACTGAAGGGGCCCGGCGGGGTGGGGTGAGGCTGCCCTCTGACAGGCACTTGTCCCTTACAGCTGGACCTGCTGACCGGGCCTGGCCTCGGGGCCTTTTCCACTGCATCCTCACCCTGTGTCACCAGCAAATCCAAGAACAAGCGCCTCTCGCTCCCTCCCCTAGGGCAGGGTTTGCCCCTCAGCCCTTCTTTGGTGCTCGGGAGAGCAAACCCCTCTTCCCTTTCATGAAACAGGGGGCACTGAAGCCGTTTCTGACCCCTCCCAACTTCAGCTCAAGTTAAAATGGGAAGAGGGAATCTTTTCAAGCTCTGCAGGGCTACTGTTGGAGCCAGAGCAGACCGAGCTGCTGAGGGCTCCCTCCTCCCACCTGCAGTGGTGGGGCTGCCCCACACCTTTCCAGGGATGGAGGCGATGCTGACCGGTCTGCAGTTACTCAGGTCCTCCTCCTCGCCCTTTCTGAAGGCTGGAGTGGCATTTGCTCACTCCAGTCCCCAGGCACCTCTCCTGCTCCGCTTTAAGATGTGAAGCTGCGATGCAGAGAAGCCACTTAGCAGCACCTGCATCCCCTGAGCATCAAGGCAGGAGCTGGGATCCCCTGGCCACGCACTATCAGAGGAAGGGGGTTCTCAAAGGAGAGGGAAGCAACAGCTCCCAGGCCACTGACAGCAGCAAACTGCCTCAGCAGCATCTGGGCTCCTCACGATTCGCTGAACCTTGCAATCGACAGACAAATCACACCCAGCAGCTGCCTGATCAGCTCCCATCTATTGCAAACATCTCATAGGAGCTTTCCAGAACAGAGCAGTCAAGTACAGAGAGGCCCGGGCTCAGGGACTTGTTAAAAGAGAACTCGCCGTGGCGCTCCACCACACTCACCCCCAGCCCTCATACAGGCAGGCTGCAGTAACAAAGCACTACCCTCCGCGTCACAGGAAGAAACGCTGATGTGAAGGAGTAACAGTCACGGGTGGAAGGGGCGATGACTCTGGATTCTATCAAGAAGCCTCCCTGCCACAGACTGGAACTCTCTTCTCCAGTACAGCTTGCGGTCCCGTAAGTCCCTGTCGAGGCTGTAATCCAGCGGTGGCTCTTTATCTGCAATGGAGGAAAAGAGCATCATCATTTCTGACTCAGCACAAACCCAGCCGTGTTCACCTTGTGATCGCTCGAAACTTGCCCGTCCTGCGGGTCGACGGCTTGAACACAGCTCTGCACTGAACTCGAACTGAAGTATCGCTGGCTGGAAGTCTTCAACTGAAGACAAAGGGTGTTAGGGTCCCTGCAGCAGTAAAACGGGTACTGCGGGCTCTTGTGTTCTCAGCTGGTGCTGCTCAGCTGCGTCTCCAAGCTGTCACAGGGTCTGCTGTGACTGCCAGCCTGCAAACCACCCGGGCCAGCACAAGCGATCCACTCGCCTGCCCACAGCGGTGACTTTCCTGCTGCAGACTGCTCTGCTAATCTGGCTGGAGAAGACACTTCCAGTCCTGTCACAGCCAAGGGGCTTCACTAGTGACAGCGTCACCATCACCTTCCTCCCTGAAGGAGAGACAAGCAGCGCCCGGCAGGACAAGTCATCACCGAGTCTGACGGTTAGACAGGACCTCCAGAGTAGATCACCTTAGACCAAGCTGCTCTGGTGCACGTGCTGTCGAGTACTGAGCACCGAGGAGGAGGATGACCCCGCAGCCTCTCTGGGCAGCCTCTTCCAGCCCTTGACCCCAGTCACGGTGACAACTTCTTCCCTACTGGTTCACTGGAACTTCTCTCACTGTAACTGGTGCCCCCTCACCGTCTCTCGCCCTGTCACTGGCACAGCAGACCATTGCATCCAAAACCAATCTCAGCAGCAGAGAAGTGAGAAACTGAAGAGGAAGGCGAGGGGTTGTGTGGTTTGATTTCAGGAAGAACTGCTTTAGCTGCTCCTGCTCAAATGAACTCTCTCGTCACACTAAGCAAGAGACGCTCCTCCGCTCTATTGGCTCTGCCCCGCAGGGGTCAGGGACTTCAGCCTACAGGAACGAGGGTCAGAGCCAGCTGAGAAGCTCAAGTGTTGAACTAAATCCCCGAGTTTCCCAAAGCAGAATGCAAGTGACACTAGGGATCGGCGGGGATCAGCGGGGATCAGCGCCCCACGTGCAGGCCGTGCTCCTCAGATAATCTCATTTTCCCATGACCCCCCTCCAAACAAACACAACTGGACGCTGGCCGAACGGCCTGTGAACTGGCTGCAAGCCCAGGAAGGAGACAGGCACCCTGGGTCTGCACGCCGGGGGAGATGCTGAAACCCAGAGTGCAGCCTCTAGTCTGCAAGGGTTACCTAGCCCTGCAGCTCCATCAAGCAGGGGCCAGCAGCACATCTCTAAGCACCACATCTGAAGGTTCTTTAACCGCCTCCAGGGACAGTGATCCAGTCCCCTCCCCGGGGAGCTGTTCCAAGGCCTGGCCACTGCTGCAATGAAGAACAGGTCCAAAACGTGCACCCTAACCTTCCCCTGCTGCAGCTTGAGGCTGTCCCTCTTGTTCTATCACTAATGACCTGTGAGGAGAGACCAGCACCCACCTCTGCACAGTTGTAAAGGGTCGAGGGTCTCCCGTCAGCCTCCTCTTCCTCAGGCTGCTCCTCACAAGGTCTCTTCTGCAGGCCCCTCACCAGCTTTGCTGCCCTCTGAACCCGCTCCAGCGCCTCAAAGTCTTTCTTGCACTGAGGCGCCCAAAACTGACCCCAGTACTCGAGGTGTGGCCTCACCAGTGCCGAGTACAGGGGGACAATCGCTTCCCTACTCCTGCCAGCCACACTGTTTCTGATGCAAGCCAGGATGCCACTGGTCTGCCTGGCCTGGCCATGTGGGCACACTGCTGGCCCGTACTCAGCCCCTTGCTGACCAGCACTGCCAGGCAACTTTCCAGCTACCACAGGACTCTAGTCACAAGCAGCACGCTCAGGCCTGCGCCACACAGATCCTCTCTGGCTGAGGGAAGCAGCTAGGCTGCCTGTTGCACCAGTACATGACAGCTAAGCTCCTGCTTCTGTCAGGACCTGCACTGACCTTCGAGGCCAGAGGGACCCGCTGCCAAGGGAAAGCATGCTTGGCACTGCCAGCCTGTGGGAGAGCTGGATGGGCCGGGTGAAAAGGCCGCTGGTGAAAGCCATTAGCAGCACAGTGACTGGACTAGCCAGCGTGGGGAGTGACTGCCGCCAGCTCCACCCTGGCGCTCTGCACAGTCAGAGGGGAACGTGCCCGATGGCAACAGACCGCCGCGTCGGTGGTCGGTCTGCACTGGCCAACCACTTAGGGGTGCACGACAGGCTTCCCACCTGGAGTGATCCTGCTTTGGTTTAGCTTATCCTAGTTCTTAGAGTAAGGAAAAGAGCCCAGCGTCCCGAAACTCACCCAGGAGTGACAGGAGCAGCACGAGCAGTGTGTCGGCGCTCTCTCCGAAGCACGCCGGCGCGCCTGCGAGGCTCTCGCTGTAGTTCCACAGGGTTTTGCATATCAAACAGGCCAACTGCCAGTCGGCTGGTCCGAAGTCTTGTAAACAGTCAACTAACCTGTCAGGGTTGGACAGAAACAGTGGTTTGCACCACGCAGGGTTCTCCGGAGCCCTTCCAAATCATCTGCAAACTTACACAGACCCTACTAAATCAGCAGGAAAAGTCTATGTTATCAGCTTAGAGACGCTGCTTCCTTCCTCAGGAACGTCTCCTTTTGGTTTAGACTCGTTCCCCAAGGATGTGGACACCTTCTGCCTGCAGATGTGCACACGCCTGCCCACATCTGTCCAGCCCCTATACCCGACTGCTATCGCGTATACCCTGAGTGTAAGCATCTGGGCCCCTCAGTTTAGGAAGGATGGCGAGGGGCTGGAACGAGTCCAGAGAGGCTGCTGGAGCTGGGGCTGTTCAGCCTGGAGAAGGGGAGGCTCAGAGGTGACCTTATTGCTGTCTCTACCTAAAAGGGGGTTGGAGTCAGGCGGGGGTCGGTCCTGTCTCCCTGGACACTGGAGACAGGGCAAGGGGTCAGAGTCTTCAGCCCCTCCTTATTCGCCATTTTTAAGACAAGGTAGCCACAGTTCCACACTGTCTGTGAGTCTACATCCTACCGAGGATCCTAAGGACCCTCTCACATTTACTACTCCGCTTGCCTGTAACTCATTTTTATTCATTCCAGCTACTCTGCGAGCTAACCGGAACACGGGGAGGGAGGACGAGCAGGCTACGCGCTGCTTAACATCCTATAAACCCCTAATTACACGATGTACGAACAGCAGAGCGTTTCAAAGTCGGGCGTACTGTCTCCTAGATGTGGGCTGTATCAACTGCTTTTACAAGCGCGGGAACATGATCTTTCATGCTGCTCCAGTCAAGCTGGATCCGCTATTATCTGAACATCAAAGACAAGAGCGTTGCTTCCCCAGCAGCTCTACCACCACTTGCGATGCTAAGCACCTTAAAGCTGAGCTCTCACAGCAAGGAGACTCGGGAGATGGTCTCTGCTTTGCACGGCTACCTCGTTTTCCCTGCAGTAGTTACAGAAATGCAGAGCACGAGTGGACTAGATGATCCCTCAAGGTCCCTTCCGATCCCTCCCGATTCTATAACGCGGGCTATCGCGGTTCCTGAAATGATCCGCACACAGTGGGCACACAACGGGGGGCTGCGGCCCACAGACCACCCAGTTAAGTCAGGAACAGGTAGTAGTTGTGCTCCTGTGCTGTAGCCATCGGGAGGACCTTCGGGAGACTGTTCTGCAGGGTTTGGCTTTGCGGGAGGCTAAACTACTCACATGCTTTGGTAGAAAACAGAGAACTATTAGAGACTCTTTCCTGAAGAACACTAGGCGCTGAGTATCTAGTAGGGACTAATCCTCATTACTAGTTACTAGTCCCAGTAAAACAGAACTGATGGCAACTCTTGGCTCAAACCACCCCAAACAGCCTTTTCCAAACGCACAGCCAGCAGCTTACTTGGCGATTCCTCCTTCTTCCCTCAGAACCGCTCGCTTGTCCTTGTCTACTGTCAGATTGAGCAGAACTCCGCAGGCAGAAACGCAGGCGTCTGGGCTCTCGGAATCGAGCAAACTGATCACGAACTTGTGTACTGGATTGGAAAGGAGGAAACAGCAAGATTAGCACACAAGGAGCACTGCGACACCCTTATTAAACACACAAGTACACCAGTCCAAGCAGGATACCCTAATCCACAAGTTTAGCCTTGTAGCACATTACTGTGACATTAGCAGTGTAAGGGCATGACCCAGAGCGTGGTACCGTGTGGGACACAGACACCACTGACACACAGACAATTCTAGTTATAAAAGTAACCCAGAGTACTCTGCAAACCCAACCGGAAGGGGTTAAGTTGGCCAAACTGAATTGGAGCTTATTCTGTAGAAATACCGCCATCCTTTCAATCCCAGAGCAAGCAGAAGCCGCTAGGATTTGGTATTCAGGACAGGTCAGTTTTGATTTCCATGAGTGGCAGAGTTGCCCCAGACTGCAGCAAGTCCAGCTGGAACAAGAATCAGGTACTGGACACGCAGCCTGGCCCACCTAACAGAGAGGCACCTCCTTAGCTCTTCTTGAGCTTGGTTCACCTCTCCCATGCGGAGAGCTCTATTCTTTGCCTGAGAGACCTTATCTGCCACTGGCTACTGTCAGCTCTCCCTCTTCAAAAGCAGTGATGTGTTTACCCCTGAAAG
Organism: Upupa epops; assembly: GCA_013397515.1. Classification (NCBI taxonomy): domain Eukaryota; kingdom Metazoa; phylum Chordata; class Aves; order Bucerotiformes; family Upupidae; genus Upupa; species Upupa epops. The sequence goes on from VZRI01003582.1 coordinate 250,962, forward strand.
AAGGGCTGGGATACTGTGGGCTCTCACCTGCCATTCAGCACTCACAGGGAGGGAGAGACAAAGGACTGTACAGCGAGCCAGTGCTAATTAAACTGACGACACACCTCGTGGGGATGGCAAAGGGTTGCTGTGTTCTCAAAGCTCTTGAGACACCCAAAGCAAAAAGGACTTGAGAAGACTTGTATCCTGTCTCACCCAGAGGCAAACAGGAGGTCTCTTTGTTGAGGCAGTCCAACAGCTTAAAGGCAAGTTACAAAGTGCTAACAAGCAGTTGAACATGGAAATCAAA
>VZRI01003582.1:251735-302459 GCA_013397515.1 Upupa epops
ACTGTCTCCTAGATGTGGGCTGTATCAACTGCTTTTACAAGCGCGGGAACATGATCTTTCATGCTGCTCCAGTCAAGCTGGATCCGCTATTATCTGAACATCAAAGACAAGAGCGTTGCTTCCCCAGCAGCTCTACCACCACTTGTGACGTTAAGCACCTTAAAGCTGAGCTCTCACAGCAAGGAGACTCGGGAGATGGTCTCTGCTTCGCACGGCTACCTCGTTTTCCCTGCAGTAGTTACAGAAATGCAGAGCACGAGTGGACTAGATGATCCCTCAAGGTCCCTTCCGATCCCTCCCGATTCTATAACACGGGCTATCGCGGTTCCTGAAGCGATCCGCACACAGCAGGCACACAACGGGGGGCTGCGGCCCACAGACCACCCAGTTAAGTCAGGAACAGGTAGTAGTTGTGCTCCTGTGCTGTAGCCATCGGGAGGACCTTCGGGAGACTGTTCTGCAGGGTTTGGCTTTGCGGGAGGCTAAACTACTCACATGCTTTGGTAGAAAACAGAGAACTATTAGAGACTCTTTCCTGAAGAACACTAGGCGCTGAGTATCTAGTAGGGACTAATCCTCATTACTAGTTACTAGTCCCAGTAAAACAGAACTGATGGCAACTCTTGGCTCAAACCACCCCAAACAGCCTTTTCCAAACGCACAGCCAGCAGCTTACTTGGCGATTCCTCCTTCTTCCCTCAGAACCGCTCGCTTGTCCTTGTCTACTGTCAGATTGAGCAGAACTCCGCAGGCAGAAACGCAGGCGTCTGGGCTCTCGGAATCGAGCAAACTGATCACGAACTTGTGTACTGGATTGGAAAGGAGGAAACAGCAAGATTAGCACACAAGGAGCACTGCGACACCCTTATTAAACACACAAGTACACCAGTCCAAGCAGGATACCCTAATCCACAAGTTTAGCCTTGTAGCACATTACTGTGACATTAGCAGTGTAAGGGCATGACCCNAGCAGTGTGAGGGCATGAGACCCAGAGCGTGGTACCGTGTGGGACACAGACACCACTGACACACAGACAATTCTAGTTATAAAAGTAACCCAGAGTACTCTGCAAACCCAACCGGAAGGGGTTAAGTTGGCCAAACTGAATTGGAGCTTATTCTGTAGAAATACCGCCATCCTTTCAATCCCAGAGCAAGCAGAAGCCGCTAGGATTTGGTATTCAGGACAGGTCAGTTTTGATTTCCATGAGTGGCAGAGTTGCCCCAGACTGCAGCAAGTCCAGCTGGAACAAGAATCAGGTACTGGACACGCAGCCTGGCCCACCTAACAGAGAGGCACCTCCTCAGCTCTTCTTGAGCTTGGTTCACCGCTCCCACGTGGAGCCTCAGCTCTTCTTGAGCTTGGTTCACCTCTCCCATGTGGAGAACTCTATTCTTTGCCTGAGAGACCTTATCTGCCACTGGCTACTGTCAGCTCTCCCTCTTCAAAAGCAGTGATGTGTTTACCCCTGAAAGAAGGGCTGGGATACTGTGGGCTCTCACCTGCCATTCAGCACTCACAGGGAGGGAGAGACAAAGGACTGTACAGCGAGCCAGTGCTAATTAAACTGACGACACACCTCGTGGGGATGGCAAAGGGTTGCTGTGTTCTCAAAGCTCTTGAGACACCCAAAGCAAAAAGGACTTGAGAAGACTTGTATCCTGTCTCACCCAGAGGCAAACAGGAGGTCTCTTTGTTGAGGCAGTCCAACAGCTTAAAGGCAAGTTACAAAGTGCTAACAAGCAGTTGAACATGGAAATCAAAACTCCCTCTCATAAACCTGACGGGGAATCGGCTGGCTTTTCAGTTTACAGCACAGCGCAGCGCTATGAACCGGTAGGGTTAGAGAAACCGAGGCCGTGGAGGTGAATGTCAGAATTGGAACCTGGAGGAGAAGCAGAGGTCGTGCAGCGCGTAGCACTGGGAGGGCACCACAGCGTGGCTCTCTGCTTCAGTATCCCTGGTTTAGCACGACCGACGTAACCCCCTGTGCACAATGACTGCTGCTGGGGTCAAAACATCGGGGGCAAATCGCTTCTACCCCTTAACTGAGACAGGTTATTAACAAGATAGAACTAGGGAGGATTAAAAACCAGGGCTCCTACGGACACAGAACTCACTCACTCTTTTTCTGGATGATGAAGTCACAAATCTCGTGATACTGGGACAGATTGCCGAAGACTCTGACAGCCTCCACAACTCCGTCCATACTGTTGCTCATTAACAGCTTTAGCAGCACTATTGGTGTAAAGAGGAAAGAAAGAAAACCCGATCACTCGTGGCTCACACGTGCCCTTGGCTCCGATCAATAAGTACTGTGATGCAAGCAGCAAGGGCAATAAACGTAATACAGGGGCACGGTTATCTGTCGGACTGCAGTGCAGGTGGTAGAATAAGAGCTGAACTGAGAGCTGCTGGAGGGTGTCCAGCATAGAGCAACGAAGATGATGAAGGAAGGAGAGCAGCTCCCTGATGAGGAAAGGCTGAGGGAGCTGGGGCTCTTGAGCTGGGAGAAGAGGAGGCTGAGGGGGGACCTCATTTCTGTCTAAATCTGTGAGGGGTGGGTGTCAGGAGGATGGAGCCAGGCTCTGCTCAAGGGCATCTGGGGATAGGACAAGGGGCACTGGGTGCCAGCTGGAACAGAGGAGGTTTCCTCTCAATCTCAGCAGGACCTTCTCCCTAGGGAGGGTCCCAGAGCACTGGCAGGGGCTACCCAGGGGGGCTGTGGAGTTTCCTTCTCTGGAGATGTTCCAGCCCCGCCTGGCTGTGTTCCTGTGCCACTTGGTCTGGGTGATCCTGCTGTGGCAGGGGGATTGGACTGGATGATCTTTCGAGGTCCCTTCCCATCCCTAAGGATTCTATTTTTCTATGGCAGAGAGGAGAGAATCACACAACTCTCGCCCTGCCAAAGGATGTGTAAGAAACAGAGGATCTTAAGAATCAAAAACCCAAGCATATTTTGAGTAGAAGTAAAAAGACCCACAATTATTTTGACTCAGGCATAGATAACAATTGCTAAACAAAACAACAGAGCACATTCATTTGGAGGCAAAAGGTGTTTTGTCAACAACCTAACTATTTTCTCACAAGTCATACAATTATGTTCCAAAAGAATGAGAAACCATAGCAATTTAGCCCTGTGAACTTGACACTGACAGCGTTTTACGGTATCTAGCTGCAGGACTGTGTTTGCTTCTGGTAGAGTCAACCTACAGTATGAACTTCCACCTTTAAAAAGACAGATCAAACAGAGTAGTTGAAAAGCCCTTACTTTCAGCGATGTGCAGCTTCTTGTCTCCAACAGCAGAGCCTTCCACTCTGTAGTACGATAAATTGTTGATTGTTGTTGCAGCATTGATGACCAACTCCTGACAGTCATCGACTGACTTGTATTCTGGTAGTAAAAAAAGCAACAGATCATATGGAGACACTCACACACACACTCACTCACACTCACACACACAGAGCCTGACGTAGCAGTGCGTTACATCTCAGGAGCAAATGAAATCATAGCTCACACTGCCGCTATCACAGGTGACTGCTGTGTTTCTCAGGAACACAGCAGAAACCAACAGGAACAGCTGACCCTGCTATAGCAACACAAAGTCACCCTTTCCTGCTCTTCATCTACAGAAATCACTGCAACTGAGTGGATAAGGTTTAAAATGTACTTGGTCGAGATGTTTTACGGATCCCATCTGCTGTTTGAAAATGGAACGGAGGAGAATCCACAAGGAGAAATGTGAGAGACACAGAAATACCCAGGACTGTTACACTGCAATGTCAGATGCCACCAAAAATCCCCAAATCATTCTATCTGATGTTTGAAACATTCTCTTAGAGCCCCTGGCAGAGCATTAACCAGTGTAAAACTGCATCCACAGATCTCAGTTGTGTGTTCCAATTTAGCACTGGCACAGGCTGCCCAGGGGGGTTGTGGAGTCTCCTTCTCTGCAGACGTTCCAGACCCGCCTGGCTGTGTTCCTGTGCCACTGGGTCTGGGGGATCCTGCTGTGGCAGGGGGGTTGGACTGGATGATCTTTCCAGGTCCCTTCCGATCCCTAATGACTCTATGGTCTGAGAAACCAAGAGTGAAGGAAACAAAAGTACATTCACAGGGAGAGAGAACACTTTGCAGTCAACTGATGCAGTGGCTAAGAAGAGGAGAGTGTGGCAGAGAGAAACTCTGAGGCTCAAAAGTGCTTAAACAGTGATGAAGGCAGTTCCAACCTAGGAAGCTCCTACAGGGCTTAACCCAGACTGGATGATGTTGTGAGTCTGCCTTCCCATGGCTAGTGGATAAAACTGGTGAACTAGCACAAAACCAGCTTGGTTGTCTTCCTCTATTTACTGTTCTCATCATGCAATACAATACACTGAATTCTTGGAGATCTCTCTTGTCACTGCTGAACTCTGCTACAAGGATAATACACAGCCTAGTCCTAGATTTATGAAGGGAGCAGTAAAGGAACTGCAGTCCTAAGCCTCTGTCTGCAGGGAAAGGATCATTCTTCCACCCAAAAGAGATAAAGCTTGGAAATCTGATAGAGAGTTAAAAGTAAGAGGAAACTCATCAAGGAGGCTGAAAGTCATGGTTGCAGGGAGCAAAAAGAAAACTTAATCCAGAATGGTCATAAAAGCTGCAAACCTCAACAAGCAACTGCCACCAAACACTCTGGGAGCACCTGGCAAGAACAGGCATCTCTAACTCTCAGGGAGATGTATTTCAAATGAAATGTGTTTCTTACCCTTAATGGCCCTGCCTGCTAATCTGATTACTCAGGTAAACTCTTCCCCATCTCACTCTAAACACCAACGAGCCAGCACTGAACTGCCACTGCCTCAGACAGACCTTCTGCAGAAGCCAGCTTGTCAGCTGACTGTCTATTATTCCAGCAATGGAACTGATTTAGCCATGGCTACCTCAGGGCAAGTAGAACAATCCTAAACTCTCCTTACAGACCGAGCAAAGATAAGGAACACAAGGTAGATTTTATTACCGAGGACTGCAACAAGCAATTCTACAACTCGTGGGGCAGCTGCCAGAGCTTCTCCTACGCTGGGGTGAACGGAGAGATTGGCCAGCACTCTTATGAGCTTTATCAGAACATCTTCTGCTTCGGAAGGATGCTTTGCCTGGCTTTTCCCCTCTCTTTCATGGTTCTGTTGCTGTGCAGCCAGATCAAGGTCACGGTAGGTTTGGAATAATGACACCAAGGTGTTCACACTTCCTTTTTCTTTAAAAAATTGTTGACGGGCTTCGTTATTCTTTGCTGTTAAATTGCCAAGAACAAAGATGATTCGGATAACCAAATCCTGCAATAAAACAAACCAACCACGTTACACAAAAGACATCAGGAGCTGCTTAAAAGGAAGAGAATACTTCATTTGCTTCACAATTCAGTGACTAGAATGAAATAAAGACATGTGAATACAATACAGCAACTAGAAATGGGTTTATGCCACTATTTTTATAGCCTGGTTTACAGAAAAAGTAAGAAACACCTGACAGAACTAGTATAGAATTGAGGTAATTACTAATGGGAGATACTTAGTAGAGAACATCTATTTTTACCAAGCCCACAGTAATCATAGAACATCTGAAAACAGCACTTGATACAACTAGAACGACTATACGGGCCACAGCTTTCCAAGTAAGCAAGTGTCTGTTGTGATGGCCAGGACCACTGCCTTCCCTTCTCCTCTAGGCCTGTTACCTACTGCAGATGTTAAACCATTTACCCTTGATTTGTCTATAAATCTGTGAGGGGTGGGTGTCAGGAGGATGGAGCCAGGCTTTTCTCAAGGGCATCTGGGGATAGGACAAGGGGCACTGGGTGCCAGCTGGAACAGAGGAGGTTCCCTCTCAATATCAGCAGGAACTTCTTCCCAGGGAGGGTCCCAGAGCACTGGCACAGGCTGACCAGGGGGGTTGTGGAGTCTCCTCCTCTGGAGCTTTCAAGGTCCCTTCCCATCCCTATTGATTCTATGATTCTGCGGTGTTAATAACGTAGCTGAGCAGGCACAGCCCAACTTGTGAAGGCATACACCCTAGTAAGAAATTCAAACAGAAACATAAGCAGTGAATCCCTTCACACACATCCCTATCAGTAAGTTTCAGGGTTTAAACCTCTGCCACAAGATACTGGCAGTAACATCCCCTTAGGGTGAGGATGGTGAATGCTACCCCCGAAAATGAGGAACAGGCAGTCTCCTAAGTGAAGAACAAGTCCTCCCAACCATCTATTTAATACTTTTGCTCCTAGGAACCACCTCCACTTTTTTTTTTAACTAGGCATCATATTTTTGCTAGCAGCTAAATGTCATCGAGACCAATTTTTACGAACATTCTTCCTGACTAACCACTAAGAACTCGCTCCTTTGCTGGCACAGCCTCCAATTCACAAAGAATTTGTAACAAACAAGCGATGAATCAGAAAAGAGAACTGAGAAAAGCAGGCAGTCAAGTTCGACTCGTTTGTATTGACTTTCTAATTTTGGTCAAAACAGTATCAGCCCAGCAACAGCTCTGCCCAATCAGCTAAGAGACAAACAGGTACCGTACAGCAATCAACTGGTATTTTGAGAAGCGTGACCTCAACTGTGCTTTCCACCTACAGGCCAGCAAAACAAACTTATAAAGTACTTCTTTTTTAGCTTAGCACATCCGGTCTTAATAGGGTACTGCTGGAGTGTTATTTCATTATCTTCCAGGGAGAAGTGAACTGGCAGAGGCAGAGGAAAGCTGGTGTAGCTTCTCCCGAGTAGTACTGTGCTCAGGCGTTTACGTTCTTCTGAACAGGAGTTTTAAAGGCTCCTGGGGTAAGCTCTGCAGAAGTAAGAAACCCCAGCTCCTCACTGCTGCATGGGGAATTGCAGGTAAAGATGAATGGAATCTTCAAACTGCTTGCAAGAGTAAGCATGTACAGCGCTCATGGGGTACTCTAATGAAAACATCAAATAGAGGGGTGGTGCTGCTGACCCCTCCAGCAGACTGTGCTGCCATTCAGAGAGAGCTGGACAGGCTGGAGAGCTGGGCAGAGAGAGATGGAGTGAGGGACCACAAGGGGCAGGGAAGAATCTGGCATCTGGGCAAGAACAACCCCAGGGACCAGGAGAGGGTGGGCACTGACCTGTTGGAGAAAGGGACCTGGGGGCCCTAGCGGACTCGGTGGCTGTTCAACACACCAAACTGGGAAGCCTCTGCCTACTAAATAAAGCCAGAAACAAAGTGGAGAAATTCTCTGTGTTTACAGGCCCCACCTGCAGACAGCCTTCCCCACTACAGCAGCCCTAAGAGCAAAGAAATAACATACAACAGCCTTGAATTAGTCTTTTTCGTGGAGGGAGACAGGACAAAGTCTCGCAAGCAGCTTATAAACTGATGTGGGGTACCGGTAGATGCATTTGGATAGAGAGCTGGGCAAATCCAGAGAGAACAGAATAGACGCAGACATCTCCTCAGAGAGGATGAGGAGGCAACATCAGTCTGTCAATTTAACAAACTGTGACAAACTGAGTGTTAAACAGGTAAAGCAGCATGCAAATTATAATTGCAGATGAGCGCAGTTCTACTGGCTGATGCAAGAGATGCAAAAATAACGACAAATCTTCTCAAACCTATCACGTTGGCCAGAATCTGCAGAACTAACTGATGATCAGGATAAACCAGAAGCATCTAGAGAAGAAAATATCCCTGCAGAGAAGCTAAATGAGTTTGTTGTGTCGATCCGTACCCACTGTAAATGCAGCTGGGGAAATCTCAGTGCTACACCCTTCTCCAGGGAAGGCTCATCAGAGGATCTGCCCACAACTCAAGTGATCCAAACAATTTGAAGGAATAAACTGACAGACCCAAGAGTAACGAATCACCAGAACTGGAGAGCCACCCACCTAAAGGAACTAATTAAAGAGCTTAATTACTAATGATGAGCATCATCTCAAAACTGCCTCGATACCTAGTGCCTGGCAGGGTACATGAAAAGGATCCAAGTGAGAGCCAAGCCCGGTACCTGTACCGGAGACATTACAAGAGGCCTTAAAAAGAACAACACAATACATGGCCAGCCAGATAAATGCCATCATCACCTTTTAGAACACCTAAGCACTGACTTACCCAATTCCTGAGTTCTTTGAACGGATCAACACACACACATGAAGAATAACCAACCTATGTGACCTACGCGGCTTTCCGGAAGACTGTGGGCATTCACCAGAATCCTAGGAAAAGTAAGCAGCGATGCTGTAAGGGAGAACGCACTGGTCTACATCAATGACAGGAGGATGAAAACCAGAGCAAATCAGCACTCCCTGCCATGGTGGAAGACGATGACCATTCCAGTGCCACAGGATTCTCTGCTGGGATCTGCTGAATTCAAGTTGTCCTTAAACAACATGGGAAAGAGGGTGACAGAAGTGACGTGGGAGAGTTGACTGATGATGCTCCGCATAGCCAAGATGACAGCTGACTGAAGAACAGAACAAGATTGTAGTCAAGTGGTAATGAAAAAGCAAATGAAATCTAAATGCAAATAAACATGCAATGATGTGTGTGTAAAAACCCAGAGCACATACACCTTCAAATATAAGATTACAGCCTTTGATCCAACCACAACCACCCCGAGTGTGAACTTGAGCTTAATGACAGATTGCTCGGGGGGGTTTAATGGTCACAAGAGGCAGAAGCAAGCAAATAAATATTAGGAATTACTGGGAAATCAACTTACAGGGGCATGCACATCTATGATATAGCCACGTCTTAACTGGCAGGCTCTGGTTTCTTCATCTCAACAACACCCAACCGAGAGTCAGGTTTGTAAAATGTGAGAAAAGCAATGCAGGTGTGCGATGGCATGGAACAGCCACTGCGCAAGCAAGGATGCTTAACTAAGCAAGGTCATCTAGTGATAGGCCAAGGGGCACTGGGTGCCAGCTGGAACAGAGGAGGTTCCCTATCAATCTCAGCAGGACCTTCTTCCCAGGGAGGGTCCCAGAGCCCTGGAACAGGCTGCCCAGGGGGGTTGTGGAGTCTCCTTCTCTAGAGACGTTCCAGTCCCGCCTGGCTGTGTTCCTGTGCCACTGGGTCTGGGTGATCCTGCTGTGGCAGGGGGACTGGACTGGATGATCTTTCCAGGTCCCTTCTGATCCCTAGTGATTCTATGACTCTTCAGTCTTGAAAAGAGCTGACTCACAGAGGATATGCAGAACTCTAGAGGGGTGGTGTGAAATGATTGGCAGAATTAAACAGTCACTGATTTTTCAACAGCAGAACCAGGTGGTATCAAATAAAGACAGTAAAGGCCAAATTCCAGACAAGCAAACGGAATTATATGGACAATGGGTAGCTGTTATGGTGACTCCTTGCCAATGGAAGTTCAACACGTTTATGCAGGATTAGAAGGGAGACTTTCATGGAAAAGTAGTAAATGCAGGTTTATCTAATACACAGAGAACCACAGCTGGCAAAGACAGTTTCCAAACTGGAACGAGCTGGAGGTTTGGGTAAGTGTGCACAGGCAGTACCATATACACATTCTCTAGGCAGCTGATTTTCACCACTGCTGAGTATGGATAGTGGGCTGGATGAACCTTTCAGTGTGATTATTCTTCTGCTAAACAGGTACCTGCTGCATCCAGTGGTGTCAGCTACTTAGGCAGTGTTTCCTAATTCAACCAAACGGCTAAAGTCAGCTTCACACCATGGGAACAAGAATTTTCAATGTAATATCACACCCTGTGTTCGTGCACTTACGTCTGAAAACAGGCTCCTAACAGTAGCTTGATAACAGATTACACAGAATCTGGCAGGAACCCAAAAGGCCACCTAAGCTCAGGCAGTACCTGACTTACTGTAAGGAAGAAGTCACTGCCCTATTTAGGCAATCCCTGCATTTCAAAAGCATGGCCTCCTCTTGATTTAGGACATCAAGCACAGCCTGAGAAAGTCATCCCTTATAAAGCTTATCCAAGAACTTAGAGCTGCTAATGATCTGGGAAAGGGAAACAGCATCTCATTAAAGAATTTCTGGAGATGGGCAGAATTCTACAATGCTGAGTGGAAACGGAGGCACGCAAAGCTTGTCCACAAAGAGAGTGCTTCTCCAAGATCTCCTCCAACAGTGTTCACAGCGTGTGGCAGCCACTAAGGATTTGTTACTCCACACAAATTAGTTCCAAAACCAGGCACGAGTGAAGTCCACCAAAACAGACTTCAAAGGCACAGAAAAGCACTGCTGAATCCTTGCAGATCCAGCTTTTCCAATCCTCTGTACTCCTCACCTAAGACTACGACACAGAGAGTTTTGCAAGTCTTGACAACAAAATTCCCCAAAAGTCTCTCTCTCTGAGTGAAATTACTCCTCTCCTATTCCTTCTGACTCTCTTACCCAAGAGACAAAGTGTGCTGAGAAAAATAAGTTCACACACACAAAAAAAAGAGCTAAAAGTGGTGACATGAGCACAGACTATCTGGGTGGCAGCTGCAGAATACAGCGTGTGGTGGGAGCTACTCATTAATCCTATTTCTAGTGCTCGTGTTTTTATCTGCACAATATTTAATGGTTATTTTTAGAGTCCTAGTCAGGAAAGCACTCGAGAAGAGTCTGAATGTTGGTTTTTCTTGTCGTTTTTATGCCCAGTGTGTTTCTAGCTACTACGATTGCCAGTAAAAAAACAGATCCCACAAGCTCTGCAACAAGAAAATGGAGATAGAGCACACGCTTCCTTTCTAAGGACATGCAAGTTCTTCGTCCTGAGGATTGTAATGGCTTGAGTTAATAATAATACTAATATATCCTTCTCTCTGCTTCTTCCCACAGCAGACAACTCTCCTCACGCTGCTGTTTCTTGCTTTCTTTTCAATTCAAACTACAACTCACTAGCTGTCAGCAATTTAAATGACAGCCTAGCAGAGCCAGCTACACCTCAGGAAAACCGTTTGCACTCCTTTCAGCTCAAGCGTTCATTATGCACTACGGAAAAAGCAGCGAGGGGCATTATCTTTGTCCCTCCTTGTGCTTCACTAAAAACAAACACACGTGCAGCTGCCTGGTGTCAAACAACTGCAGCATGGAATAATCACTCTGAAGCCACTGCACCTATAGCCATCAGGACGTGACTACTACTGGTTTTTCATACGCAAGCTATGCTATTGCTGATTCGGATTTTAATAAAACAACTGACATGGTCACGGAAAAAGCACTGCTAATCTAGAGAGGAACAGTGTATTTTAGGACTGCTTTATAAAACAGACTGCTGAGAAGCTAAATGCTGAATGCTATCTGGCAACAAACACTTTGAATTTATATAGAGAGCCTACAATTGACTGTGATACAGAGCTGTTATCTCAGGAGTAGAAAAGTTCCTCGTAAGACCACAGATGCAGACTGAGAGGAAGATGCTACTTCATTTAGGTTCTTTATTCCCATTGTTTATTGAGGGTTTAATACGGTGCTGCTTCATAGTCTGAGGCATTTTGTCAAGCTCTGGACACTCATTTCTGGGTGAAGATTCCAAATGTGGCACCCTAAGCACATGGTTCTCTTGGGTAGAGGAGAGATACGGGCAGATAGCTCAATGCAGCTACTGAGGAGCACATTTTGCTTTGCTTTCAAATCGCTTCATTCTGCAAAACTCACAGTTCTTTTGCAATTTCCTGCAAAACCAACAACATCCTTTTGCTTTAGAAAGCAATTTTTACAACTAAGACAAATAATTCAGTACTCCAAGGAGTGTTCCTGCTATAGACGAGTGCATCAACTGTGTGTCCTCCTCACCGCTCTGTATTTTAAGCTAAATGATACCATTTCAATCATTTACTACTTAGGAATGCTGTCGAGCTTTTCAAATCTGTATTCAGTAAACGCATAAAAGTAGGTCAGGGAAAACAAGCTTATACACAATAATACAGAGACACGTCAGAGGATTAATATATACAAATCAAGAGCTGAAAGAACTGACCTGCTGCTTCTGGTGTTTGTTTAGTAGGGCTAAAAATAAGGCGTAACATCTGGAGCAGTCTGCAAAAGCTGCGCAGAAGTCATCGTAGGAGGAAAGTTTGCTACAAAAGGTATAAAAATAAAATAGACATTAATGTAAGTTCAGTTAAATCACTCTGCTTTTGTTTCTCAGAGACATGCTGTCCATCAAAGAAATGAATGCCAATACTCTGGCTTCTAGTAGGGGCATTTGTAGCTACATAAAAGCACAAGAGAAGCCTGGCTGTCCTTGCCACGCTGAATTACAAGAAGAGGTGAACATAAGGAACTTCCCAGCTTGCCTGCCATATGGGCACAGCATGTGAAGTTAGCATTTCCTAACTTCAAGATAACATCGGAAGTCATACAGGATAAGAGAGTCCCTTCCTAATGCACATCTAGCAGAGCCTAGCAACAACACTAACAGAACACATTCTTCACTGTGAGAGTGCTGAGGCACCGGAACAGGCTGCCCAGAGCAGATGTGGATGTCCTCTCCCTGGCTTTCCTCATCAGGGAGCTGCTCTACTTCCTTCATCCTCTTTGTTGCTCTACACTGGACACCCTCCAGCAGCTCTGTGTCCTTCTGGAACTGAGGGGCCTAAAACTGGACAACACTCCAGATGCAGTCTCACCAGTGCAGAGTAGAAGGGGAGAAGAACCTCTCTCCATCTGCTAACCACCCCCCGACTGATCTCCCCCCAGGATGCTGTTGGCCCTCTTGGCCACCAGAGCACATTGCTGGCTCAGAGTCACCCTGCTGGCTGCTAGGACCCCCAGGTCCCTTTCTCCTCCACTGCTCTCCAACATTCATTTCTGTTTTTGTGACTGCAATTTCCAGACAGCTAATTAAATCGATTTTCTGGCTAATTTGCATCCTCAGAGCCTGCAGTTCCCTCAACTTTAGAAAAAATATATTGAAGCAGTAAGAAACTTCTAACAAGACAAAGTACTTTTGCTCCACATTGAATTTGAGATCAACTAAGCATCCTTGTCAGAACTGCAGGGTGAGTATCGATTACATTTCAATGATTTCAACGACGACACCACACAACAAAACACTTCACGGGGACACTGAACCCAAGGTCACAAGGCTACAACGGAACAATTCTAGTGGCATTAACCCAGACACTAGTCTCTCACAAAAGGATTTAAAACCATATGGAGCTCTGAAAGAGAAACAAATCAATGCAAATCTCCCAATTCTAGGGCTTGAACCGACCCTCTCAGATGCCGCTTGGAGCAGTAACACGACCTGACTGCATGCAGAAACCACCCCTTGCGCTGAACATACCTGAATATCCTCACGATATAGATGCTTACGTCCTTATCGCTCAAACGCTGCTCGAGCGCCACGCAGAGCTCAGGGACCGCTCTGTGATGAAGGAGCTGGCATCTGGCCGGAGGTAAGTCAGCCAAGTTTCGCAAAGTAGCTGTCAGCTGCATATAGAACAGTTAAGATTTATTAATCCCAGCCATTTAGAACAGAATTCAGGCTGTTTGAAAGCCGAATAAAGCTCGTACCTTGTTTATAATATCCCAGGCAGTCTGCAGGCACGTACCTTATCCCAGGCAGTAAGTTATAATGGTGAAATGTGCATGTTACAAAATCGTGTCTATCAAGTAACTGCATGAAAATGGAAGAATGGTCTTTGCCTATGGTTAATCTCCACTTTTGAGGGATACATGATCTTTAAAATCTTCTAGGTGTGTACACAGCCCGTGTGTCAATCAGGATGGGGAATGGGCTTTTCTCCCAGACAACTAATGATAGGACAAGAGAGCACCAAGGGAGGTTTAGGTTGAATGTAGGAAGCCCTTCCTCATGGAAAGGGTGATCAGACACTGGAATGGACTGCCCAGGAGGTGGTAGAACCCCCATCTCTGGAGGTGTTTAAGACAAGACTGGATGTGGCACTAAGTGCCAAGGTCTAGCTGATGTGGTGATGTTCAGTCATAGGCTGGGCTGATCAGCTCAGAAATCTTTTCCAGCCTCAAGAGATCTGTGATTCTGTCTTGCAAATGACCTTAAGTTTCAAACTAAGATGAATTTATACTTTAAGGGACAATAAAAAGTACTTAAAGATGCAGAAGTCAACCAAGACAAAGAGATGCCCACTGCATAGAAATGAAAAGCTTAAGTATGGTTTCTCCAAAGCAAACTTGCAAACTGTGTTCAGAAGAGACCGTTCTACTTCAAGGAATTTTAAACATAGAAAAAGAAAATCACTTGTAGTTATGCAAAATGAGTCAGCTATTGCCTATTTTTGCAATCTCCTGGTTCTCTTCCAACAAAAGGGTATTCAAATGCCAAGGTTACGCAGGCAATAACACGCAAGCACGTTAACTGTTGAGCTAAACCAGAACTTTCTATAAAACTAACAAGAATATGGGACTCGTTTCTATCTTCCTTATCAGAGTTGTTTGGTTTTAAATGCCGTTTGGGAAGGCACAATATTTATCTACCTGTAGTCACCAAACCCCCTAGACATGAAGTGTTTTACCCCTGAACTGGACTGCTTGTGTAGCGACACGTGAAGGCTAATTTTAAAGGACAAATCTGATAGAAAGCAGGTGAAGTGGTTGTGTCCGAGGAGCTTTTTGCTCATAGAGCTACACATCAAGTTCACAGAAGTAGATGTGTGCAAGTGAGCAGTCAGCACAGGAGGGCAATTTGAAGAGTACAAATTAAAAAACAATAGATGCCAACAGGAGAACAGATGAATTCAAGAGATGTTCTGATGGCTTCAAGCACACACCGTGATTCAGGGAGAAAGGCGTAACAACTCGCGTTAGCGATCCTCACCGGCTCCCATCTTTGGGTTGCCTTGCAAAAGATCAAATTCATCCAAATAAAAAGTTTAACAGCAGAGGAATAATACTCTTGAAGGAGAAGACATGCAAGTGCTCTGCAATTAAGGAACATGGAATACCTGTCGAGTCTTGTCACTGGCACTTCAAAAGCTTGGTGATGCTTTTCAACAAGCATTACCATGGTTCGTGTGCTCAGACTGTTAAGTGACCTTGGTTTTATATCCTCTGTTAATGAAGAATTATCATTATTATTATCATTATTACTATTATTCTTACTACTACAAACGTTTTTATTCTTGTATTGTGAGACTTCTACATACAATTCATTGTGTAATGAGGAAGATAGCAGAGTGGGACTTCCTTTCCACTAAAAGACCTGGCAAGATTACGTCTCACACTGCCATCTGGTGATTGTGCAATTCCACAGCTAAAGAAGGAAGAGCTGGTCCCAGTTAACAGAGGTACTTCAGAAACCGGAATCAAGTAGTGCCAAAGCCCCCCTCAGAGACCACTCAGGTGTTTTTCTCCTCCAGTATCATTTGCTCTCTATCCCTGAAGACCCGTATTTATTCATTCTCTCTGCATATCACAGATCTATGATCTTTGCTACAAGTTCATCATAAAGCATTCCTTTAGTCTGAAGACAGGAATCACAACAGAAACTGTGGCGGGGGGGTAGAACTGGATGATCCTGTGGTCCCTTCCAACCCTGACCAATTCTATAACTTCTTCTCAGGGAGGGAGATGGGGCACTGCAGGGGGCTGCCTGGGGGGTTTGTGGAGTCTCATTTTCTGGAGGTGTTTTAAACTTACCTGAACCTGGTCAGAGTGTCCTGCTGTGGCAGGGGGATTGGACTGGATGATCTTTCAAGGTCCCTTCTGATCCCTAATGATTCTATGACTTTCATTTATTATAACACTCACAGTGTTTCCAGCAGGAATAAGAAGAAACTGGTTTTATTAGGTACCCAAAAAGATTTATACTAACTTCAGAATTTCTAAAGCCTTTAAGACTGACTACTATGGTAACTAATGTCCTCAACAACTTAACACACTCTTCTTAAAAATAGTTATTAAATATAGCACAAGTCTGTCAGTTATCTCCTCTAATGGAATTGTTCACTTGCCCTTGAGGTCTGTACTTCCAGAAATAAAAGTAAATGCTAACCTGGACTAACAGGTGGCCCAAGCTGGAGAAACAGGTGCTGTTTTCTTTTATGTTATTAATCTGCTTCATTAATTGCAGCAACATCTCAACAGCTCCTTTGCTGACCATTTCATTAAGGAGTACTGCATTTCCAGACATAAATTTGACAGCTCCCATGCAATACAGAAGAGCTTCACTGTTTTTTTGTAGATCTTCAGTTCTCATGACCTCCAACAAACAATCTAAAAGGAAAATCATTATTCAGAAAGCCTAATATTAACATTTATATTTGATACTGTCCAGGCACTGAAGAGACTAACAACTGGGGGGAAAAAAACCCTAGTAAGTGGGCTAGAAAAATTGGTGTTTGGATGGAAACCAAGGAACAATTATTGCTGAGTAAGAGAATGGGCCCAACGTCTGCTCTCTCAGGCTTCAAGAAGCAGCATCAGTTATAAACACAGAGCAGTAATAAGTGACATCTTCAGTCAAGAATTGCCAGCAGGACTGCATGTGTCTGGAAACCCAAGACCTTCTAAAGAGGTTCAGTCCCACAGCTTCCTTCAAAATTGAACATCTTTCTGTGTCTCAGACAGAGCACTAGAAATCACAGGGGCTTGCCTAATCAATACCTAATTAATATCTTACATTCAAGGTCTGTTCAGAGCCTTTATAAGTTTACTTTTATGTTGGTAAAGTAACTGTAAACGTTTTGTATGTGAAATGTTAAAAGAGTTGTCAGCACAAGGCAAATTCATCTTGTTCTGAATTTGGTGGGGGCATCATAAATAAATAAGCAATTCTAACTAATTTTGTTGTTTTGAATTTCTAGTAACTGATGGAAACTGATACTCTGCTTCCTCTGTTCCATCCTGACGAATGAAACCAAGTCTTTTCTGCCTCTGGTTGAAATGCTCTCCAAATAACCTGAGTGTATATGGATGAAGTACACACTCTAGGCTCTTGCCAAACTCTTAGCCTCCCCAGCTGCCTAACAGTCAGCTAAGACACTTGGGTAATATGAGAAATCAGTGTCAAACTGATGTTCAGCATCAAACAGGGGCTGGAACAGCCATTGCTTAGTTTGAGATGAACAGTTAACTTAGGCTTGCAGGGTCAGGACCTACATTAATAACATGTCACGAAAGTTGACTGAAAGGAAGGACCATCAGTCAATACTCAGCATCATTTCTTTCCAATTTCTTCCTATTTCTCATATTTGCAAGGCACATGGGGATGACAGAAATCCAGTCGCAATCACAGAAGAAATCTCAAAGCCATTGCTCATGACTCTCCTAGACCCCTGGCTGACCATGCAGCAGCAGCTGAAGAAGCCAATGATTTTCCTGTCCTTCCTGGTGTTGACCAACACATCCTGACTGCTATAGACAGTTTTGCTCTGTACATGTTAAGGAGGATCTACTAGAGCAGAAGACACAGGGATGAACTACTAAAAAAGAATGAAGAGTAACACAATATTCTTGTGAAGAGAACTGTAAGGCTGAGATGCCTCAGTCTAAAGAAGAGAAGGCAGAGGTATGCAGTACGACTGCGGTCTGAAGATGATGAAAGTGAAGGTTGAGGTGACTGTAGACACTTGCCTGCGATACTATAAGCAGATGCATGATGCAAACCTGTTGCTCTATGAGATTCTAGAGGCAGACAGAATCATAACATTCAGGAATGAATTAAATGAAAGCAATACATGCCCAATAATCCATCATTTTGAATAATGCCATCATTTTCTTCGTTCCTGCAAATTTTGCACGCAAGCTTGCAAACACCGAGAAGATTCTTTCCATCAACTTTCATCTGCAAGGAAAGTAAAAGACATAAAGATCACAACTTGTATCCTCACAGAAATAAAAAAGCAGCGCTTGTTGGAGCCTGCTAAAAATAGGCTCCAACAGGCGCTGCTCTGGATGAATGGGAGCCTAGTCCCCACATGGCAAGGGCTGTGCTTAAGAAAGGTTAGCTTAGACACAGTTGAAAACTAGGAAGTGAAAAATGAAATGCAAGTTGTAATTCACAATTTGGAGCTTCACACTCCACCAAACAGCGCTTTAAAACACTTACAGCCAGAATAATCTTTGTCAGCTTCAGGCAGAGAGGGTCTGATTCAATGTCTACGAGTTTATACAATGTCTTCAGAAGGGTGTTTCTTCTTTTCAGTCTTTTCCCAAGCATATTCCCTTCGTTCAAGACCTGATAGAGCTTGGTGCAAGCCAGGCAAAGATTTTCTATATTGTCTTCTACTTGAAAGGAGAGAAAAATAAAATCTAATTATCAGTCTCACCTTTTCCAGAGCCTCTCAACAGACAAAGACCCAAGAAAATAAAATAAGCAATGGGTTATACAACCGTAAAAATAAGATGCTGAATAAATCTCTTAAAACAACAATGCAATCCTCACAAATGATTTCTTCCTGCTCTTTCACAAAGGAGATGCTCGAGGTAAAAAATAACAGAGCCAAAATGATAGCTAAAGCCCAAAATGAAGCTTACCTCTAATACTTAATAACCAGAGTGACTGAATGTCTCCCAGGAAACTGAATTGGAATATAGTCTTTAAAAAGCTCCACTAAACATTAACTGTGTCTTTTGCATGTTAGACTGTGCCTCTAAAGATGTGAGGGGTGGGTGTCAGGAGGATGGAGCCAGGCTCTTCTCAAGGGCATCTGGTGATAGGACAAGGGGCACTGGGTGCAAGCCAGAACAGAGAAGGTTCCATATGAATATCAGCAGGAACTTCTTCCCTGGGCAGCCTGTTCCAGTGCTTCGGTACCCTCCCTGGGAAGAAGGTCCTGCTGATATTGATAGGGAACCTCCTCTGTTCCGTGTTACCCACCTCTCTTCAGCTCATGTAGAATTGGCAGTATCTTTGTATGCCAAAAGATGTCTTCCTCTTCGGATTCATTTGTTCTTGTTTCATTCTCTAACCCTTCAAAATACATTCAAAACAAAAGCATATATTCAGTGAAGGCATCAACTTTTACACAAATCAAGAGCTACAAACGCTTTACTCATCAGTCTGAAAAAATAATCTGAAACATCACGTTTTGCTATATTCTGGGTTATTCTCCCTCCTCAAGCTTTTGGTTTTATTTACATTTTCTCCAAGACAGCATTTTCAAACAAAACTAGATGGATGTTTTGATCTGTAAAGCTGTACTCTAAAGCCAGATTTGTTTTTGTTTGCTGACATTGATGTTTCATTTGATCACTGAATTGGAAGGTAATGACTACTTCTACATCAACACTTTCTACTATTCTGCAGCTCTGTGTCCACAGGACAGCTTATTCTGTGTTAAAAAATGTCTATGCTACAGACACTCCCCTAGGACAGGGTCACACGCATGCACAATACTACACTGAGTTTGGTTAACAGGCTGATCAGCTGGGGGAAAATGGTCTGGTTAGTTAGTTCATAGAATCCTTAGGGATCGGAAGGGACCTCGAAAGATCCTCTGGACCAATCCTCCTGCCACAGCAGGATCACCCAGCCCAAGTCCAGGTGGGTTTAAACATTACAGAATCTGTCCTGAACCTTCTAACTGGGTGAACCACAAACCAACAGCAAAAATACTCAAGCAAGAGAACTCAGCAAGTTGAAGTCCACCGTCTCCATTTTTCATAGGTCTTAACCATAGCTTTGCATTCTGGTCAAAAAAGAGAGTCACTAATCAGTCTACATTTATTGGTTGCTGTTTTTAGCACGTAAATACAGGAGCCTTAGCAACACAGCTTTCAAAAGCTGCGTACTGCCCGGCTCCTCATGTGGAGCCTTTCAACTGAATACCGAGCGGCGATGAATGCATCACCATTAAACCAGTCTGTCTCCCCTCTAAAATGTGAAAGTATAAACACAAACTGTATTAGAGCCTAGAAATAGTCTGTACATGAACACTCCCCCCCGGAGCACACTACAGAGGATAAAAGGCTGAGAATTCCAACTGCTATCCCACTGTTTATTCTGGGATTACAGATGAAGTATGTGCAAACCAAGGAAGCTATGTGATGTTTATAAGAACCAGTCTTAATCATAGACATGATTTTTGCAATAGCAGAAGTAAAATAAAGGCTTATAAACAGAGAAAATACAGGCCCACAGAGTATGAACTCATACGAGATGGTAAATACTCTCAGCTCCTCTGAAGGAGGATAGTGCATCTTCTCAGTTCTAGAAGAACAGTGGTAAAACACAGTTTCTTCATGCTGAGGGTGCTGAGACACTGGTTTCCTAGGGAGGTTGTGGCTGCCTCCTACCTGGAGATGTTCAAGGCCAAATGGGACCTTGAGCACCCTGGTCTAGTAGGGGGTGTCCCTGCTCATCGCACGGGGCTTGGAACTAGATAATCTTTAAGGTCCCTTCCAACCTGAACTATCCTGTGAATCTATGAATAGTAACAGCAGAACTGAAACTTCAGGCTCTCAAATATGCACTTCCCATGTACGAAACATCCCAGCTAAGAGGAAAAATCACTTTACATCTGTAAAATTAGCAAAATGCATCCCTACAGGGCAATCCAGAACCTGTATCTTCAGCTAATGTAACTTGATTGCTACACTGGTTTACAAAAAGGCATTACATGGACTGGTAAATTCTTAAGTAGTCTACATTTGGGAAAAACAAGAGTAAAAATATCAATAGATTTTTGGAGGGAAGCTCTCTTGAAGTTTCTTTCTACCAACACTGGTAAAAAAAACCCTGATACATCGAGAAACCAAAAATAGTATTCAGTGAATAAAGCAGCAAAAGACCTTCATAGAGTCATTTGGGATCTGAAGGGACTTCAGAGATCATCCAGTCCAGTCCCCCTGCCACAGCAGGATCACCCAGACCAAGTTGCACAGGAACACAGCCAGGCGGGTTTTGATTAGCCTGTATTTCAACTTCTTCATCTGGAGATTAAAATGGTTTATAGAGTACCTGTTACTCTTCTCTTCCAGCCTGCACTTCTTGGCTGTGATGGACTTATCCTGGGCATTTTCATCTGGCCACTGAAAGATACAGTACAGGAACACACATGAAGAATATCAGAACACAGTGCTCAAAAGGCTTCTTTCTTCACACGCACTCCGTATGAGATCTGCATATTAAAAGCTCGCTGAGAAAGACTGGATTAGATTTTACTAACGTGTGGGCTATCTGCTCCTGAAAAATGATGGAAGGGATTAGGGAATGCTCCTTCAGAAATACTGACGTATTTACACCGCAAGAGGTCACCGTTATGGAACAGAACAGGCATTTCCACTGGCACAATGAAACCTGCATGAAACTGAAGGTACAGAGACAACTTTTATCACCGGTTTCACTGACTGAATATAAACCCGACCAGCTTCAAATTCTAAGTTCACCTGTTCGCAAGGATACTAATTTCTTCTGATAGAATTAATACTTGTAAAAGATTTAATGAGAGCTTTCAAAGTGACACTTCACTATGCAAATACTACAATTTCCAGGCCTGTCTGTGAACTATCTATGCTGTCTGTGACGTGGCCTCCATTCTGTTAGTACAGGAAGCATTCACATTGTCGTTTCTTTGTGAGGTAACAGTCAGTGATGCTGCAGGGGGGGTTGGAACTAGAGAACAACTGGTGGGCAGGCTTATCTTTAGGGAATATGAATTTTGTGAGATATTATCCCTTTAGGTGTCTTTACCAAAGCTGCCAACTCCGTTTTAGTCACAGAGACTCTTGTTTCTTCATGGTCTTTTCACTTTCATGTAGAGCTGAAACTTAAGCAGCAGTATCTTGTTAAAAATTATACAGTTAAAATGTAATCAACCTACTCTAAAAAATAAGTTGCCTCCTATTGAAGGGAACTGGCTTGTCAAGAGAGTGGTTGCCTTGGAAACAAAGTCAACTGGCAAATATCTGATCATCTGATAAGGGACTCATCAAGAAATCAGCCGACAGAGGGTCTGATGATTTACAGAGCAAAACAGGATTCAGCAACTGGATCATCTCTTCTCATATAAAGGGACACCATTGCAGCCCCTACAAGGAATACTGCTTTCTTGAACATACACAGTCTGTGAAGACTTCCTAAGGTCCTCACAGCACTCCAGTATACATCTTTTACCAAGGAAAAATACTGAAGTGAAAGCAGCATCTCTTCAGAAACGCAGCATGTTCAGCTGTTTACGTGCTTGTTCTTGCCATAAGCTTCTTGTTAATGGTAAACCTGCAAACTCTGCCAGCCAATGCTTTGCATCTGCTAGGGAGTGGGTTAAAACCACTTTGATTGTATTAACATAACCCATGACACAGCAGCTGCCTTCCAAGCCAGAGACTAACTCCTTTGTTTAAATTTCATTAATTATTAGTGCAGACATAACCCTGATGCCCCACTGATTATTTAGTTACAAGTTAAAAGAGACACACAGCCCAAAACTGAAAAGTTAATGCTTCTCTACCAAAAGTCTAACACACACCTTTGATCAGTGAGGCAGCAAAGCTTAACCAGAAAAAAAGAACACTAATATTTTCTGACTTGACTAACCTTAAAGGCATTCCCTCCATGCACTACCCTCGTGGTCAGGTTCTTGTAGCACCTACATGTTCTTACACCATTTCTTCTTATATATATACACATATAGATAGATATACACATATATATCAACATATATATGCATATATGTGTATAAATATGTATACACACACACACCACACATACATGTACATACACACACAATATTCCAATAGTACATCTCAAAGCATCAAAAGCACTTAAACCAAAAGATGTAACGTGGAAGATACCTGGAAAAACACAGAGCAAACTGCCTTCTGAAGGCATCACCTGCATATAGTACAATAGTAATATTTATAGGACATAGAGTTAATAGAAATATGAATGAAAACACAGTCTGGTTAGTCTAAAACTAGGCTTCAATTATCTCTTTCTAGTGTACAAAATACTGGCAAGTACAGAAAAAACCTCCTCAGAAGTCCCTTCCTGATAAGACACTGTATATCACATGAAAGATCTCATCCAGGTGCTATGGATAAAACCTCTAGCAGCACTTCCTAAAGCAATATTTAGTTGGAGGCTGGTTTCAGTTTATTTTAAATGTCTTAGAAATTTATTTTGAGTTTATTGACTCTTCATTTCATTTCTTTGAGGTTCTTAAGTCAGAAAACTGTACTTAGGAACGTGCACCAACCCTGGAGGTATTTATATGACATGGGGACATGGTGCTTAGAGACACCAGATTAATGACTTTATGATCTTAAAAGTCTCTTCTATCCAAACAGACTCTAACTCTTTACATTCAGAGTGTGACTACAGCTACGCTGTAATCTAGGTTTATCTCTAATGCTAGCAGTATCCAGGATGGCATGCTTCTGAAAGGAAGGGTAAACACCACACTAACATTTTTGCCAAAGCAATTAATACAAATGGGTTTTAGCTCTGGGTGAAATGAGAAAATTCACTGTTTTGCTTTATTTTTCACCCTTGTAGAAATGGATTTTTCCATATGCCATTTGACATTTACCTTTCTTATCAATACCTTTATTCCCGTTTAATTACCCAATCCAGACTTTTTATGCTGCCAGAAGGACATCAGAAGTAGTTCCCCATAGTGTTATTCATTAGCTGAGTAGTAAGCAACGTGTTTTACAATTCTTACTTCGTTTTAAACCACGGGACCTCTTCCTGACCCATAACTTAGCACTTGAAATGCACTTTATCTTTTGAGATGAGGAACTGGCCATTGCTAGCCACCTCAAAGAATGGTGTCCCTGTTTCACTCTGCTACCACTTTCTTTTCTATCATGCTATTTTAAGGACAAAACAAGACAGCTATAAACACAAGGTGGAAATAAGTAGTAGCTGTACCTCAAAGGGAAAGGAATTAGTGTAACAGCTCAATTTCAGAGAGTATTTTCCTTTTAGAAAACATAATGGTGACATAATACGTTAATTGTGGATGGCTAACAGAAGTACAGAGTAGTGAATCTATTACACATAACTCTAGTCAGTCCCATTTCTCAGCTACAAAGCCATTCAGAAACATGCAAGTCGTTGGAAAACTGATAATACAGATGTCCTGAAATGAGGGATTGTGGAGAATTCTATCATAGGCAACACCCCCAGAAGAGACAAAACTAAAGGGAGTGAAAACTGTAACTGAGACCATCACTGATGCTATTGAAAGGATAAATAGTAGAAAAGCAACATAATTTGCAGAAATACGTTGACAAATAGACCGACTACACTCTGAGTCATCCTAAAGATGAGCCAATAACAATTGCTCTATAAACACTATCATAGTGGGCACAGACCATTATTTATCTCAGCTCCAGTGACAGAAAGAATACAGTATTGTAGTAATACAGGCTGTTTCATAGAGAACTTCACACACATGTTAAACAGCACTGCTCAAAAGAAGAACCTGATGAAAAATCTATATCCTTAGCCTTTTTATTCTTCACAGTCTTTGTGTCTTCTGTCTATACAGAAAATATTAAGAGTATCTATTTGTGGTAAAGTATTTTTAAGGAAGTAGACAACTGACAGCGGAATTCTAACCATAAAAACATCCTAAAATACTAAAGTAAATATATTTGAGTCTGAAAACCACAGCATCTTCCTCTTCCTAACTTGAATTTGTATAAACATTCTCATTGTAAATAAGACTTCAATTTAAAACCATTGCCACAAGTGAAGAGATGAAACAAAGTGAGCAAGTTTCTTGCTGGAATAAACCCCTTCCTTTCGGTTCTCTCTGAAATGATTGTGATAGCATTAATAGCAGGAATCTGTCGTGCTGTTTTGGCATGCAGCACAGCTTCACTCTTAACAGAAGTGCATTTACTGGCACAAGACCTAGCAAACTGTTAGAACGCATGAAAGCAGCAGCTGAGACTACCTAGACCCATTCAATCGCACGATGGCATGAACTGCTTAGCTGATACAGATGACAGAAATCTATCCTTCACTAAAGTGAAGGCAGGTTGTATTATTTTTGCACATACGGTAGCATTACGGCTGTGTCTGGTGTTCTAAGCCATATAACCACCTAAAACACTGTTAGAGGTTCTTGGTGCAAGGGTATAAAGCAGCACAGGCTGCATCCCCTAGACAGTATCAGCAAATACTGTCTCAGGGTCACAGAAAGCAGGCAGAACATGCAAGAGAAGGTAAAGATGCACCATTCACATTACAGACCTTGCATTCAACAGAGAAAGAAAGAGCCATGCTATGTTTATCTTCTGTTTTGGAGACAAACAGAACAAGATGAGAAAATAAATTACTGGTCTTACTACAATAGAAAAAATTAAGATCCAGTTTAAGTGATGGGTGAGATTCAGCTGCCTCGACTTTTATTCTCCCTAGTTCAAGCATGGGTAGGACTGGCTACATGCATTAACACTCCATCTTTTAGAGTTAGAATCATTAGTAACTTAGCTATCGCATCAATAATGAGAAGAGTAACAGGTTATCAAGCAATTATGCCACTGGAGCTTACACGAAATGAACCTTGACAACCTATCCTTCCAATATGCGTCATGACATTTCAGGAATGTAAAATTCAAACTATTTTAGCTTTCCCTTTTCGACTATTTATATTTTCTAAAACTCCCCATACACGGAGAAACTCAACTGCAAGACTTCACGTGGCAGTAAGCAATCTTTTCAGTAACAGCCTTCCCCCCCACCCCGTTCATACAAGTATTTAAAGAGATGCCAGACGTTCTCCAAATGTATCAAGGCAAGCAAGGTCAATGATGACATTCTGTGGGTCAAGCTACCAGAAAAATCAATGACTCTGGTACACAGCGCCACATGAACGGGTGACTGTAAAAAACATCACCTACAAAAAGCAAAATAAAAACCCTGACTAACGATTCTGAACAGATGAAGGATGTACAGTGAGACGACTGATTAATCACACTTGCAAGTTTTAGAGTTATGACTCAGAAGGAAGGACATGCTTTCCAATTAGAAGCATAAACTGACTTTTTCTTATTAGAAACACTTGGACACCATGAATTAACTACCCGTTTCAACTTCAACACTCAAGTAACTCACTGAACAAAAGTCAAATGGCAGTGGTTGGTGCAGCATGCTAATCCATACACACGTGAGGTCTTTTGCGTCACTGATTTTGATGGGATCTTGCACTGAGGTATTGGGCAGGTGCGTATCACTATACTCAGGTAATACCAACCTTTCTCCTCTCTGTTGAAGTAACCACTTTCCTGCTGTCCCTTTCAGAAAGTCCTCCGTCTCCCATGTGCTGACACGTCCACTAGAAATGGAACGTCTACTTCCATCGTTAAGTGGTACGCACGACCTTTGCTCAGCAGAGCAATTACCACTCCCCATAGCCAGTTCTTCAGAGTCTAGCTTCTCTTCATCTGAAATGGTCACAGCAAACACACTTTGTGGAAGTGACACCACAGATACACGTGACAAATCCCAAAATTCATTAGTCATCTAACATTATCGAAATTTATCCATTTCAAACGTGAGAAAGCTTAAGACTATTTAAAGCAGACTAGTCAGAGCCTTATGTACAACATCTCCCAAGTCTTTCAGTTTTGTGCTTTAACATTTTAATCTTCCATTTAAAAAAAGTATTTCCCTTTTACAGATAGGCGGATTGAACCTAGTGAAAGAATTGATTATATGTTAGGATTTGAATATTATGAAGGTGCTCAAGCTAAAGTAGCTGTTAATCTTGCACCTTGTTAAGTACACATGACAAGAACCCGCACAACATACTTATCTGCATCGTCCCCAAAGGGCACAAGAGACATACTCAGGCTACATTGGTACTAAGCTGTCAACTTCTCCCATTAGCAGCATCAGCTTATTAAGGCTAAAATGCAGGAGGGTGTCCAATGTAGAACAACAAAGATGATGAAGGAAGTAGAACAGCTCTCTGATGGGGAAAGGCTGAGGGAGCTGGGTCTCTTGAGCTTGGAGAAGAGGAGGCTGAGGGGGGACCTCATTCATGTCTCCAAATCTGTGAGGGGTGGGTGTCAGGAGGATGGAGCCAGGCTCTTCTCAAGGTCATCTAGTGATAGGACAAGGGGCACTGGGTGCCAGCTGGAACAGAGGAGGTTCCCTATCAATATCAGCAGGAACTTCTTCCCAGGGAGGGTCCCAGAGCACTAGACCAGGCTGCCCAGGGGGGTTGTGGAGTCTCCATCTCTGGAGACGTTCCAGCCCCGCCTGGCTGTGTT
The DNA here is from genome assembly GCA_013397515.1 of Upupa epops. Taxonomy (NCBI): domain Eukaryota; kingdom Metazoa; phylum Chordata; class Aves; order Bucerotiformes; family Upupidae; genus Upupa; species Upupa epops. The sequence continues at coordinate 278,871 of VZRI01003582.1, forward strand.
CCTGTGTGACTTGGTCTGGGTGACCCTGCTGTGGTAGGGGGAATTGGACTGGATGATCTTTCGAGGTCCCTTCCCAACCCCAGTGATTCTATGATGTAAACATACAGCTATGGAATACGTGCACAACAATGAAGACACGTTTAGTACTTTTTAATAAGACTTGTTTTGCAAGGAGGTAAAAAGCGAGATAGGCAGATTAACATGTAAAATAACAATCCCAGGCAACGCAGGGGTTGTCATTATTACAAATGAGTATTCATTACAGACAGTTCCAGCACGTTTCATTATGAGTCAATGTGCAGGAAACAATAATGTCATTTCCCATTTGCAAGAAAATGACTTTTAAATCCCACTTTTATCGACCTTTATTAAGTCTCCATTAATGAAATTCTTTAAAACAAATAAGATGTAGTTGGAAGCCTGTCAAGACACACCATGCCTTTTCACTCCTTTTGTGCTCATTAATCCACTAAGGGATCTCCCTACATGATGTCATCTCGCTACCTTGTTAAATGTTTTAGCATTTGATGTTAATTTTACCTACTGGAGGAAACTACCTGTAAACGTTTCATTACTCAGGTATCTGTAGGAAGAAAAGCTTGAGTAGCTTCCTGCTCACTTTCAGGAGTGAAACCCAGTATAAACTTTCAAGCTCACATTTTCAAACTTGCCTGAAAGCCATTTTAAGTGTTTTTAAAATTACTGTGAAAGGACATGTAGATTCTTCAATATAATATATGGAACCAGTAACATTAAAACACGTCATGCAGCATTTTTTCTAGGAGTTAATATGTATGAAAGCGTTCTTACTCTGATCAGGATGAACCACTTCGACAGAAAGGCAATTTCCCAGAGAAGTTCTTCTAAGTAAGCGTGCCCGAGCACTGCTGACCTTCCTGACTTCTGCATCATCAACAGGTAGTTTTGGAAGGGAAACAGGATACTCATCTTTTGATAAAGTGACTGGTATTGGTTTCTGTTGCAAAGACAAAGTAGATGTTTGAATAAAATCACAGAGAATTTCACTTTAGCAGAAACTAAACACAAAACCCAAGTTAATTACACAAAGGGTTAAGTACAGAATAGAACAGATGAAAGCTACGTAGGTTTGTGGCAATATGGACCGTGGCATTGAGTGCCCCCTCAGCAAGGTTGCTGATGACACTGAGCTGTGTGGTGTGCGGGACAGGCTGGAGGGAAGGGAGGCCATCCCGAGGGACCTGGACAGGCTGGAGAGCTGGGCCAGTGCCAACCTCATGAGAGTCAATAAGGCCAAGAGCAGGGTCCTGCTCCTGGGTCGAGGCAATCCCAGGCACAGAGACAGGTTGAGTGGGGAACAGAGTGAGAGCAGCCTTGAGAAGGACTTGGGGGCGTTGGTCGACAGAGAACTCAACAGGAGCTGGCAACNAACTCAACAGGAGCCGGCAACGTTCGCTTGCGGCCCAGAAAGTGGATGGCACTACACTACCGATACACATTTTTATGTCAGTACTGCATGTGTTATTTCCAGAGTACTCACATGGTCCAGGGGGCTAAGACGAACACCAAACACTGGTCTTGATTCAGCCAAATCAAAACTGGATGCACAAAGACTAACGTAAACAAAATAAACATAATGTGAATAAATCAGACACTGTTTTGCAGGTTTATTTTGATTGCATGCATTTTCCCTTCGTCAATGAATAAGGGCAAAGGGAGGAAGAAAGGAGAAAGGGAGGAAAAAAGGAGGAGTGACAGAGCACTTCTCCCCGTGGCTCCTTTTCCAAGAATGCTGTGCCATGATGCAGTTTATTTCATACACATCTGTAACAATTCTCTAACACAAGTGTGTTCATGCACAAACCCCACCGTGGTTAGTGCCCAAGCTATGTGACACAAGCTGTAGACCACTGCAGGGCAGTAACCCCAGGATTGCGCAGGCATGAGCGTGCTCCTTCCCGTACACAGCCGGACGTCAGACACAATAAGCATGGATGGCAGACAAAGGAACCTCGTTACCTGGTCACCAACCAACAGCAAAGTCACTCTCAAGCTCTTGCCTTCTGTAAGGAATATCAGATGCACAGAGTGTCTGAAGTCATGCTGAATGAAAACAGCAGACACTGACCTACTTATATGGATATTCAAACAGGTTTCAGTATCCTTTCGGGCATGCTGATACCTCGTGTTACAAACACAGCTCATGCCTCCTCTCTACAGTCACTACAGAACTGGCACATAAGGAGAGTTAACAAATAAATGTGAAAGTGGATTAAGAACATGCCAGCATACAACCTTGTTTCCTCTTTTGTCACAACAGACAGACCTATTGAGCTAATGCACAGAAATAATCCTGAAGTAGTATAAATTGTGTTTAAAAATTAGCATTTCAAACTCTGACCTATAATTATATACTTAATATCATCTGAGAAACTTCTGAAAAAGGGTCTGGCATACATTTTAGGTGGAAATAAGCAAGTTCTTACAGTTTCTAGTGAAAAACTGAATGCTATCTCAATTATAAACAGACAGTCTTAAGCAAAAGGTGAGTTACAGACTGTTTTCTATACTACTCTCCACAATGACTGCCGCTGGTAGCTCTAATCCACAGGAACTTCCTGGACATGTAGATTAACACCAACAGTAAGGATCATTAGAAAAAGGCAATGTGATTAGAAATAGAGATTAACACGGGGGGGAAAAAAAGTCACAGAAACACAATTACAGAATCCAATCTCTTGTTGCTAACGGATATCAGGAAAAATCTTAAAGCCACAGTACCTAAAAACTGAAGGGGGTCTGTTCTGAGGGCCTCGTGACGATCCAGACGCAAAGAGTCTCCTTTGACCCTCTGTAGGTGTAAACGGTCTCTGAGTTTTTAGCGTTCGTAGAATGTTTCTGGCTTCATTGATCGTCTCAGAGCTGCTTTGGCACCGAAAGCTTGTTGAATGGTTCTGCCTTTTCTGTATTTCCATTCTTTAACGCTCGCATCCCTCAGCAAGGAACGCTGTACAACAGATACAGAGGGCACAAGTCATGACTATTAATTGATCAACAGTTATGCTAACACAATGTAGTTCAAAAAGGATATTACAACACAAACCTAGATGGTGCTGAAGCAGTGGAAAATAAGGCTCACTGACACTGCATTTCCCTCACTATTTCTCTGCTCTGTAGAAAACTACTGCAAAAAATAGAACAACCCACAAGAGAAGGCATCAGACATGAAGACCTTTAGGTCTAAGTGATGCTGCTGTGGCAGGATTGGACTAGATGATCTTTCAAGGTCCCTTCCTCTACAGATCATAGAATCACTAGGGATTGATAGCTAAAATATGTCACACTGAGTACCCCAGTGTTTTCTTGACCAAACACAGTACAGTCCAATACTGCAGCAAATGTGTTTGTTAATACTTAAACAGGAATTTAATAAAAGGCTGTAAAGAGACATTTTCCTTCCAATGAACTTAGGAAATACCCAACATAAATTACCAACCTCACCAATGGCAGCTTCCTGATCAGTCAAAGAGGTGTTATTATCAATAACTGAAGCACAGTGATCAGCAATTGATAAGCAGAGACAAGGAAGAGCGAGCAAGCAATCAATATTTTTTATTGACTCACCCAAATCATTATCCAGAAAATGCAACAGAACACAGAGAAGCGAGTAAGCAGTGTCAAGATGTTTGTACATACACACACGATAGGATAAGAAATATTACCCTTTCTTGCAAGCATCTAAAACCCATTAATAACTCTTTATCTGAGTGGGTCTGGCTGCTGTGCCACCACAGTACAACCACCATCACTTTCTGAAAGGGCAGATAAAGACAAGGAGCTGAAACATTTAAGCATCAATTAATCGCACAGCTGCAGTAGCACTCAGGTAAGGAGCTTCACCTGCTCTGCACCGTCCCACACCCCAGAGCTTTTGAGAAAGCACCATCAACTATATCATGCCCATTCTCTTCCTAGAAATTTACCTATATCTATGCACAGAGGAAAAACCCTCCAGTTGCTGGAAACTTTCTTGACTTTAACAAGCAAAAGGTACCTGAATCACGATGCCAAAGATCATTCAAAGACAACTGAAAATGTATATTTGCCAAAGCAAATTTAAAATTAGGAGTTAGAAATAAGTGTAAAATCAGAAAGTGGAAGCATAGGATGAAGGAGCAGTTCAAGAATGGAAGGAGAAACAACTGCAGTGGCTACCCAGTCTGTTTTTACTCTTGGTTTCTGTTGTTTATAAAGTAACTAGTTCTGCCTTGATATTTATAAGAATTTACATTTTCTCAAAAACCTCTATACCCTTTCTGTAGTCAACTATCTTAGATGCAAATAGGAATTCTAATAGTGCTTCTTTCTGGCAATCCAGTAGTACTCTCAATTTGCTCCCCAATCCCAGCAAGGGAATATCACAGTATCAATGGAGATAGTACAACTGGTACATACAAACAGATCATGTCCTGCACTGCTGTCACCACAGCTTCACCACGCTGTCACCATGTCACCTGCACAGATGACGACCTCCTCTCTACTGGAAGACTGAAAAAGCCATACTCGGGCTCATCTTTATTCCCCAGTTGTTAACTCCGGAGGTCTGGCCTGCGCTGCACAGCAGACAGTGGTACAGGATCAGAGAATTCCAAACTCACCCAGCTATCTCCAGAAGCGAGATGGCTGCACCCTGGCAGCACTTATCCTGTGTCCACCAGCACACGAGAAAAGCATGAGTGGCTCACCAAACGCGCCCCACGCTGTCTCTGCCAGCCTGTCCTCTGGTCTCAAAAGCAGTGTCACGGCAATAGAGCGGTGCGAGTGCTTGCCAACACTCACTCACCGGCTCACCTGCCTCCGTCTCCAGGCTGTCTGCCCAAGTACCCAGAGGGTTCGTGAGAGCAAAGTAACGACGGGAATTACTAAATATAACTTTAAACATCAGCAATTTATCAATCGCAACCGATACACCTGCAGCTCGGCGGCTCTAACAAGCGAAGAAACCACTATAAGAAATAAATCAATAAGAGAACGCCGGAGAAAACTAAGTCTCGGCACAGGGGGCCAAGAACCCCCCGAGCAGAGCTCCGGGGTCAGCTGCACCTGAGGCACTGAGGCTGGCCCGGGCCTGGCGGAGGAACAGGCCCAGCAAGAGGCAAACAAGGCTCTCCCTGAGCACGGCCGGCCCCAAGCCGCTGGGAACCCGAGCGGAGCCGGGCTTCTCCCTCCCCAGCCGCTCTTGCAAAGCCCAACTCACCGCAGCCCTTCGCTCTAACCCGGGTAACCGGCCGAGTAGCGCTGCCTGCCCGCAGAGGCGGAGGAGCGGCACCACGGCCGCCGCCGCCGCCGCCTCTCCAGGCAACTCCCGCGCACGGCGGAACCGGCGCCCGCCGTTCCCATGGCAACCCAACACACTATGGCCGCCGGCCCAGCGCGGCCGAGGTGCTGGAGCGCCGGGGCCGGTGCCACCTGCATTCCCTCCCTCCCTCGCTTACTCACTTACCGCCACCGCCACCGCCGCCGCCGAGAGACTCCAGGGCCCCGCCGCTACCGACCCGTCCGACAGGCTCCCCTCTGCCGCGCTCACGGCTGTAGCGGCCGGGAAGCCAGTAGGGGCCTCAGCGCCTGCGCGAGTAACAGCGGCCGCATGCGCTGAGGGGAGCGGGCGCTGGCGGCGTTAACCCCCAGCGCAGGGGTTTTCAGGTGGAGGGGATGCCGCTCCCCCCGCCTGTTGTTGAAGGCGTAGCAATGGGTGGCGAAAGCCTGAGTTAAGGGTGACAGAAGTCAGTCAGGATGCTCACATGAGGGTCTACCCGGACACCAGCACAAACCTCTTCATCTTGAGGGAAGCAGGTGGCTCAGAGAGGTTCAAACCCCCCCTGCAACCTGCTCTAGGAGAGAGCTTAGCCTAGATGATCTTCAGAGGTCTCTTCTAACCCCTACCATACTGCAGTATGACCTGTTAAAGTACCTTCTCTCTAAGCTCAGATCTACAGGCTGGGAACAGAGACATTGAATGTTTCCCACAGTACAAACCGGGGACTCAGGTGTGCAGTGCCAGCAGCTACAAAAGCCCTTCCCTGGGTCCCAGCACCTAGGATGGTTCGTCTTGGCCCCTAAGCATTTTAGCATCTGCTGCTCACCTGCTCCAGAAAAAGCAGCTTTCACATGCTCCATGGCAGAGCCTTACCAGAACGGGTGCCGTAGGCTGCAGCCCTTTGCTAGAGTGGCACGAGGGGGTCACTTGAGGTGTCTCCCCCAAGCTGCTTCTTGGGCAAAGTCCTCCCAAAGATGCTTCCACCTCTAGGTTCCAGGACGCCACTGGCAGTTCTTACATGCCTCCCTTGCACACTACTAGGATGGGTAATGTGATCATGGCCTGTATCTTCCCAGGGACGGAAGATTGTTATAAGCTTGCTATGCCCTGTTCTTCTAGAAAACCATCCTTTTGCAGTTCCTCTTGATTCTGTCAGGGGTCATGATAGTAGTGAAAAGATCTCCATGTGTAACCCTACCCGTATGGCACTATCTCTGCTAGCTTCTACTTTCTCTCTAATTATTAAACACCTAGTCCTCTTTCTTCACCCAAGGTCAATACCTCAAGTGTCATGAAAAGCTTGTTAGTGTTCTACTTGCTTTTCTTTGTATATTCTCCGTTAAGAGCTAAAAGAATGTATGTCTGTGTGCATGCACACTGCTTTCAGATCACTCACAGTTAGCTCATTCACTGCTGTTTTGTTCTGAACCTCTCCTTTATTTAGATAATACAACCTCTTCCTCATGTGCTTTTTATTGAATGAACTATCTCAGCATCTGTTTTAATTGTGGGTACTTGATTAAATCTCCTTGTTAGCAGTAACACTGCTTTGGGATGGAAGTAGCATCCAAAACTGTACAAACTGACTCGGACTCAGTAAGAGAGACTCAGTCTAGTGTGGGCAACTGCTGAGGTAAAAGCAATGTGTTGGAGCAGTTCTGCCTAAGAAACACAACTACACAAAGTAGTTATGTCACATTAATTCAAACTAAAGGGATTTTGTGTTGGTGTCCAGTCTCAATGCTCAGTTTGGCCAGTTGAAATCTGTCTAAAAATGGAACTTGACTGTACATCCAAGCGTACAAGGAAGTACAAGAGGCAGTCGGCACCAACTGAAACACAGCAAACTGCATTTAAATGTGAGAATACCTTTCTGTGGAGAGCGTGATCAAATGCTAAAACAAGTTGTTCACAGAGGTTGTGTGATCCCCATCTTTGCAGATATTACAAATGTGATCGACCCTGAGGGATCTGCTCTAGCTGACTGCTTTGATCGAGAGAGATAGACTAGATGATATCCAGAAGTCCCTTTCAACCTTAAATACTCTGTGAATTCATGTTTTCAATTCTTTAAAATTTTCTACAGATTTGGCTAAAATGTAAACTTTAGGAAACTGCCATGCTCCATCTCTAATTCGCATTGCTCCACTGGATGTGGTCACTGCCAACACTCTGCTAACTGCATCTTACCCTCAGAGTCTGGTCAGCTCTTGATTCCCTCTCTACTCACTGTTCAGTCCTGTCACTGAAAAGCTGAGATTTCCTGGTGAAGCTGTGTTGGCTTGCCAGGTGAAATACCCTGCGGTTGGTACATTTGTGCTGACACACAGCATGCAAGGGTTTCTTGTACCACTGCGAGCAATCTACCAGCCACACACCCACCATGCAATTGTCCCTACATCAATGCCTGCTTTCACTGATTTCCTGCTGCCTCTGCCATTGACTGGAAATCCTTAGAGTGGTAGCAAAATGCCTGCTTTTCTTCCAGCGTGCCCTTAGACGTGACCAGACAGATAGGATCCTCTGCTGGTGTAAACAGTCCCTAAGTTGTTAGTGTTTGTAGAATGTTCCCAGACTCTTCTTTAATCTCAGAACTGGTCTTCTGCTTTGGCACTGAAAGCCTGTAGAATGGTTCTGCCTCTTCTGTGTTTTCTTACTGTCTGAAGCTGGCATTCCTCTGCAAAGTAGATAGGACTCTACACATCTTTGGTGCTGCCATCGAGTTTAAGAACTACATTTATACAGCCAGAGCAGGAAAGGACACTTGGAGAAAGAGCCTTTTTTTTCAAGAATAAATAGATATAGAACTAAAAATGTGAAGATCGTGGAGGCCACAATCCAATGTAAAGCCTAAAACCTGAGAAAAGCACCAGTGCTGGCTGCAGAAGCAAGGAAGAGGAGAAGGCCAAGGTTTTCTTTATGGCCGAATGCAAACCATAAAATAGTTGTGCATTCATAACGGACAGTGTCCTGAGCTGGGATATTGCTCTTATCACTCACTGAGCTTTCAATAAAGGATTCCAAGAACTGGCTAAATCAGGAGGGATTCTGGGGAACAAAGACCTGGATAGAGTCAAAGCTATTGAGACACAGAACGCCTTGGGGAGCTCGCTGAACACACATAGCTACTTGTGGAAGGGAATTCACTGTAACAGGGCTGATCTTACTTTCTCAAGGTTTCTACATCAACATTCCTTGTCTTTCCTCTTAATGCATTCGGCTGTCAAATCGCAGCTACCAGCTGCTGGCGGGAAGGAACGTTAAGAGTATTATTAAGAGGACTGAAATGTCAGTATTTGGCAAAAGCCCAAAAAGCCAAGCCCAAAATGTTCACAGAGCAGAAACAAAGCTATTGCCAGGCAGTGAGCGAGCAAATTCTTCATTTACAGAACTCACTACTTTAAACATGGGATCAGAAAGAGCGAATGTAGCTATTCAGTAATCAGTTTTGTAGGAATTGGACTTCCTGATTTTTATCCAGGAAATCTCAGACAGGAATCACACAGCTCATGTGCAGCACAGCATATACACAGTCATGCCAGACCTTCTGTGCACGTGTTGAGCTGAGTATCTGTGAACATATGGTAAACTGGGTACGTCAAAACCACATTGCACTAGCTGCAGGTACACAGGCTGCCTGCAGATCACAGGTGCTGCGGGCTCATAACACGTCAGACTCATTGTTCCATGAACTCACACTGCACGTGTAGCTATGCAGAGGCCCAACAGGTTCTATGCATTCATGAATTCTCCAAGCTCTATGTATATTCCATCCAACTGTATATTCTAGCTATGTAGAGAATGCACTTTGCTATCTGGAAATACCAAGGGAGAAAAAACAAAGCATCACCACTGACTTTGTGCTGCACTCAAGAAACAGGATGAAACTGCACTCAGCAAATGAAGGGCTCTCTGCTACCCTTCATGTATTTTGCAGGAGACTTTTGAGTGAGAGTTTTGCGGCTTGGTGGATATTCTGTTGTGCTATTTTTTTCCAGTTAGAGGGGGTTTGTTTTTACAGACACCTTTCCAAACAGAGGCTGCTTTGTCTCTGTTGCCAGAGTTGGCTTTGCCACTCAATTATTGACAACACTGTAGATGGGGAGGAAAGCATGGGCTTCCTCCCAAACAACATTGATGTCAAATACTGCCTAGAGAGATCACCATGGAGAGGGATTGCTTTCATTTTATGTATTCAAAACAAGATGGGACCGAATTGAACATAAACCTTATTTAGTGTTCCAAAACAGCTAGCAAACCCATTGTATCAGGTTCATCTCTTATTTCCAGTACATCAGGAGGTCTGAAAAGACCATGCAGCAGGAAATATTTTATTTTAGGTAGCTCACTGGAGACAGAGCACCCCAAATAATGCCAGAACGCCCACATCAGCTTTCCAGAAAGGTGGCATGATCCGTTTCTCCACCATCTCCTCCTTCAGCAGCACTTAGCTCGGGAGAAAGGTGCAATTGGGTTAACACAAACTTGACATCCAACTCTGAGATTTTCTCACATCCAGCGTGGCTGCCCCCTCCCTGGAAGTGTTCAAGGTCAGATTGGCTGGGGCCTTGAGCACCCTGGTCTACTGGGGGGGTGTCCCTGCTCATGGCAGGGGGCTCAGAACTAGGTGATCTTTAAGGTCCCTTCCAACCTGACGCATTCTATGAATCTATGAAAAAATTCAGTTCCTATTATTGTCTTTGAATGGCATTTTACTAACAGCTCCTCAAGGATACATCTTCAGTAGCACTTCTATTCATTACCTTAAAATACAGAAGCGGAGTTTATTAATGAAATTTGCTGATGACACAGAAGTGGGAGACATCATTAAAAGAGAAGAGAATATCAATATGACATGAGAAGAGTTGAATAACGTTGGGAACGGATGTTACCAGAAACAGAATGACACTTAATAGTGCAAACTGCAAAGCTTCTGCCCTTGTCAACTAATTGAGAATTCTGTCATAAGTTTCAAGGTCATCAGTTCAGAAACAGAAATGTGCATGTTGTATCTGGAAGTGCAAGTTAACCACGGCTTCAAATGTTAAAGGGATGTGAAAAAGGCAAACTCAATACTTGCATTTACTGGGAAAGGTATTTCCAGTGGACGCTGTGAATAAGTGTGGCTGGAGGCAGTGCTGAGAGCCCTCTGGAACTCGGTGTCATCCAGAGCACCAGTGTTCAGGAGATGGGATCGGGTCATAAAATCATAGAGAGGTTTTAGGTTGGAAGGGACTTCGGGTCAGGGATAGGCTCAGAGAAGACTGGCAGCACTAGTCAAGGGACAAGTTTATCATGGTGTAAGGCTACAGTGGCACAGCTTGTTTATTCAAAGTGAAGGTGAGAAATGTTTTCCATACCATGTCTTTAAAGATCAATTTATGCTCGATGATAATGTTGACTCAGGAACAGACAGGCATTATGTGGCCTGGAAAATACAGAACACTAATTTTTTAAAAGGTTTAAAATCACTGAAAAGGTAATATTCTGAAGCAGCCTCCCAGGAACACTGAAGGAGGCAAAACCCAAACTATTTTAAGAGCTGTATTAAAGTTGAATAAAAAGAGTGAGGTGAGGTAACTGCCCAAAATAGCTGCAGCCGAGACCCGGTTGTCCCATTCAGTATCGCTGTGAAAGGCTTTGAAGTCATTGACATGCCTGGATGCATTCCTGTGTAGCCTGTTCTAGGTGATTCTGCTTTTGGTGGAGGGGTAGATGATCTCCAGAGGTCCTTACTAACCCTTAACATTCCATGATTCTATGATTTAGCAGCCGTTCATAAAAAAAAAAGGGAATAGCCTTCATTTCTAAATGAGCTCTGAATTAGCACGAATGAGGTAACTTTTCATTCGGGGAACCAAGTGTTTGCTTGTCTTGGTGACAAGGACAAGATGAAACCATGTAGAATTTCGTATTCCTAGTTTCAGAACTAAATAAATATTAATTCTCCCTCAGGTAAGCCTGAAGTTCTTGGAGCTTGACTTTCTCTGGCAGATCACTTGCCAGTCATCTGCCTCAGTCAAAGCCATCTGAAAACTTAGGAGAAAGACAGCGCGGCACCGCAAGCCCTGAAAACAACTGTTTTCACTCCGTGTGTGTGTTTTCTCTGTTATGGTTTGTTGTGCAACAGCAATAATCTCTATTGCTTTGTAGTACACTCACAATAAATGGGTTTTTAGATTGATTACATGCCTCAACTTTGCTTTGGCTATTAATCAATCTCAGCAGCTGTTTATTGCTTTGTACATTACAAAGCAATAAAGATTATCCCTTAAAGAGCTGTTAATGCCTCATGGAAAAGTTTGAAAACCATTATTTTTAGAAAATAGTGCTGCTGATGTATAATTTTCTGGCTTTTCTTTCTTCCTTCCTGTTATTTTAAGAGAGCTCAGTGCTTGTGAAACACGCAGCCATGCGTCTACCATCTTTGTTGAGTTTTTGGTTTCCTTTCTGTTGCCTTGCGAGTCTTTCTTCAATTGCTAAGCACAGTGCTTTGTGGGTGATAGCGCTGTGTGTAATGGTCCAGATCCATCCTGAGTCAGCAATGGCGTCTGTGTTTGACAGTAACATCCACAGGACATCCCAGCATCAGTACTACTCCCATTCTTCTCAAGATTATCTTTTTATCAGGTACTTTTAGGACTTGCCTACACTGAAAAATGCTATTTCACGTAGCTGTTACAAGAGGAATGAATTCATAGAGTAGGTAATGTGCCAGGATTCATTTTTCCTGGTGAATCTCATGTACAAAATCTAAAGAACTTAACTGTAGGACAGAGGGTATGTAGTAGAAGGTTACTTATCTTCTGAGACATCATCTGCCACCATCCCTACTTCTGAGAAGATACTGAATAGGGGCAGTGAAAAGAATTGCTCTTAGACAATACCCACTCAGCAAGGTTCACTGTAATCGGAGGGGCCAGCATTGCCAGATGTTAATAGTCAATGGTGCACAAAACCAGCCCTAAAAATAGCCTCATTATAGCTTTAGGAAGTTTTTTCAGCTACATGTAAGTCTAAATGAGAAGAAGCTGATTTCTAGACTGATTTCTATAAAAGCTGTTGTATAAATCAACCCACTGGTGAAACGTGAGAAAATAAATTAGCCACTTAGCCCATCACGAGGCAGTTAAGTATTTCTTAGAACTCACGGGAGAAGATGGAGATTCTGAGTCCTCTCACTTGAGGGCCAGTACACTAATTCAAAGACAGCAGTAGGGTGTGCAATTGCAGTCATCTTTATTCCCACGGAATGTGAGGAATGAAACCTTCCTGTCGCAAAGCCTGGCAGACAGAGGTCCTCTAGGGCATGGCAGACTGGGCAGGCAGCAAAGCCATCCCACCCCAACTTCTTTGTATTTATATTTTTCTTTATATTTACGTTTCTTACAGAACTTACATTTTTCTGCTGTGAAAAGCAGAAGTTTGTGCTTAAAGACAGTGATTTTGGTTAGAGCAAAATACAAACTGTTCTACACTGGCAATTAGTGGTGGTTGAGAAATGGTCTAACCACAGCACTGACGTGCCTGTCCTTCAGGCTGCTTACACTGTCGCTTTTTGAGGAGAAAAACACCCCAACCACCACCAGAAAACAATAAGCAGGAGTGAACGTCTTTACTTTGCCTCTCACTGCCATGAATATTTGTGGTTAAAAGCAAAGAAAGAGCATGTAGCATGGAAAAGCTAATATTAACATTCATCTTAGTAATAAGCCATTCTAAATATTTTGTGTCAAGCCATGGTTTGTCATTCCCTGGCACACAGGACACACGCAAGAGAAATTAAACCAAAAACCTAATGAGAAAGATAACTAATTACAATAACATTGCAAGGCTTGGGGATTTCATTCCAAGAGCTCCTTGGGCTCACCTGGGAGGTTACTACTTAATTACCTGTATGATTGCAGGAGGAGGTGGTAAGACACGTTCACATGCTACACAGCTCTTAGTGACATGATCAGACTGGGCAATCTTAGTTCAGCCAGTACAGCATTCACCGAGATGTGGCTACAAATCTGGAGGTGCTGCTGAACACTGTGCTCATATACTTACTGATAATGGACAGAACTGCTTCCCTTGCTTGATCCCATGTTATGGTATAAAATTACAAACCTTACAGCAGTATCTGTCTTGCTGTTCTTCAAAAAGAAGACACCTGGGCACCATGGTGTACAGCCAAAGGCCTAAATTTTGCCCCACATTTAGCAAGGTGAGTGATCTTGCAATTTACAGGTGGCTCTTACCTCCAATAGTGCTTACGTGAGGAAAACATACATGAAAAACCTTGTACAAAGGAGATTACTGCACAAGTAATTAAAAAGTTGCCTGTTTATTCTCAATTTCTAGGTTCTTAAAATCACCACAGAGCAGTATATACTGAAGGCTGGGGGTTTTTTGACATTATCCTATGATTTTTTTCCTGTTATTTAAGCATAGAATTGGCTGCAAACATTTTTTCCTTAAAACTTATGATTTTAGCTGGTGTCATACACTACCAGGTACAAAGCATCGTAGTGAGTGGGGCTACATCTGGGTGACAAACACCAACAGAGCTCCTCAAGGTTCAGCGCATCAAACATAGCAGAACCATCCACTGGTGGTGACTGTCTTCCTGTATTCAGTGTTGGTAAGGACTTGCCTTGAGTAATGTGTGCAGCTCTGGGCCTCAGCATTTAAGAAGTACATTAAGATCCTTGAATGCATCCAGAGGAGGGCAACAAAGCCCATGAAACAGGCTTGCTAGAGAGGTGGTCAGTGCCCTACGCCTGTCAGTATTTAGACAAAGTCCTTGACAACGTGTTCACTTTGGCCAGCCCAGAAGAGGTGAGGTGGTTGAACAAGATAATCATTGTAGGCTCCTTCCAGCTGAAATATTCTATTCTAAGCCTATTACTGTATTCTGACTGGAATGAAAGAAATGCAGCAGCTGCTGCCATTAATATGCTCTTGGCTTGCCCTTGTTGCAGGCACACCACCTTTTCTTAGTGAAACTCTGACCACCTCTTGGCTACTTAACCTATGGCAAATGTTGAAAGAATAATCAGCAACCTGTGGTAGATGATGTTCTGGCTACAGCCAAGGGAGGAATATATGCAGAATGCCAGCACACAGAGCTTAATATTTTGGGCTGAAATACGGATGGGAAAAATCAAACACTGACTTGAGCTAAGATTATTCCCCTGAACGGTCAGAGGGTTGTTACAGGACTAAGTGTGCAATTAAATAGCTGTAATAATAAAATGTTATTAGCCTCTGGCATGTGTGCCAATTGCTGGGGGACTGCAGAATCATGGCAGAGATAACAAATCTGGGTTATAGGGGTGTAATTTCTATGAAACTAAAGTATCTGAAGAGGCTAAACCTGCTTGTGTACTTTATGACAGCCACCTTTTTCCTCTTCCATTCTATTTTATTTCAGTTGTTTGAGTCTAAATGGTATTTTAGTTGAAGTGGATTTACTGGTCCACACACACCACTAAGTGACAAGCTCCCAAAGAGGCTGCCAAACCAGCTGGCTGGTTCTTACCGTAAGAAGCACAAAATGCAGCCATGCAGCACAGCAGAGACACCTGTGAGCAGACACTACAAACCTAATAACTTAATGGGGTTTGTTGTGGGTGAGTTTTGCTTGCTTTTACTCAAAGATTTTGGAGTGAAATTGGCAGGAATTTCAGTGAGACCAGGATTCAGCTGACAGACCTGGAGACATTTCAGCCCGCGCTTGCAACGTATTCCGTGTTTCCAGTGTCTGCATGGAACCTACGTGCAGTGTGAAACCTTTGCAGCTTTGATACTGGGTGTCTGCCCTGCAGCGTAAAGATTTGCCTGAACGTGACCAGGCCTCAGACACAACAAAGAGTACTCCATCCATTTCTTTTCTCTTTTGGCATTTGAAAAGAATTTCTGATATTTTTCATTCCCTACCCCCAGAGGAATCTGGCCTGCTGAGCATTAATTCCATCTCAGTGGCTCATCCTAGCCATTTCCAACAGCAGCATTGCTTATGGAGTTGTATTTATGCTGAAGTAAAGAATTATCCGAACGGACCATATTTTAAGTAATTTCAATTATCACGCTGTCACTTTTTATAACGGATGGTAGCATCAGTGGAACAACGTAAAAAATCAGTTGTGATTGGGTGAGAAATTGAGCATTTCTTTCCCATCATAGAAGACATTGGAGACAAGGTTTTTCATATAAAAAAGTAAAATTTCACCAATAAATCAGTAAAAGCAGCTTTCAGACGTGTGCTCTGTACTTCCATTAATACGCTTTTCTAGAATGGTTGAGTCTCGTTCTGTTTCGTAATTAACTTATCAAGGAGTAATGGTCTAATTTTAAAAAGCCGACAGAAATACTATTTGTTCTAAATTGAAAATATTTCAGCATCTGCCAAGATTAGACTTCTTTAAATTACCTTTTAAAAGCATTGATTTCTAATACCGTATTTCCCTTGCTCAATAAAATAGAAATATGTGTTCAGAGGCAGCTGTTTGTAAGGAGGCATTGCTGAGAAACAAAGCAATTTTAGTAGTATTAATCTCTCTCCGATAAGCTGCCAAAAATACAGTCTCCATTTAATGCTACAAGTTTAGTGGGTAGTCATTTTTTATTATCAACCACACTAAGAATCTAAAATTAAATGTTCTGCAATATTTGTATAAATGAAGCCCCTCGCTCTCTACTTTGACATAACTGGGACACTGTAACATCATAATTTTATAAAGATTAATTCTCCCCCCAAATTAGTGCCTGATATAAGCATATGGCATGGTGTTTACCAAGAGAAGGAGCTCTAGTTTCCTATAGAGGCTCATTGCATGTAGAACATATGATCAATGCCATGTGAATGATACCCAGGAAAACCCTTTGGGTAGTTCATTGCTGTTAACACCACAATAAGGAGCTAAAGGGAGTATCTGAAATATCCTTAACCTGTACTAACCACACATTATGTGATGGTGTGATATTAGAAGCCTCATTTCAAGTAAATGATCCTGTTTGCAAAGTAAAGTTAGAATGTCTGTACTCAAGCAGACCAAGGGTCTTTGTAGCTTGGTTCCCTCTTCCCATTGGCACAGGCTGCCCAGGGGGGTTGTAGAGTCTCCTTCTATGGAGATGCTCAAGACCCGCCTGGATATGCTCCTGTGTGACTTGGTCTGGGTGATCCTGCTGTGTCAGGGGCACTGGACTAGATGATCTTTTGAGATCCCTTCCAATCCCAAATGATTCTATGATTCAACATCACTTAGTAACAGAAGACCACCACCAGTGAAAAGCAGAAACAGTGATGTTCCCGAGGCGGGGGAACACAGGACAAACATAGTTCAAATTCTACATTCCCCTCAGGTCTGGGATTCTCAAGTATCTCTAGGGAGGAAAGTTCCCCCAGTCTGCTGGTTGTTGATGCACTTTCATCTTCAAATACGCTGTTAGATGTCTGTAATTGTGAAATACATTCATCAGTTCTGCTTTTAAAAATCTTGCACTTTTGGGGAGGGGGAGGGCATACTTGGACTTTTGTGATGGTAGAGCCAGATGGTGTCCTTTAAGAATCTGGTGAGATTACACAGCTTAGAAAATCTATTACTTTAAGTATCTCAAAGAATACAAGGTTGCTGAGGTTTTGAAATTGCTCTGTCCTAATATCACAGTGAAGGTTGATCCAGTTACTGGTCCTGTGGTGAGGGTCCAGATCTACACTACAGGTGCTGAGTATTTGCTAGACACACGAGATAAGAAGAATACCATGGGAATTTGAGTGATGGAGAAAGCATTTTGTGAATAGCATCCTGAATCACTAACGGTTTGGAATACTTCATGCAAATATCCTAAAATACTTCCTAAAATAGCATGCTAATTTCAGATTAATGCATCAGTAGAATAGAAAATACCTGCACTTGTGTAACACCTAGGAATTCTAGTCATGAATGACAAGCAAATTGTACTACACGTTTCTTTAAATACAGAGCAAAACCATGATGTTCTTGGTCACAAAGATTTTGCTCCTAATTTTTAGAAAAAAGAGAGGTGGGTGGGGAGAGAGATGGGTTTATGAAGCAGTGTCTGCCTGTAAATCCCAGAATGTCTGCACTGAGATTCTGGCCACGTTTTGATTCCCATCACGAAAGACAGTTTGGAACAAGGATAACATTTGAAATGGTCTACCATGATTGTAAAGGACTACTGAGACTTTAGGACTACTGAGGAAGAAAGTGTTTTGAAACATGAGTTGAAACTGCAAAACACTAATGGAAGCATTGGCTGAGCAAAGATAGGAACCAGCTTCTTTGAAAACCACGACAGAAAACAGAAGGCTTCAAAGACCTCTGAAACTGATCTATCATAGAATCTTAGAATCATTTAGGTTAGAAAATACCTCCAAGATCATTTAGTCCATCCATTTTACTACCTGTACCAAACCCACCACTAAACCCTGCCCCTAATCTACAGATCTACACGACTTCTAAAACACATCCAGGAGTGGCACTTTGGAAACAAGCTGGAAACTCCAAGAACATGAAGAGCCACCACTGGGGAAGACTGAATGAAGATGCTGAGAGACAAAGACTGAGTACAGCCTCTTCCTCCTCACCAAGTCTGCCACAGACCTACAAGAATCTGATGGCTTTTCCCAGTTTTCCTTCTCATCCCTATACACCTCTCCCAGGTGTCTCACAAATACCCTCTGAGATTTTCCATTACCAGGAACCTGCTCAGCTGCCAGAGAAGCTGAAAAAGGGCAACTGCTGCCAAGGAGATTTAAGCTGCAAATTCCTAACAGCATTCTAGCCTGGAGGCTTGCCCGAGGCAAGTAGGTCTGAAGTGCTTTAACCCAGTCTAACTCCCAAACAAGAAACACTTGTTTGACAGCTATAGTTGTTTGAACCACAGAATCAAGTGTACTGTATGGGGCTCCTATTCTTTACTAAATTTCCTCTCTTCTTGCCAGCCACATACCAGATTATTAGTGACCACAGACATCAGCATCTGAATTCCCTTTATTGCTTGCCTCCATCCTGCTTACATGTTACTTACATTCTAAAAACACTAGATCAGGTCTGTCATTCTAAGCAAACAATACCACTATATTCTTCAGCATCCCCTGGTAGGGTCTTAAACCCTACCAGGAAATGGAATACTTCTGTTCCAGCTCTGTAATTCAGGCTTGTTCAGTTGTCCTTCCTCTCTTGCCCTCTGCTCTTCTACTTGTCTGTGAATCATAGAAAGGTTTAGGTTTCAAGGGATCTTGGAGAATTCCAAACCCCTTGCTATGGGCAGGGACACCTCTCACTAGACCAGGTTGTCCAGAGCCTCATGCAGCGTGTCTCACTATCCTCCCAGCCTTTTCCATCCAGAACCTGTCTGGGCAACCTGTTCTAGTGTCTCACTATCCTCGTATCAAGAAACTTCTTCCTAAAGATCTAACCAGAATCTCCTCTCTTCTAGCTCAAAACCATTACCCTACTAGACAGCCTCATAAAAAGTCCCTCTCCAGTGTTCCTGTAGGGCCCCTTCAAGTATTGGAATCCTCTTGCATCTTCTAGTTGTAAACACAGCAATGTCATGTGCCATTCAGACTCTTTTCCATACAGTCCTTTGAATAATCTCAAAACAGCAATGAAGCAGCTCTATGAAGTCACAGTAATGAGAAAGTAGAAGATACGCTGACTCTAAGTGTTCCATACTGGGCTGTTTGGTAATTACACAAAAGACAAACTCTGCTACAGCTCAGATTCTTCAGCATCCGAATCCTGCTTAACCAGCAGCATGTGACACAAGTTTAGATACCGTACTGCAGCTAGTATGAAGTGTCTCACAAGATTCTCCAGCCACACACTTCTTCACATGCTCAACCAGCTCATTTTATTGTGCATATTATTTCCACCCACACCTACAACATGGATCTCTCTCTCCATAGCTGTTTTACTGGTAAACTGCATTTACTGAAATTAATGTGAAGAATACCGTGTGCCCCCAGCTCCCGGCTGGGGAGCTTCTTGGATCTCTTTTTCTTTAAGAGGACACCTTGCAGTGTCTCCCCCCTTTTGCTGATCTGCATCTGACTTGCCACCAGACACAGCTTCTGCTTTATTGTCCTTGTTTTATTTACCCTGAAAAGAAAGTCACGCAAGATTTGGGCAAATAATTAAGTGGGAAGATGTTTTTTCTTATTTCCTCCTGCAGCCCAGACTGTCACATTTTTTAATGACATTTTTATACAGGCTGTGCACTTTGGTGCTCTGTGTTATCTATCAGATAGGGAATACAATGAACAAAAGCAGGATACCAAAGCACTTGTGGCACCAGTGCCCTTAAATACCTGTTTTATCTCTTTCCTTTTCCTCAAGTTTTTTTATGCAGGTATTTTGATAACTTAGAGCAGAATATCATTTGAATTTTTAAGTGATCATTCTTATCAGACAGTATGAAAAGGACACTTCCCATTCTTTCTACCAGTGCACGCTTTGCTGTCTCATGAACGTACCATCTTTAATTTATCTGGTGTAAATCTTGGTATGCCCATTCATTAAGGACTAGGGATTGCTTCTGCAAATGAGCAATGATTCTTTTGGAAAAGCAAAGCAAAGACACCAGTCAAACATACAGACACAGCTCTTAGACAAGCAAAGTTGGATTCACTTCAGGGGCTTCTGCTCTGTGTTAGGACAAGTTCACCCAGTAGCTACTCAGTGCTACTCAGTATTCTGCCCAGGGCAGGATGAGAAGCTGTGAGTGCTCCTTCTTGCAGGTGTTGCCTCCTGAATAGTTGATGATTCCATTTCAACCCATAAATTTGATATGCACTTCTCCTGCATGCTGAATTGTATAAATTGAAAAGCACCCTATGACTTACACCTCCTAACAGAATAATTATTCTAAGGATGAAAAAGTAGTTGAGGTAGAAAGTATGAGTAGCAGAGCAAAGATGTACATTTTTTAAATCTCAGAGATGGAGGGCCTAAGGAAATAGCAATAGCAAACTTCCCTCTTTCTGTGTGCTCAGGAGTCAGACACTATTTCCATTCTTGTGTTAAAATTATCCCTTTCCTTACTCCAAACCAGGAATTCCATAGGAACAGAGGAATACAGCATTTTAAGTGGCCATCAAAAGGAAAACAGTCCCATGCAAGCATGGCAGAGAACAGAGATCAACTCTGAAAGCCATAGAAGAGATTGGGTCATGGTTCCACTCATGCATCAGTACTTAAAACTAATTCATGCAAAAGCAGCTGCAGTGATGGGGTCTTTTTGCCTGAGAAAAAAGTACATCAACATGTGGAAATAAGGTAAAATAAACGAACCGTTAGAGCCCAGTGCCAGCCAAGAACATAAGATCCAGCATGGCAATCCTTTGTACTGAAAGTTGAACCACTTACTGTCTGGTTCTCACATCTTCAGCTTATGTAGATTTTTTTCTTTCTGAACTCAAACACTTGCTGGGATTGGGAGTAGACAAAAAGTTGTGCTTAAACCCTTCTTCTGTCAAGCCCTATTCCTCAAATAATCACATGTAAAAGAACGAAACCATGAAGTCTCCCTTCCAGCAGTCAGAGTATCACAAAATAAATCGCGGTTCATCCGTAGCAACAGAACTGTCCATTTCTTCCAGGCAGATGAAATATAAAATATGCAGCAATGCTTAGAGCACTTGCTAATTATTTAACAGAGGGATTTACCACACAAAACACGTTTAAAAATTGAAAAGCTTCACTAGCTCTGACCAGAACTTTTAAAGTAGGTTTCCAAGAATGATATTTTAAAGCAAAGGACTTTGACTGACCCTGTCTTGCAGACAAAATTCAGCTGAACTCTATGCAGTATTATAGGCCTTTCTGGAAAATGTGCTCTTAACAGGGAAAAAAAATACACTACTGCATATCACAGGTCTGAAGCAGGACTGGCCAGGAAGAAGCAGTGTCAAGACTGAAAGGAGATCTCCAGTTCTGCATTGTTTGAACTTTTGTTGCTTTCATTTCTCCATGCCTCAGTTTACTCAGCCTTAGCAGCAACATTTGTACACCCTTGGAACTCTGAAGCTCATGTGCTAGCACACAGAGTGATCTCCAGTGAGTGCCATTATCTTACTGCTCATCTTTGAGCATCCCTTTTCCTAAAATTAAGGGGTTGTGTTTTTCAGTGGAGCTGCACACATCAGTTCATCAGCCAGCTGTCCTATGTCCCTCTTTTGAGCTGATATCACCGCTTCAGCACCACCCATACCACCCATCTTCCTCTGCAGCAGGTACTCCTTTCCTAGGGGCAGCAGATTTCACCTGCTGTTATTTTTGTTCATTCCCCATAGCTGTTTAGCAGAAAAGGAAAAAGGATTATAAGGAAATACTGAGGTTGCTACTTGCTTCCTTTCTCCAGACCATACTCAAACAGATACATAGTAGTGGTACATGCTGACAGTCTTCAAAAAACCATAAACTCTGTGTTCAAAAGGAAGGGAACAACCTGTTCTCTGCATGGAGAGGTTAAGAAGTAATGGGGTTAAGCTGCACCTAAGAAGTTTCTAATTGGAGGCAACAGAAAACTATCCTAAGCTAAGAAAAGCACTTGAAGAGATGCCTGGGAAGCTCCATTGTGACAGCTCCAGTTCACGGCTGTTTGCTCCTCCTGTCCTGTGTGGGAGGCTGCTGAGACCGTCAATCCCCTGGATGTCAGCAGCCTCCTTCCTCCTGATGTCCTCTCTCAATTTCCTCATGATAAATCTCTGTCACCAACAGAGTTCAGCCTGTGCACTTAGCTCACCACAGTCCAGCACTGCTTCTAGGGAAGCACTTCGACAGCTCACTACGCCACATGCTGTGCTGCAGCCACATCATCAAACACACATCTTTAGGCAACAAAATGCCCGTAGTTACTGGCCACCATCTAAGGTTACAGCACACATTCATCTATAAGCTGATAAAACTTGTCATTTCTTACCTGATATTTATGAGCACAAGTGACACCACTGCGTGATGGGAAATGCCTGCATGTTGGTCACATCATGGATAAGCTTGAGTCACACAAGAAGAAAACACCTGTGCAGCCATCAGGGTATCAGGCATCATACTGCAGGCAGGACAATGACATGCCTCAGGACAAGCAAGCCGGCTTTAATCCCACTTTTCAGCCTAAACAAGAGGAGCTCCAGGACAGGTCTCCAGCATATTGAAGTGCACACACAAACGACAAGAAATTTTCTGCCAAGACAGACTGGTGCATTTGGCTCTTGGTTTTGCTTATCTTCTTCTGTCGTACAATAACACCATTTTGACTCCATCTGTGATTGCTGTGCTGGGAAGACAATAGAAAACAGAACACTCAAAGCCAGAAGCATCTATCAAGTTTTAACATTGAAAGTCCTCCCTGGGAGCCACACGACATGACCTGCCACAACAGGAATCAGTAATGGAGAAGGAAAACTGGGCCAGATGGCTCTATGTATTACTGGTATGATTCGTGCTTCAGGATTCACATCACAGACCTGTTTGGGTTGGGGAAAACCTTGTAGGTTCAGCCCAACCACTAACCCCACTCTACCAAGGCAACCGCTAAACCCTGTCCCCAACACCCACACCTCCAAGACTTTTAAACACACGTAGGGATGGCGATTCAACCCCCTCCCAGGGCAGCCTGTTCCAGTCCTCATGATCTTTTCCACAAAGTCTTTCCTAGCGCCTAACAACCTAACTTCTCCCTGGCTCAAAACTTGACAACCATGGAATCCCAAGGAGCAAGCCGAGCCCTTCCGAAGGCCGAAGGCACGGCTCAGGGGCTGACATTCAACGCACTCGATTGCTTTTACCGCGACACCGAAGCTGCGGGGAAGCCCTGGAGAGCTGCGAGGCCCTGGCGAGGCCCTCGGGGGATCAGAGGCCGCCCGGGACGGGACGCGGCCCAACAAGCGCGTGCCCGCGCTCCCTCTCCCCCTCAACGGTCCGCGCTCGCCCCCGCCAACCACCGCCCGCGCTGACATCACCGAGCAGGATTTAAATAGCTCCGCAGCTCTTCGGCCGCCCGGAAACAGTGCTCCTCATTGGCTGGGGCGCCAACCAATCGCCGCGCCGCGCCTCTTCCCTCAGCCAATGGTGAGGCCGCGGCCGCCGCGCGCCTCCCCTGTCGCTAAGGGAGGGAAATACAGCGCGGCGCTGCGGGCTGTCAGGTGCGCGCGGGCTCNTAAAACGCACCTGGCAGCGAGCGGGGGGGGAAGGAGACGGAGAGGGGCCGGGGAGCCCCGCCGAGCTGCGATGGAGCGCTGCCCGCAGAGCCGAACCGCCGCCGCTGAGGGAGAGCGGCTC
>VZRI01003582.1:302988-330538 GCA_013397515.1 Upupa epops
GAGAGCGGCTCGCCCGGAGCCCCAGAGGGACAAGGGTCCCCTCCCGGGGGTCTCTACTCTCCCGGGGGTCTCCTCCTCCTCACCGGGGTCCCCTTCTGGAGGTCTCCTCCTCTCTGGGGTCCCCTCTCGGTGGTCTCCTCCTCGGCTCGAGCAAATAGGTAAACGCCGCTGTGTACATGTGCTGTTCGGAGAGAAAATATTAATCATAGTAATAA
Organism: Upupa epops; assembly: GCA_013397515.1. NCBI lineage: Eukaryota > Metazoa > Chordata > Aves > Bucerotiformes > Upupidae > Upupa > Upupa epops. The sequence goes on from VZRI01003582.1 coordinate 303,204, forward strand.
AACGCCTATGTGTGAGGATGCGGGGATTGGGCCTGGCACAGGGCACTAGCAGCGCGCAGGGAGATGGAGTAGCCTCTCCTCCTTCTTCTGGCGCTGCGGTGAGGTGCAGGCTGGGCAAGATGAAACCCTTACGTAAGGCAGGCTGGGTACCAGGCACTGCCCCGCCAGGATTACCTGGGTCTCTCCCAGCCTGGACTAAAAGCAGCTTTTCATCTGCCAGAGCTCTCAAATGTGAGAGCTGTATAGCGTTGTGTGGTAAAGAGGAATCATTTATCTTCCAAACTTGAGAAATTTAACTCTTTTCACTTGTTACCAAGCTTACGAGCCTGAAAGGAGGATGTTTATCTAAATCTACTTTGTCATCGAGCTGTAATAGAACATAGCTGGCAAATTTTATACGTGGTTGCTGCTTACTGCTTCACCCCTCCAAATATTTCTGACTTGTTTCTTTCCCCGATCCACAACGTGCTAATACATTGCCTGAATATACCGAACATGTCGGTGTGCAGACTCAAAAGGCAAATGCGTGCACCAGAACTGCAGGCAAAACACAGAGCAGGGTCGAGATGTTTCTTGGATTCAATCTCGGGTTATGTCGCTATCTTTTTAGAACAAGGTGATGAACTTCTTGCCTTGTTGCTTTTCTTCCCATTTTCCCCATTTATCCACAAAATTAAAAGCAAAACTTAAGCTCTGGTTTTGCTGGGGATATTTTAGCACAAAAATTTCCGTGCAAGAGAAAACAGTTCTGTAGGAGAAACTGCAACCACTTAACTATAGAGGCTCCGGCAAGGGCAAAATAAAAATCAAAAGACGACTTTATCCTTCCCCGAAACAAACTGATCAAGTTAACTGAAGCCTGAGGTGCCTGACTGTGTACGTGTTCGTGGTGTGATGGTTTGCGTGAAGGTTTCTTTCCCTTCGGCAAAGGGGGGGCCTGAAACAATCAATTCCCCCCCCCCCTTTTTCTTTTTATGTGTTTCCTCATTCTCCTTACCTGTTATCACTCAGTAAACGATGAGACCTGTGAAGCACTGTTTCCCATTCTGTTGTTGCAGAACTCCTTGGATGAATCAGAAGTAAGCACCGGGAGCATTCAGCAGTGTCCGTGGGAGGAAGGCACAAGCCACCAAGGCCCTGTTCCCTCCATCTTGAGACTTCTGTGATGTTTTGCTGCGGCACAGGGAAGTATGAAGCATCGAGGGACTCAAGTCAGTGTTTAAAATCTGACTTTTTAAATCTAATTTTGCTTCAGTGTATAATGACCACACCAGGTTCACATCAATTGAGGACAGGGATAGAATAGCAGAAATACTTAAGATGCCTGTTTTGAAAGTTCCCTTTTGCATATCTAAAGATTAAGGAGCTATTTAGAAAAGATAACTCTTCATGTTGTTTGTGTTTACTGCTCTAACAGAAAATGACAGCGTCCGTATTATCTTATACAGGAGATACCTCTTGGGTGAATTTGTATTCCCTTACTGATTTCAGGGGAGCTGTATAGATGAGAGTTATTGAAGGAACTAACTCGGTTAAGTTTGAAATAATGAGAATAATATTCTCCCTTGCTTTCAGTCTGGTTTGCCCTTCATGTTACTTGTGTTTCATAATCCTCCGAGGTGTCCATTTTATCAGGACAAGACCAGCACCTTTACTGTGAAAAAAGGGAGAACCCCCCTCCTTAAAAGGCAATCTTTTTACAATCCTATCTTTATTTTCATGCTTAAATACATTTAGGGTACAAGCATATCCCCTTTTGGTTTTATAGGCCAGTTTAGTTTCATTTACTTACATCGGAATTTTTTAAAGCCAGAAGCTCTCCGGAAGGGAATGTGTTTGATGCACCAGAACCCTTCAGGACTTTGATAAAAGACGTGATATCATGAGTAACATCTCCACTTCTGTTATTTTTCCTATATACTAGTGACAAGATTGAATCATCATTTTTAGCTATTCTTCAGCAGAACTTGTAATCTATCAATGTGTCAGCTGAACAGCAGTTTTCTCTCCGCACTAATGTGAACCAGAAGGTCCAAGCTATCACTGATTTTGACAATTTTATTTTATCTGAGATTACATGTGCTGCAGAAGTTTGAAGAAGATGAATTATAGGGCCTATTATATTTTCCTGAAGATGAGCAAGACATAAAATATATCATGTAAATAATTTCAGACTCATCTGCACCCGATAACATTCCTAGGTGTTTCATAAGCCTTCAGCTATAAGCAATATAAAATATATCTGCAATAAGTAACAAGCTTAAGGTCAAATACGAGTCCCGTATTGTTTTGAACGCCTCAGACCGTCCTCTCTGTTGTTACATAATGCATCATAAAGAAATACGTGATTTCATTCTCTTTCAATCACTCCAGCATGGATAGCACTAAGCTTTCCTTCAAGTCCTTGTTATGCAAGTCCTCGCTACTGTTAATAGCTGTCAGCTCTTCGTGGTTACTTAAAAAATAAGGTAACTGCAGACTTTTTGTGAAGCTCCTTGCATTTCTGGAATTCACAGTGTAGTCGGTTTCAGGTGCATTGCTCCCTTTCTCAGCCACAACCAAATTATTCTGAACAAATACTTTCCCCCACCCTCCCATTAAAACCAAGTCCCATTCCCTTCAGTATATCATAAGCTAATCTGTTATTTTTGGGGGGTTGGTGTTTATAAGCATATTATATTACGAGGACCTGCATGCATTTCTCTGGTGTTAAAACAGTGGAATAGACCAGAACGCAGTGATTTTTTTACTATCTCTGTGAAAATGCAGGCTAAGTACTGAAAAAACACAGTAAAAAATCCACGACCAATCTGGTGAAGCTATTAGATAACAAAAAATCCAGAGAGGCATGAAATATTACTATTTAAAGTAAAATTGGTGTTATACATTGTAAGCAGCACTCGAGAAATTCATGAAACATCTCTGCAGAACACAGATCTTTTTTTTTAAGCTACAGTGGCATGAGGTACTCTATTTCTTTCCTTGGGAAGTAGAATTTTCCTCGTGTTTTCATAGTGGTGTAACATTAACAAGCACTTCAGAGAATTAGGTTCACTGCCTCATCCGTGGGGTTTTTTTTCTTCTGTCAAACAGAGATCGTTGCTGGATAAAAAAATAAGCAAGAGAAACCTTTCTGGGTTTTCTAGTATCACGGAAATCTTCCCCAGTACCCTGTCCTTTAACGAGGCCCCCCGTTTGAAAGTTGCTGAAATAGGAAGGTCTCAAAATTCGTAATACTAACTATATAAAGCAAGAAGTGTTTTCACTTATACTTGTATACAAGTAGTAACCCAGTGCTGCATCGCCGGGAAGAAAGGCTTTTGTTTCATTTCTATTCTATCAACAGATCTATTCGTTTAACAATCCTCAATTGAATTCTTAACTATTTTATTTTTACTTTATCACATAAATTTGTGTTGCTGTCTAATTTATCTCCCTTTTCCAACTTGTAATAATTTTAAAGGAGTTGCTGTGTTCTGTTTGGGTTTTGGTACCGTGCATGGAAAGAATGTTTTTATTCCTTTTTGCAAACAGGGGGTTAGTGGCAGGAGGTCTGCACTATCAAACAGTGCACCTACTAAACTGTACTTCAGAGAAAGATTAAATAAGAGAGACCGGAATGGCTGAGACATGCCGTTGGCCACAGATGTTGATGCAGTTCTGGTGTTTTAAGCTGGATTCATCATACATGATAAAGAGTAATTTGTCTGATATAAAGTTCCCACTCGAGGAGACTAAGTGGGTTAAGTTTAAACTGGGATTTGAAAATACAGGGAAACGTTACCGGGCAGTTGGCAGCTTGATTTGGAGCCGGAGTGGACGCAAGGAAGTAAACGTGAGAGTGCTGGTTTTGCAGGGTCTCAAATATGTCCGTTCAGAAGTAAGAATGAAAATGCACCACAAGTATATTACTGTGGAGCAGACTTACTGTAGCTACAACAGGCTTTTGTCTACGAACCACAAAGATTTTGCCGTAAAGGTCTGAATTTCATAGATTACACAGGGTACCGACGCTGTCAGATAACAAGCATGAACTGTTGGTGTGATAATATCTGATAATTAAGTGGCATTTACTGACAGCGTTTACAGCATTTCACAGGTTTCTAACATAAATGTAGTAATAAAGCTTAGTGAAAGAGCATGGGGTAAGCAGCACTAGTGTCAGATTTATTCCGGGTTTTTTAGACAGGCTGATGATTATATTTAATAAAGTAGAATATGAATGAGAAGGCCCGGGACTAAGATGTTTTTTAAAAGGGGAATTTAAAATAACGAGTATCAGGCTTGTACTTAGTTTGCATTAGTTGTTATTTCTTCTCTTACCATTTTCCCTTTTGTTAATCCCTTGCTGTCTCTCACCTTTCAAAAACACTATGCCCCTGCCCTGAGAAGGAGAAATACAGTAGCTACAATTAGCTCCTGTTTACTGGAGCGAAATGATCTTTTCCCAAACTGAAATCCACACGTTCGTTTGCCAGACTTCCAGCCATTTTTTACCTGCTGTGTTTCCGAGAAAGCAACAGCGATGTCCATTTTAATGGAGCTCGCTCTACAGTAGAACAGCCGTAACGGAACGCTTTTCTCTTTGCTGGTCAGATACACCTGTTTGCTTTGAACTACCTGAAAGCTGAATCAGAAATAAATAGTTTGTCATTTCGGTTTTTACTTCCTTTTGAGTTTCTAAGCAAAAGCTACGTGGACTGATTATCGGAAAAAAATTGAAGCTTACATAATCAAGCCATACATTTTTTTTCTACTGCCTCCCTTCCCCCACGGAGCTTTTGTTTTACCCTGAAAAAGGAAGAATTTTGACTAGAAAATTACTCTGTCATAGGGCTTTTAATGAAACTGCATAGCTAAGCTGTCTGTATTTAGTAAAGCGAAGCAGTAAGCAAAATACTAAAACCTCAAGATGGTTAAACTTTAAAATCACAGTAATCATTAAATGCAGCTTTACCTAATACTATATTCGTATCTGTGTGCAGGACAGAGCCTTTTCTTCACACAGGGAATTACTTATTCTGAATAAGGAACACGTAGAAGAAAACATCGTACTCTTATTTTTTTACTTGCTGTAAAGCTGATGCTGCTTTGTGAGGGAGCTGCTTTTAGTACCCAGCTTTCAGAGGACGATCGATGCTTGTTGCTGACAAAATACAGAGCAAATGAATCAAAACTCCGTCCTGCTAGATAATTACAAAGTGAATTAATTGCAAAGAAGAATATTACAGTTTTATCTAAATCTGTTAAGGTGAACTCTTACCCATAGGTGGCAGTCAGCTTTCACTGGAGCAGGGATGCCAAACTTTTGGTTCATGGTATTCAGACTTAGGCTAAAATAATTTTGATGGGCTACGCATATGTGCGTGTATGCAAGTATATACTTGTCTGTGTGTTGGGAAAGGAGGTAAGATTAACCCTAAAATAGCTATATATAAGCAAAAGAAATCCTCGTCATACTCTGGAGAGAAGATGTGGGCATTTTTAGAACCACACGAACGGTTTTTAATCTGTCCATTGCTGCCACTCATCTAAAATAAGTAGTATCTAAAAAAAGCAGTGATAAAGCAGAAAGGAGCAGGTGCCCTTACAAGTTGGGCAGAAAGGCAAGTATCTCTCCAGCCTTAGAAACCTCCGTGACCTGGTGCTGAGCCCAGCCCTCCAGATCCATTGCTCTTTTGTTGACCATTATCTGTAAATCACAGAAACACCACAGTGATGACACTTGGTCCTGGAGCTCCCAGCAACTTTAAACACTGAGTGAAGACAGAAAAGTTGCTCTAGTTGTGGGTATCAAACCTTCCAGACAGGGAGAGTGAACAAAACCCCTGGGCTGCAGTTCTCTTTCTCTCTGCAGAGCTGCCATCGGTGCCCGTGGCAGTGCTGTGCAAGGAGAGAACGCCGTCTGTGAGAACAGAGCCGCTCGGTTTTGCCCTCAGCTTTTTCAGGGCTTTACGTGGTTTATAGGGATTTCCTTTTGCAATTCTGCTAAGGAGGCACTTGGGACCCCACCAAAACTGGAGGGGATGGAAGGGGCTAATAAGGCCACATCGTCTCAGTTTAAAACAAACACAACTTGTGAACTCTGCATGTGATGCACTAAAGACAGTAGCCCTCTTCTGAGAAAAGGCAACTGAAAGCTGCAAATCACGAGTAGGTAAAGTCATATTGTTTTTCTATTACAGCCAGAGAGGGACTGCTCTCCCTTAAAATTAATCTCGTGGTGAGATAGGCCACTGAACACATTTAGCAGAGGTCAGGAACCAGCGTTTTACAAACTAGAAAGTTAGAAAAATATAAACCCATGTGTTGTTCATACAGTGTTGTACCGTGATACCAGATTAACCGCTCGGAACTGAGCGGAACGGTGCAGTATTATTAAAACAGAAGGACTAATTCTCCTTATGCAAGAGTTGCAGCAGCACACATCGTTGTATAAGCCAGCACAGGCAGTAGGATTTCATAGGGTATTTCCACGTACGTGCAACCATGATGTGACTAATTAGATACTCGCATATGCACAGCCCCGTTTGTTCCCCAACTCTAATAATTAGGAAGGTTGCAATCTCCACGTTAATTTACACTCTTGTGTAAGGCTATCAAACATGAGATAGCAGGTGCTGATAATCTGGCTGGTGACAAACAGGCTGGTTTATGGATTTTGGAAATCTGAGCTTTCATAGGCAGCTCAGACATCATATAGGCAGGACAGAAGGAGTCCTCCTCGGTCATCACGCCTGATCTAACCTACCACACGCAGCCACGTAGTACCAGACTTCATCTCGAAGCTACCTTTTATCACGAGCTGACCCTCTGACTAGTTTAACATTCCAGAAAATGTATTTCATGACCAGCTGAGACTCTCATAGAATCGTTTTAGTTGGAAAAGGCCTTGAAGATCATTGACCCCAACCATTAAGCTAAATCTAACTCTTCAGCCCACAGCTAAACCCCATCCCTAAGCTTCAGATCTACATGACTTTTAGACATGTCTAGGGATGGTGATTCCACCACCTCACTAGGCACAGCCTCAGCCTGACCTTAGTATTCTACACTATCTTTAATTTCAGATGAAAAAGCCTTTCTGTCTCCCAGTACAGCGTCCCTTACAATGTCACTCCTCGAGATTAGTGCAAAAAACAACTCAACCTCAGTGCTGTAACAGTGATAGAGGAGAATGCTTTTCCCTGGCCATGCAGAACCCTCCCTCGTACCTTTTCCACTTCGAGTAAATCATGTTTAGCATGGCAGGTTAGGAATAGACATAGTACTCCAGCTAAGATGTCACCAGGGCCTCTCACGGTGGCTTCAGTACCTTTCTATGCCTGCTAGATACCTAGCACCTAGTGCAGTTCATTTTTTAGATGCTTCTAATCAGAGTTATCTGCTATCAACACCTCATAGGGCCTTGAGGAGTGACCAGAACACCCAACTTACCTTTGTTTTTAAAATACCGATAGCAAAATTCCTTGTTACTCATCCCTAGCTTGTGACCTTGACTCTGGCCCTTTTCTATTGGTATTACAAGGCACGGGCATCAAAAGGCTTTTTTTATAAGAAGGGTGTCACCAGTTTCATCCAAGCCACGGGCTTCCCCTGAATTTTCTGGCATGCCCCGATTTGTTCATACTCTTTGCATGACTGTGGACGTGAGCTGGCGCCTGCACGTGATATGGTGGAGGGCTTTACAGGTGAGCTAGCATGGCTTATGAAACAGGGGTGTCTCTAGTATTACGTTACCTCGGGGTGGTGTGTTATTTCAGGTAAGCCTTCCGAAAGTTGTCCAGTACTCGTGTCTCGGTGGCCTGCACTGGCTCCGTTTGACAGCTCCGGGGGCAAGAGCCCAAACTCTGAACTATTTTTCCAGGATCAACAGAGGTGATGGACTCAGTGTCACATTACATCATTTCTATTGATCCTGCAGGTTAATCTCCAGTGTGCAGGTTATATCTGTGAGACTGAAGGGAGAGGGCCGTGCAGCGCTCTGGAATCACACGTACCAGTTAGAATGCTTCTATAATAAAACAATCCGGACGATTGGGGAGGTTGTATTTCTGGAAGTTAAGCAACGTGATGACTGTTTCTAATGGAACAAATAAAAATCTCTCTCTTTCTCCCTCTATGCAATCAGTATTGTGGCATTTTCATTCAGCACTTGTCATCGATCTGACTTCTGTGCCCGTGGGACGGTTGAGAACCTTGACCAGAGCGGTTCATCGTTACAGGGAAAACACCATACTGAGGAAGCTCCTGCTAGGTTTGCTGGATGCTGATTGCCAGCACACTGAGCCAAACCTATCGCGTTAACTGACTTTTGAGCCCTGTGTTATATGATATTCCAGCTCTGCTTTGTGCTGGAGGCTGCGTCTCGTCAGCTGATTGTTCCTAGGTTAAAGGTACTCGTTGAAAACGCTCAGTAAGGACTGTCTGGGATAGCTCTTTACTCACTGTCAGCATGGAGACTTCCCCTTCAAAACTACTTCAACAAGCTTTTATACGTACTGAGAGTTAACTTAGCAATTGCTGTCTTCCTTAGGGGTTTGTGGTTTGGGTTTTTGTGTTTTCAAGTAGCATAAAAACAAATGTTTTCCTGAAATCCAGGCAGATTAGGTCAACTCGGTTCTTTGATGCAGAAAAGCAGGGCTTGGTGGTTTTTAAAAACATCTGCCTAGCGTGCCATATCTGTTCCTGAGAAAGCCTTGCACTGCTTTCTTTCCTCTTTGTTTATCCATTTTATCTTGCACTTCCTTGCACCCAAATTCTTGGTGTGCAGTCCAGTTTCACCCCCCCTTCTCAATTCTGATGGCATCTAAAATCTCTCCCTCTACTCTGCACGAGTGAGCCTGCATCTGCAGCGTTGTGTCCAGTTCTGGGCCCCTCAGCTCAAGGACACAGAGCTGCTGGAGGGTGTCCAGCATAGAGCAACAAAGATGAAGGAAGGAGAGCAGCTCCCTTACGGAGAAAAGCCGAGGGAGCTGGGTCTCTTGAGCTTGGAGAAGAGGAGGCTGAAGGGGGACCTGATTCATGTCTCAAGTGTGACTTAGGGAAGGAAATCGGTGTCCTTTGTGAAGGAAAAAGTGCTGCCTCACAAGTCATTCTCCATGGGGAGAGGAGAGCTGGTCAACACACCTACGAGGAAGTAAAAGAAATACCTTTCACATCTTTTATGGAGAATCTAAGTCATGAAGACACAGAGCATAAGGACAGGGTTTAGTGGTGGGCTTGGTAGAGTTAACGGCAGGAATCAATGATCTTAAAAGTCTTCTCCAACCTAAACAGCTGTATGGTTATGGAATTCTATGATGTCAAAGAAATTGAGCTGTGTGGGCAAAGAGGGAGCTTCTCACATGCACCAATAACACAGGGAAAGAGAGGCAGCCAAGGGCAGAAGTGAAAGGGGAGACAGACAGCAGGACCCCCCCAAACCAGCAATATACAGCATGCTCAGAAGCATTCCGGGAAGGAAGGGGCAGGAATAGAGGTTTCAGGGATTGCTGTCAACACGAAGACAAGCACAAGAGAAGACACCGTGGAGCTGAGTGACTGAGTAACAAGAAAACAGCAGATGAACCTTGTAGATAACCGCACTACGATGCACAGGGCGAAACAGCAGGGTCTCAGCTGGCTCTCACCCCTCCGGAGCGATGTCATGGGCTGTAATAGACACTTCCATGAAAACATCGATGCGCTGCTTGGCAGCGATTCAGAGCAGCCAGCACAACGTTGGGAATTACAAAGGAAAGGATAGGGAACAGCATTTTTAAAGAGCATGAGCGTGATGCTGTGTAAACCTTTTTCTACCGCTTTCCAAGCCATCGGCGTCGCTTTGGACTGGCTGCCTTTAACATAACGGCGTAGCCACACACGCCTTTAGAGCACCCCACCAAACCAGAGCTAGAAAGCAAATACCAGACAAACTAAAAGCAAGCAAGTTTGCTTCACAGACTTCTTCCCCACTTTAGAAAGGCCAGAAGGCAAAGACACAACGCAAGGAGGTAGCTGTGGCACTGCTGAAGGTGCACTAAGAGGATGTAGAGGAGCCTGGTTATACTTTCACCCTTACTTTGACTTCTTTCCCCCTCCTCGATCAAGTCTATTAATGATGGTAAAGAGGTTATTGCAATAGTGTGTTAATAAAAGCAGGTAGAAATATGATTAGAAAACATGTCTGCATGCTAAGGAACTAGGATGAGTCTGAAATACAGACTGGAGCTAACGAGTTAGACTCTCTAGAAAGGACAGGAGGGTCTGTGAAGGTCATAGAATGACCCCATCAGTTGATGCAGCTGGGAAATAGGCCATCACAGCTGTAGGGCAGAGCACAGCTGTAGGGTATAGCACATGCAGGGTTACCAGAACCTGCTTTCCAGACCCCATCTCCTCTGTAGCACCATTCACGCTTCACATCACCTGTGGCCATGAAATGTGAAACAGAAGGACATGCAGAAAGCTGCTCAGGACAGGACAGAGCTCATCTCACACGAATGGGTTAAAACACATCATGTTCACTCAGGAAAGATGGTCAGGGAGAGGATTCTCTGGCTGCACAGGCTTCCCTGTCAACGCTGCCCAGGTTTGCGTGGAAATCCAAAGGCAAGGAGAAAGCAGAGCTGGTTGCACTTAGCAGCTCCTCTGCTAAGCGTGGAGAGCCACTGGAGGAACTGGTGTTGAGCCAGTGGTTCTGTTTGTGTGACGGATGGCAATGCTTTTCACTGCTGTAAAGCAGCAGCAGAGAGTTCTGAGCGCGGTGATCAATGTTGTTCTCCAGCAGATAATTGAACCTCAGTAAATATGTTATTAAGATGCTCGACAGTGCGCTCTCCTGCAATCAAGGCCAAGCTGTAGCCAGATCCTCATCTTAATCTCTCCAGACACTTTTCTAATGAATTTTTACAGTGCCTGAAAGAAAGGTCCCTGGTCTGAAGTGGGACACCTGGGTGATGAAAGGAGATGAATAATATATTGTGTTTGTGATGTCAGGGCATCATCTAAAGACGGTGGTGAAGCCTTTCAGCATAGGCTACTGCTAGAATCTTATTACTAAGCCTGCTTACTTTACCTCACTCCCCAGGCATGGGCTGGGGTGCTCCTTTGTTGACAGTGCTTTCTCTTCACTATTTATGTTTACCTCCCTCTTGAGAAACCACCCAGCGCTGAGATAAACTGTATCTTGGAGTAACTCCATTGTACTGCCATGGTTTTGTTATCATCCTGCCCTGTGAAGTTAGGGATAAACTTCCTCTCTACTTACCAGAAGCACATCACAAGCTCAAGGCTCTCTACCCATGGCAGAGTGCAACTAGGGAAGAAAGCTACACTCACCTCAGATTGGTATACTGTCTCCTTGACCAGCCATGCCTCTACTTCTCTGTAGAGTAACTGATCCACACTGTTTCCTTCTGGGCTGGATGAACAGCATTTTGGGAGGAATCCTTTACAAATCAGAGTCTGCTCAGCTTCACCACAAAACAAGACCCAGTCACAGCACCATCACCTACTGAAATGGATTGTACTTGTCATTCAAATTCTCACTCCTAGTCCTCCTCATTTTACCACAACAGCATTTTCCTTTGACCTCCTACTTATTCAGTGAAATAAGAAGGGTGTCATCCCAGTCTGACTGCAACACTAGAAGACATCCAGAGAACTAGACTGAGATGAGAGGAAACATGCAGAGGACTAGACTGTGTTGAGGTGTTCAGAGGTCTCAGAACACGTTAGCTCTTTGGCTAACGTAGTTCAGAAAACTATATCACAGTCTCACAGTACTGATGAGGCTGGAAAAGACCTTAAAGATCAGCCAGTCCAACCTAAACCCAACCAAGTCACCCTAACATCTGACAGCTAGCTCATGCCACTCAGCACTCCATCCAGACTAAAATATCAATCCATTTCAATATCAATCTATAAACAATCAATCAACTCATCATCTTGTGCAGCATAAACACAAGGTGTTTGAGGAGTAATGATCTGCAGTTGCACCTTGTCTTTCCTCTACTTAACTCCCATTGAGTCTTGTTCATGTATATGTGGGGTGGCAAGGGGAGAGTGGCATGTGTGTATCCTTGGGGGGGGGCAGGGGGAGAGGAGGCTACGGCACTGCTTCTGGAAAACAAGAAGAGGTCCAGTGGTTTTGCAGACCATTATCTAATATTTCACAAACTCCAAATAGCTCCTGAATGGCAGAGCCATAAAAATTGGACTGCATTAAGGTATTTATCAGCAAAGCCTGAAGCAACGTAGGATGGACTCGTTTCCAGTAAATCATTATTCCAATTCTCCCCCGTTAATGAATTACTGCAGTCTTTGGCCATTCATCCCTGACCTGTAGCTTCTTTCGCTCTTTTATAGGAGACAGCAGGATGTGAAACCTTTATTATTGCAATAACACGGCAAGAAAAGAAGAGGAAGCAGTTAAGCAGCTGCAATCAAGGTGGTAACACAAGCCCGTTTGAGCAGCAGTGGCGAGAAGAGCATCTCTCCACCATAAAATAAAGCAGAGGTCAAATGTTTAAGCAAAGCATGCAGACCTCCTAAGGAACCAGGATTCCCGTGCTGCTTACCCACGCGACAGTCTTTGTCCTTCCAGAGGGCTCTTGGAGAAGCTGGCTGCTGTCCCTGTCACACCAACCAGGAGCAGATTGAGCTGAGTGGCCTCGGGTGGTCTGCTCACCCAGCTGAGCTAAAAGCTGCTTCTTAGAAGAGCCTGGCTCCATCCTCCTGACACCCACCCCTCACAGATTTAGAGACAGGAATGAGGTCCCCCCTCAGCCTCCTCTTCTCCCAGCTCAAGAGACCCAGCTCCCTCAGCCTTTCCTCACCAGGGAGGTGCAATACTACATGGGAGAAGGGGTTTCTTTTCATGTGATGGTTAGTCTCTCAGTCGCACCCCTGCTTTCTCACTGATAAGAGTGGAGCTGGACAAGCCCTAAAGAGAAGTTGTGGTGCATTGTGTTGACACATTAATGAGCTCCACTTGGTTTTTCCCCCTTCTTTCATGCCAAAAAGGCTGGGTACAAGGACAAATACAGAAGTACCTTGTCCATCAGCTTTGTTTTGTGCTCAGGGCTGCAAGGAGCCTTTCAGTGGGTGCAGAACACGTTTCATTAAGCCAAGATCTCCATCTCAGCACTACTCAGCCACAGCCACTCCCTACACGGATGGAGCTTAGCCTGGACCTGCTATAGCAGTATCACTACTACTGGGAAGCAGAGGCAAGTTTTCCTCTAACCAGGGCTTTGTTTGAAAGAAATCTTCATGCCAGCACCCAAGGAACGAGGCAAGTTGTACTTCCCAGCCACACATTTACACCTGGCTGTGTTCCTGTGCCACTTGGTCTAGGGGATCCTGCTGTGGCAGATTGGACTGGATGATCTTTCGAGCTCCCTTCTGATCCCTAAGGATTCTATGAAACGCCCTTTAGGTGTGAGAAACCAAAGCAAACTTGGAAGAAACAAGAGGAGGAGAGCAGGGAATATCAACTGCAGGTGAACGGGACAGTTCTTAGGGGATCAGTTTCTCCTTTCAAATGCAGTGCCCACTTGACAGACTCTCCCAGAGGATGAGACCGATCCTTGCTCAGCTGATAGCACAAAGCAGCAGTGACCCTGGCCCCACTGCCGAAGCAATATTTACGGAAGGATGGACTGTCTTCTAGCAGTGTCTCTCGTGTACTGAGCACAAACAGCAGCCATACGTCGCCTCGTTCCAGCCAGTTTGTTCACGTACAAACGTATTCGAAGGAAAACATCATCCTCTATTTATAGCCAGTTGCCTTTGTCCTCTTTACAGGATCTCAGGGCAGCGATGCACAGTCTTGCTCTAAACTCATGCTGTTTTCCTCCCCACCTTCTGCAGTCACAGAGTTAAAAGACTCCCTACAGCAGACTTTCTTTTGGAGTCACAAGGATCAGCCTCTCTCCCTCCATCTCCCAGCAGAGAAGATCTAAGTCCTGCCTCTTGCTCCAGCACTCGGAGCACATCACAATGGTCCTGGCAGCAGAGGACGCGTGGTGGTAGCAGCCTTTTGAGCCACCTAAGTGGATGCACCTGGCACATCAGCATGAATAGGCGATGTTAAGGCAATTCTCCCCCGGTTACGCGTGAAACCATCCACTGCATGAACAGCCTCTCTGTGATAAAGGCTGCCTTTTTGTTGACTTGGATAAGTTCCCCCAGTACGGTCAGGACAGAATAAAGGAGGACTTGGAAAGAACGGCCCTTGCATGGAAAATAATTAATCCAGCAGCAGAAAGGCAGGGAGAAAAAAAGAGCAGCACTCACAACCCAAAAGCCCACCAAGGCCCAGCACTAAAATAAAAGCGTGGCACACACCTGCCCTGCCCTGTGTTCTCATGGTGGAACAGATCCTGTCCTGGAAGTGTCACTCCCAGCCACCTTTTCAGGTAGGGATTAGGAAGTCTTTAGATTGCTTTTCAGGGAAACTCTGTTCTGCCTTTCAAGTACCATCAGGTTTTCTCCAAGGTGGAAATTTCCACTCCTCTCAGGTGCAGCACCCCGCTCCGGTGTCTCGGTAAATAAACACAGCACTAAAAACGATGGTTGAGTACATCCTAAAATTAAATCAAGGGATAAACCCCACATTACAATCTCCAGATGGAAAGCTCAACCTTAGGCTGGGTTTGCCTGTAATAATCAGAGCTCTGTGAGTCTACAAAGACTGCTCCTACACGCAGCAGTGATGTGCACGTAACACATTCCATGGGTTCCAAGACAATCAAACACTTGTATTTAAGAAGAAAGCTGGGGCTCCTCCAGCATGAGACTCACACGAGCAGATCTCCCACTAAAGAGCATCCTTTACTCCCAGGATTGACTGTTGAGCTCCACAACTCTCACTAAATCTTAGAGACTTTGGGGAAAACAACCCACCCAACTCCTGTTCCCCAGAGACTGCATCTGGACTACTGTGTCCAGTTGTGGGCCCCTCAGTTCCAGAAGGACACAGCTGGTGGAGGGTGTCCAGTGTAGAGCAGTGAAGATGATGAAGGAAGGAGAGCAGCTTCCTGATGAGGAAAGGCTGAGGGAGCTGGGGCTCTTGAGCTGGGAGAAGAGGAGGCTGAGGGGGGACCTCATTCCTGTCTATAACTATGTGGGGGGTGGGTGTCAGGAGGATGGAGCCAGGCTCTTCTCAAGGGCATCTGGGGATAGGACAAGGGGCACTGGGTGCCAGCAGGAGCAGAGGAGGTTCCCTCTCAATCTCAGCAGGACCTTCTTCCCAGGGAGGGTCCCGGAGCACTGGCACAGGCTGCCCAGGGGGGTTGTGGAGTCTCCTTCTCTGCAGACGTTCCAGACCTGCCTGGCTGTGTTCCTGTGCCACTGGGTCTGGGTGGCCCTGTGGCAGGGGGGTTGGACTGGATGATCTTTCAAGGTCCCCTCTAATCCCTAATGATTCTCTCATCTCCATCAGGTTGAAGCAATTCTGTTCTGAGAAAAAGTTGGAGCATTAATGCCTGTTACTAAATGAATAAAAGGTAAGCTCCTAGCGCATCCTCGATAAAGGTTATAGAGAACAGCAAAGCAATGAACTCTTCTTGTAATTCAAACTTCTAATAACATGTGATTTCACGTGCTCCAGCACATAAAAGATGAGATAGCTTTAAAATTAGAGCAGTCAAACTTTTAGCACAGCGTGAGATGAAGATAAGGAGGATTCAGGCACTGCAAACATCGCTCGTTCATCACCATCTTTCTCATCCTTAAGGAATTTCAAATCACAGTGGAGCGATTCCTAACCACTGGACAAAAATAACTTCAGTTAGCTGGAAAACACTTCCAGAGCTCTCAACTTTAGGGGGTCGAGATAAACTGTCACGGGAGGGCATGGCTTATCGCTCCCGAGAATTGAAGCTGAAGAAAGAGCAGTAATTCTGACATCTGGAGGGGGAGAAGAACCTCTCTGGGTCTACTAACCACCCCTCTTCTGATCCCCCCCCAGGATGCTGTTGGCCCTCTTGGCCACCAGAGCACGTTGCTGGCTCAGAGTCACCCTGCTGGCCACTAGGACCCCCAGGTGCCTTTCTCCTCCAAGACAGAACAGACTTCCTCTTGAAGAGCTCCAGACAGGTCTGGTACCTGGGTCACTCCTATTGCTCTCCAACAGGTCAGTGCCCACCCTCTCCTGGTTGCTGGGGTTGTTCTTGCCCAGATGCCAGCCTCTAAGGGACACAGCCATCAAGAGAAATGATGGCTACAGTTAGATTCTACTCCCTACCTCTACCTAGCAAAAAAGTAATAGAGCACAGTCAGCAACAGAAAACACAACCAGAGCACCAGAGCCACCCCCTGCCGCTGCAAACTGACCCACAGATTCAACAACAGAGGAACCAACCACAGCCCATGTCCCACCGTCACCCCAGGGACCACCCAGGACGACGGCTGAGAGAGGCACGACCCCATTCCTCACCCTGGTCCAGTCCATCCTGTCCTGCCATGACTAGGTGCTCCCATAGCCAGAGATGGTCAGGGTGCTTCTCAGGGTGCTCCTAACAACAGATAAACCCTGCACAGGGCACCCACCCACAGGCAATCAACAGTCCCTACCAACAGGCTCTGCTTTCATACTGAGAGGGGCACCAGGGGTGGGCACTCAGGGCCCAGGTGCAGCCATTCAGGGCTGTTAAGGCCCCTCAAGAGCTTCTCAGGAGCTAAACTTTTCCTCCTGGATGGCTCTCTGAGAACAGAGAGGACTATCCCTCACATCAAGGTCTGGTCTGGCCTGTGTCCTCAGTGCTCAGTGCCTACTGGGCTGCAGCCAGCAGCAGAGCTCAAGGCTCTTGGTGGCAAACACAGAGGCCAGGGCAGTTCTTGCCTGTGACTGTGCTGGGAGGGAGAGGCTACATGGTCCTAGAAAGCTCTGTAGCCCAGTGGCCGAGGAGTTGGGAAGCTCCTGAAGGGTCTGTGTCTGCACGGGAGCTAGTTGCCTGCAGGATACAGTCCCAGGGCCAAGCAAGCACTGCCTCCTCTTGGGCTCCAACCCCCCTGATGCACATTCACAGCCCTGGGCCAAGCGTTTCATAGACACAGAGAGAGAGAGATGGAGCCAGAAAGACCCCAGTCCTCAAACCATTGTTTGACAGACACATTGCCACCTCCTCCTGGTCCAGCACAAGCTGGGTAGCAGCATCACTGACCTTCTGTTCCAGTTGCCAGGTGAAAGCTCCCCCTCTCTCCAGGCAAACTGTTCCAAGAAGGTGCTGGGTGAACGTCCACATTGACTGGAAAAGAGGGAGGTTTAGTCATCCTTTCAGTTTTAAGTGAAACTGCAGAGCCTGGATGCTTCCTGAGCAGGGCCAAAGGGCTAGAAGAGAGAACGAGGCGCTGGTCCGAGTGCCAGCAGCCATCATCCTGCAGAGGTCTGCAGGACTGCGATGCCTGAGCATCCAGGGGAGGATGAAATGTCATCGCGCTGATCCCTTTTTTCTTCCTGTAGCCAATTGCTCTTCCTAATGAAGGGGATGATTAGTTGATTAAATGGCCATTAAAGCGAGTGTCTTCCTGGGAAATGAAGCCTCTAGCCCACAGCACCGACACGGCGCTCAAAGCGGCTTGCAGGTACTCAAGCACTTCACATCTCAGGCGGGTAGTCGGGTGTCTTACTTCACTCCCTAGACAGCAGCATTCATTCAGCAGCAAAACCGCTTCCACCCTCTTTCTGTCTGTAACGACCTGAAGGTAGGTGAGAGCAGGGGGGGTAGTTCAGCCTGCAGTGGTTTCCTGGGAAGGGAAACACCCCTCCACGTGTAGAGCACTAAGCTGGAGTGAGAAGCTGACCTCTCAGTTACTCAGCCTGTTCCTTGGGAATGCATTCTGTAGGGCATCGCCCTCTGTTTGCAGCACCTCGCTGACAGCAGAAGGGTTTGACCTGGACAGGCTGGAGAGCTGGGCAGAGAGAGACGGAGTGAGGGACAACCAGGGGCAGGGGAGAGGCTGGCATCTGGGCAAGAACAACCCCAGGGACCAGGAGAGGGNGAAAGGCTGAGGGAGCTGGGGCTCTTGAGCTGGGAGAAGAGGAGGCTGAGGGGGGACCTCATTGCTGTCTCTCAATCTGTGAGGGGTGGGTGTCAGGAGGATGGAGCCAGGCTCTGCTCAAGGGCATCTGAGGACAGGACAAGGGGCACTGGGTGCCAGCTGGAACAGAGGAGGTTCCCTCTCAATCTCAGCAGGACCTTCTTCCCAGGGAGAGTCCTGGAGCACTGGCCCTGGCTGCACTGAGTGCAGGGCACAGTGCAGGACGTGTGCCTTGCTCCGCATTTGCTGGCGTCCCTGCCGCACTGTGCCATTATCAGTCTCCAAACGAAGATGGTGTTTTTCATGCTCTCAGCAACAGCAGCAGAGTACTCTGCTCTTTGTCGCGTGTTGTTATTATTAGCTCCCCCATGATCGAATTCCAGCCCCGGGCGCTGGTTGTGTGATGGGGCTGAGCTCTGATGGCAGGTTTCAGTCCTGGTTTTGTCTGCCTGCATTAGCCCTACCTCATCTGGGATAGAATCATGGCTGGAAAGGACCTCCGGGATCGTCAAGTCCAGCCCTCATCCCAACAGCTTCCCAAGCTCTAAACCCTCAAGTGCTCTGGCTACTCAGTTTTTCAAAACCTTCAGGGATGGGGACTCCATCCCCTCCCTGGGCAGCCTGGTCCTGTGCCCAACCACTCTCTCACCAAAAAACCTCCTCTGTTCCAGCTGGCACCCAGTGCCCCTTGTCCTATCCCCAGCTGACCTTGAGCAGAGCCTGGCTCCATCCCCCTGACACCCACCCCTCACCTCTTTACAGACATTCATGAGGTCTCTCTCCTCGCTAGTGCTGTCCCCCTCACCTGGCAGTGATCCTACGAGGATCCCTTCCGATCCCTAAGGATTCTATGAGAACATCTCCCAAACCTTCTGGCTTGGGTGTGCAGGAGCCACCACGTCCCGGTGAGTGCTGAGCCCACAGCCGTACAGGTTTGCCTGTGGTGGCTCTAACCTTCCTGGGGGAAAGGAAGGAAGGAGGAAGCCCCTGCAGCCAGCCGACGTCCTAGGATTTGCCGGTTGTTTTCAAGGAGCGATGCGGCCGTGACTGGGCGGCAGCGCTCGGGGAGCCAGGCGCTCATCACCGCTTGCACAACCACCCCGAGCACCGTGGTGTCATTACCCCACCTCTGTCTTTAACAATAAACTTCCTTCTCCTGCTAGGTTGGGTCGTTATTCACGGGGAGCACCCAGCCCTCCACAAGGAAGCGGTGACTCCTTCTCCTCCTCCAGAACACTCAGCCAGCGCGGAGGGCCAAGGTTTACTCAGGGATTTCCCACCCGGCCTCTTGCTCGGATCTCTCAGCCAGTCCTTCCTGTGCTCTCAGCTGTGGGATAGAGGCTCTGACTGAAGTGGGGAAGCTAAACCCCCTCCCTAAACACCGCAGCAGCACAGAAGATGAGACTAATGTGTCGCTCGCTAGGTGAACCCTCTCCTGTGCCGGGCAAGGGGAGGCTCGGGCACAACAGCAGCCACGACCAGGAGAGCCCCCTGGCAGGTTCCTCCCCAAGCCCCTGCGCTGGGCAGGGCAGCAGATAGGATCTGCAGAGCATCCATCAGCTGCTGGCACAGGGAGAGCAGGGACAGCATCCCTCTGCTCTGAGGCAGGGCCAGGGAAATCTTGGATGGAAAGACCAACTGGTGTCTCCTATCTCCTTGTTCTCCCATTCTCACTGACTCTGCTCATTCTTGTGGCTCCTCAGGCTGGCTCCAGCACCCAGGAGTCCTCTAGTGCCACAGCAACTGCAGCAGAAGCTCAGGCAACTTCTTAGTGCCCACAGTGCTGCTGCTTCTACCTCAGTTGGTGTGAACGCAGCCGGTACCCCCCTCCTCAGCACAGTGCTCTGCACCTTCGTCTGCTGAGCTCATCTGGTTGATCGTCCCTCCCAGTTCCTTGTGGTGGCACTTGGTGGCTCTCCTCGTTCTTGCTTAGGGTGTGGAGCACGTGTCCTCCAGCTGCCGGGCTGCCTGAGACTCCAGCAGGCAGGGGCTGCTGCCAGCTTTTGGGTTTCCAGGGCCCCATGGCCATGGGCATCCAGCCAGCGCTGGGTGGAGCGGGCGGCTTGGGACCAAGGGGACAAATGTGCACGAGATTAGGCTCATGGGGGGAGGATGGGGCAGGCCAGAGGATCGATAGCACAGGCACCTCCTGCTTCGGGAGTGCACACGCAGGAGCTCGTAGCTACTGAAGTGCCCCAGTGGCAAACCAGTTTCTATCCCCAAATTCCTCTCCTGTGGCCACCAAACCCAGTTTCTATCCCCAAAGTCCTCTCCTGTGGCCACCAAACCCAGTTTCTATCCCCAAATTCCTCTCCTGTGGCCACCAAACCCAGTTTCTCTCTCCAAATTCCTCCTGAGTGGGGTTGTTCTCGCCAGGAGCTGGGTAGAGGCGGTGAAAACCGATGCAGCCAAGATGTCTTGTGAGACACAGCAGGGGGAAGGGACCTGTAACTGATCCCCAGTTCCCAGTCCGTATCCCGTGATGCCCTGCCAAGCAGGGACACTCAATCATCTCAAAGGTCTCTTCTAACCTCAGTGATTCTGTAACAGACTGGGGTGGGTTGGAAGGGACCTCCCAAGGTCATCCAGTCCACCCCCCTACAACAAGCAGGGGCATCTGGAACAGGTTGCCCAGAGCCCCCCATCCAGCCTGACCTCGAATGGCTCCAGAGATAGGGCCTCCACCCCCTCTGTGGGCAGCCTGTGCCAGGGCTCCCCCTCCCTCCCCTTAGCAAAGTTGTTACCCACCTCCCCTCTCAGGTCACTGGGAGCTGTGCGAGGCTCAAACGTGCCCAGGGTGCATGGTGTGAGAGGCTGGAATCTGCAGCTGTCTCATGTGTGGAGTCCAAGGGTCCCCAGGGGGTGCTTTGGGCACCACGATCGGCTGTTGCACCATCTGTACTGGGCACGGCGACCCTGTGCAGTGGGACACAGGGGCTCTCCCTGTCTCTGCAGTGGCACAGACTCCTGCTTGGCTACACGGCAACTGCTTAAGCACAGGCAGGGCGCTCAGCAGGGCAGCATCGTTATGATTGCAGAGAGGAGGGGTCAGAACTCTGCTCTACCCGCTCTGCATGTGCCCCCTTCGTTGGGATCCTCCTTATTACCCCTGCATCCCTGCCGGCTTCAACCCCCCTGGAACATTTCCAGGACAGCTTCATCCTGAGGCTCCTGGCAACTCGAGCGACGTCTGAGGTAAAGCCAGACCAAACAGAACTGCGCGTGGGCTCCGTGCGCACAGCTGTGTCAGCCCAGGCACCTTTAGCTGGGCTTTCCTCAGCCGTGAGCTCATCCAGTCTGCCCTTCACGTTACTCCTGAAGCGCTGAGCAGGCGTCTGCAGGGGACTGTCAGCCGCAGGGAACAGAGACAGCAGCCTTCAGACGGCGAAGTTAGCAGCTCCTTGACTCAGACAGAGTCCTGCTGCTGGTTGCAGCCCAGGGCAGTACCTCGGGTGGAAAGGGCCAACTCTGCTGGCCAGTTGGCACCTTAGCCAGCCCTCTGTGCTGGTTCTAGGCTGCATCTCAGCTGTGCGAAGCTGCCTCACAGCATCCACTGCTCACAGAAAGACTCGGCAGAGCATGGACAGGGAGATCAATTTAAAATGAGCAATACATTCTATTTCTCTCCGCTCTTCCCCATTCCCTTGGCTGAAGCAGGCTGCTCTGAAGTCAGCAACT
The DNA here is from genome assembly GCA_013397515.1 of Upupa epops. Taxonomy (NCBI): domain Eukaryota; kingdom Metazoa; phylum Chordata; class Aves; order Bucerotiformes; family Upupidae; genus Upupa; species Upupa epops. The sequence goes on from VZRI01003582.1 coordinate 324,912, forward strand.
AGGATGCTGAGGAAGTGGAGCACCTGCCTTATGAGGAAAGGCTGAGGGAGCTGGGTCACTCAAGCTTGGAGGAGGCTGAGTGGGACCTCATTCCTGTCTCTAAATCTGTGAGGGGTGGGTGTCAGGAGGATGGAGCCAGGCTCTGCTCAAGGTCATCTGGGGATAGGACAAGGGGCACTGGGTGCCAGCTGGAACAGAGGAGGTTCCCTCTCAATCTCAGCAGGACCTTCTTCCCAGGGAGGGTCCCAGAGCACTGGACCAGGCTGCCCAGGGGGGCTGTGGAGTCTCCTTCTCTGCTCCCTCTGAGCAGCCACATCTGGACCCCAAACCACTTGGACCAAGCCCCAGCTCCCCAGCTCCTGACCTCAGCAGGTGCTGAAATACAGCCAGCAGTCCTCACTGTCTGCTAACAGCTACTCAGCGTGAAGCGATGGCCAGGACGTAGCCTACGGTAGGAAAAGGTGCCTGACAGAGTTAGACCAGCAGGCTGTGTCTTCAGACTCAGACAGAGCTCACAGCAGCGAGGAAGAAGAGTGGTTCTGGCCGGCCCAGCTGGAATGAAGTGGGCTGGACTGGCAGAGTCCTTGGCAGGTGACTGCGCTCCCTGGGCTGCTTGTGGCACAAAACCACCCGTGGAATCATCCCTTACCCACTGACACTGCTGACCCCGTGGGAACAGTCCTGTCCTCGGGGAAAGGCTGACAGCAGTGGCAAAGACTGGTGGTGACTTGGACAGGGAGTAATCCTGGAATCATCAGGGATCGGAAGGGACCTGGGAAGAGCATCCAGTCCAATCCCCCTGCCACAGCAGGATCACCCAGACCAGGTCCAGGAGGGTTTCAAACATCTCCAGAGAAGGAGACTCCACAACCCCCCCGGGCAGCCCCTCCACCCTCATGATTACCCGTGAGGAGAGAGCAGCACTCACCTCTCGGCAGTCCCTTTGGGTAGCTGTAGGCAGCAGCAGGGTCTCCCCTCGACCTCAGACTAAACTAGAGCCGTGCTGTCTCATTTTCTAGGTTGAATGGGTTGCTCAGAGCATCATCAGGAGCAGAAGACGCTTCGCTGTGGCTCACGCAGACCTCCTGGTGTCGTCGGCATGAAAAGAGCGGCCCAGGGCCAAAGAGAACTCCCAGCCGGAGTCTCTGAGTTTGCTGAGTCAGGGAATCCCCCAGTTTCCTCAAGATGGGACCAGCAGCTGAAAACCCAAACCCCGCTCCACCAGCCTCGTGATGCTGCTGGTTGGCTGCAGTGGAATCCTCGTTCATCCACAGGCAGAGCCAGTGGGATAAAGAGCTCTGGGCTGGGCAAACAGAGGTGAACCGGGACAGCGGGGCAGCAGCCACTGGCAGTGGGATGAATCTGTCAACCAAGACCTGGTTATCTACCCCATCTGCTCTGGGCTCTTCACCCGAGCAGCTGTCCTTTGGAACAGAGAGATAGTAGTCACCGTGACTCCACAGTAGCCTCCCGGATTTGCTTATCTCCATCTCCTTGAAAGCACCTCGAACGCTCTTGGCAGCAGTAGCCAAACCAGAGCTGTGAAAGACTCTCTTCACCGGGCTGTCAAACCTGCAACTCAGGGTGTGCGGCGGGGAGCTCCCGGAATAGCTCTGCCTTGCCCCGCCGGTCCCCACAGCAGCTCAGAAAGCCCTTTGTTCCCTGGGACAACTCGGGAAAGTCCAAGGTGTTCGGGTTTATCTAGCAAGGGCTCTGGAGGGCAGAGCACAACCCACGCCCGTCGGCTCAGCACGGTGCAGGAGACAACACTCCTCATCCGAGCGACCTCCCTGACTCTCAGCTGCAGTCGGTGATCCCACTCGGGGCTCCGTGGGCACCAGAACTCCACCGGCTGAAGGGTGAAGCGCAGAGCCCGGTTCAGAGACCGCAGGGGATGCAGACTCAGGCCGCCTCCCCAGCCCCAAGTGGGTTTCACCTGCTGCCCCTCCGTCACCCCCGCGCCGAGCCGTCCGTGCCCTGTCAACAAAGCGAGGCGCAGGCGAGGGGGCAGCGTAGCGATCCATTCCGCTTTATTTACATGCGTCACCACCTCGTTTACAAACCAGATTACAATTCCGAAAGGACTACACACGGCAACAGCGACTGACAGCAAGCGGAGTAAGCGCCGCGGCTCTACGTGGTCTAGAAAGGGGCAGGGTTTGCTCCGAAGCAACCTTCCTTCCGAGCTCTCTGCGCAGGGTACTCCTCCAGGGCGGCGGCGGCTCCGCTTCGCTGTTGCTCTAAAACCCTCCGGAGAGCGTCTGCTTTCAAGCCAAAGTACGAGCCGGGCCAAGCCAAGCCCGGGGAAGCCGGCCACGTGCGGGAAGGCTGCGGAGCTCAGAGTCTTCCGACTGACACGGCTTGAAACGAGACCAGACGGAGCGGGTTTACAGACGTAGCCATCGTTTGGTTCTCCCCGTCATGCAGCGCTCTTTTTATTAAGTGAAAGAGTTCCAACGTGTGAAGCCCAACTACAGCCTCCAACCCTTGGTAACGCCACCTATCCGGTCCCCGTGCCCCCCTCTCTGCGTGGTGGCAATGCCTAAGGTCTATCGTGTACTAGCAACACCCAGGGGACTCGATGGCCAAGCGATGGCATCGTCTGAGAGAAACACAGGACCTAAAAGGGAACTTTCTGGAAGCAGCAGCAAGAAAACCTTCCCGGCGCGCTCGGCTACCCCGACATCAGCAAAGCCTCGAGGACAGAATCAAACCCGCGGCTAGGAGCTGCATGAACACAGCCCTGCTTGGCCCTTGGTGTCCAGAGCGAGGGGTAAGCGATACCCCGAGTGGTCGCTGCTGTCTCTGCTTCCCGTGGTTTCGGAAGGAATCTGTGCTTTGAGACCAAAGTCAATGCCCTCTGAACTCAGGGAGGTTTGTTTAGCACCTCTGGAGAGGAGGGCGTTTGTTGGGCACCTTACCACGTGGACACGGGGCTGACCTTGCCCTGGGGAGGGGGGGACCTGGAACCTCTCCTTCCTTCAAGGGGTGACAAGGACAGAGCGGCTGGGCCCCTGTGACCGTGCTGGAGTCCCCAGTGTCCGGCGCCTGACACCAGGTGCTTCCACGGGGCAAGTTTGGCCCCCAAATCGGGCGATGAAACCAAACCGGACCAAAGCGCCCGGCCAAGCCCACCCCTCGCCAGCCATGCCAACGGAAACGCTTCCCTTGGCATCGCGGGGAGGAGCTCGAGGAGCCCTTCAGCCACCAGCGCTGCTTCTGTTCCCAAGCCAGGCTGCCTGGGGTCCGCGGGCTGCCTGCAGCCCAAGTGGAAGGGCTCTGCTCCCCTTGGCCACCCCGTAACGTTAGGCTTTTCTGGTGCTGTCAGTGCCCTGGGGGGTGCTCTGTGGGCAGGCAGACCCCAGGGACTCCCCGGAGGCTCCCTGGTGCCCTGGCATGGGGAGTCAGGCGAGCTCTGCCGGTGGCTGTCACCGAGAAGGGGAGATGCCCGGCCGCAGGGCAGCAGCTGGAGCAGCCTGGAGGAAAGGAGCTCTAGAGGGAAGTCCAGTCCTTCAGTGCGTTCTGGGGTGCCCAGGGAAGCCGAAAGCTAACGCTAGGTGCTTAGAGAAGCCTGAGGATGAAGCCCCAGTCTCGGCGAAAGGAGCCGATGAGCAAAGTGACTCCTAGCCCAGGTGGCACCTGTGCCACGCGGTACAGCTGGCTGCTGGCAGCAATGGGCAGTGAGCAGCGGCTGACTCCAACGGACACAACAAACTACCCCCACGCTGACAAATCAACCACCCCGGTGTTCAAACTCAAGAGAGGGCTTTTGAGAAGGCAAACGATAAACCCTTGGCTGCTCGGAGGGGTTGAGAGGCTACAGCGCTACGACAACCACAACTGCACAGAGTCTACACAGTCACAACTGCGGGGAGGAATCAAGAGGTGGTGCCTCTGCACGAGAGCACGGCGCGGGGGCTACGGCACGACCCCCCCCAGCTTCCATCGCTACAGGAGCTGGTGTCTCACCGCTATCACCTCAGGGATCTGGAAAGTGAGGAGTGAGGAAGAGCCCACGAGTGCTCATGTGTGTGTGTGTGTGGGTAGGACTGTGCACGTGCGGTGGCGAGAGAGAGAGGAGAGTCGCTCCACGCTGCATGGGGACACGGGCTAGCGGGAAGTCATGCACTTTGGGTTAGAATGCTAGGTTGCTCTCCTCACGTGCATGCACAAGGATCCCTTTCTGTACAGAGTAAAAGGTATTTATATATTTATAGGCATAATGCAAAGGGAAAGAAACCAAACCAACTCCATCCTTCGCTTCGGAGAAGTCTCTAGACGCTGTCCCGTTCAGACCCTCTTCACACCACGCTCCTACGCGCCACTGGGTGCTCTCTTGTCTGTATCCCTTCCTTCCTTTATGCTAATAAAAAGTAATCAAGCTTCCCAGATTACAGAGAGGATCTATACAGCACCATTACCTTTTATTCATTATTATTATTATTATTATTCATTATTATTCATTTTACAAAAGGAAAATCTTAGAAGCAAAACGGACAGGGCTGCCTCGTCTGGCACTGATCCCTCTCTTCCACTCTACGCCTCCACCAGAAGCCGTCTGGATGACCCTGGCGCCTTGCCGTTCCCTCTCCTGCTGATTCTGGATTACACACAGAAGGGAAACTAATGGAGGGGATGTGCAAAGCAACCAAAAACATCAAGGGAGCACTGCTGCAGTGACACAACCCTGCCAGGACCCGCGCCTCGAGGCCCGGCACCGCCGCTGCCGCCAGTCACCAGCTGCTGCTCAGCCCCTACGCTCTGCGCAGCGGCGTTACCTCCCTTAGGACTCGCTTTTCCCAGCGCGTCTGTACAGGTGACTACGTGCAACCCGCCTGGCAGCTCAGCTTCGAGTTCCTTCCCAGCTCACTGCGGCATGGAGGGCAGCCTGCTCCAGCGGGCAGCCAACAGGATCCTGCCCCGGAGCCCTCTCGGGAGCCAGGAGTAAACACACCGGCTTCCCTGGTTCTGCACCCAGCCCTGGCTCCGCGCTGACGGCAACAGGGGTGCCCCGTTACACCGGGGAAAGAGCAGGAAAGAAACGCAGCCACCCGAGAAAGGAAAGAGACCACACGCATCACCTCTGTCTGCAACTCGGCCGGCTGNTACAGAGCTGGACACCGGGTGAGTGACCATCCCAGCGGAGGAAGAGGTCGCGTACTTCAGAAAGCATTCCGTTCCCCCCTCCCCAAAAGACAAAGAAAAAAGGGAAGTCAAACCANGTGGCTACAACCAACACCGTGCGCTCACAACGCCCTAACATCTGAGCAGGGATGGGTTGGGGTCACGTCTTCAGATTCCCCAGGGAGAGAAAGCCAAAACCTNCCAAAGCAGAAGAGGGTTTTCACTCCAGTCAGGGGCCCTATTAACAGTCTGATTCGTTAGGAAAATAAAGCGGGGTTCACGAAGGTCGTAAGCTGTAAACAGGATCACTGTCCACTGGCTGACAGCAGATTTGGCAAAGGGGTTTCTCTCTACATCTCGTGTCAGTTGGAGGGCCTGCAGGGGGAGAAGAAAAAGAAGAGAGGTTAATGAGACAGCTGCAGAGTATCACAGAGTCCTTAGGGATGGGAAGGGACCTCAAAAGATCATCCAGTCCAATCCCCCTGCCACAGCAGCATCACCCA
>VZRI01003582.1:330546-367082 GCA_013397515.1 Upupa epops
TTCCAGCTGGCACCCAGTGCCCCTTGTCCTATCCCCAGATGCCCTTGAGCAGAGCCTGGCTCCATCCTCCTGACACCCACCCCTCACATCTTTATAAACAGGAATGAGGTCCCCCCATCAGCCTCCTCCAAGCTCAAGAGACCCAGCTCCCTCAGCATCCATGGAGAGGACCTCACAAGGACGTGGCAATCAGGTAAAGCACTGAAAACAGAAGGAGGGGGCCAAGGGACCAGGTCTTTCAGGGTCCTGAGCAGCTGAATGATACAGCAGGCACCAAGCAGGGGTTTGGAATGCATGTGTCTTGAAGCAAGACAACCCCTTAGTGTAGGTTCAGAACGCCCACCTGGTAGTCATCTGCACTCTGGTTCTGTAATGCCTTCTGAAACCAGGGCTTAGCCCCCCAGGCCACTTACGGTCCCAAAGGATGGGGGATGTTTTCATACAGGGGACACTCCCTGAAACCAAAAAAGCCACCCGAGCGGGTGACTCAGATGCAGCAACGCCTCTGCTCTCACAGGATCCTGGTATCAGGATCATGAAAACCCGTGGATTTAGAGGAGCTCCTGGATCATCGGAATCGCTGCCATGAGCTCAACCTCCACCACTGCTCCTCTCCTCCCTGCGGTGCCCGGCGCTGCTCCTGCCACAGCATTTCATTAAGATGACCCACGCCAGTAATGCTAAATGATTGATGGAGATGCAATCATCCCGTCTCAGGGTGATTAGAGCCCCGGCGTGACAGCTGCTCCCCGTGCCATCAGGGGAGACGTCCAGCCAGCGCAGCTTCGGGAGCAGAGCGACTGTGCCTTTCACCCGTACAGAACTGCGGAGGCGTCTGGGGTGGACTGGGTCTGTGAATCAAGGTTGCCAACCGCATCAACATATTGACTCCTGCATTTCCAAAGGGCAAATAAGCGCTAGCTCCTCGCTGACGTGACCGCCTGGCAGTGACTCTGTTTGCTGAGCGCGTCCTGATGGCCCTAACGAGGTCAGGAGGACGTAGCCAGACAGGCCTGGGAGCTGCCACAAAAGCCAGCTGGCGGCTTGCACGCAGCTCACGCGGGTGCACGGCCTCTTCTCTACTTCTCCTTACAGCCTCAGCGCCGGGGCTGATGGAGGCAGGCCACTTCCCAAAAAGCAAGCTCATCTGAAGGCAAAGCCCGGGTGCCACCCGCTGCAGCTCAGCACGTCAGCACAGTCACAACGGCTCTGCTCTGGCTCGCGCGGGACATCGGGCTGACTCCAGGCTGGAGGGGATGCGGCATCTGGAGGGGACTCAGCATCATCTGGTCCAACCTTGCGTTGAAGGCACGGCCTTCAAATACTTTATGTGGCAAGTTGGGCCAGCAAGGTAGAGTCTGCCACTCCTCGGGGCAGTCCCTCTGACCCTGGAAGGTGGGCACAGCCCATTCTGCACGATTTACAGATGAACAGGAGACCAACGGGTGAGATACTCAGTTCAGCTGTAAAAGTGCATAAACTCAGGTCCTGCTCCTCAGCATCACCCGGGAAAAGTGACTGCTGCCTTGGAGTAACGGCAGACAGCCAGAGCTACGCAGCGGCCTCCGCTAGCGGAGCTGCATCTCCCACCAATTACTGCTCAGCAGATGTCTGCTCTGCCAGACTCCAACAACTGCTGCTCCACGTGACAACCTGAGTGGAAAAGCTGATTAAACAGCCCCTGCAGACTGGACAAGAGCAGAGCGTTCCACCACCCAGACGCAGGTATCGCATTTAAAGGGGTCAGCATCCCCACAACCCCCAAGTGAGACAGTCAGGGCCAGTGCTGATCGCAGTAGCCTGCTCCAGTGGCTGCACTGGGAGCCTGGGGTGGCACTGTGCGAGCACCCTTCCTTCACCCTCCCAAGCCAGGAGGGAAAGGGCAGCGGTTTATGTGCAGTGCTCTCACACACCAGCTGCCTACACTCTACCTGTGCTCTGCAACACAAGACTTCAAGCTCTCTGGCTGTCAGTTCCTCTCTCTGCCTGAGCCTTCTCAGCTGCAGGACGTGGTGTTTCTAAAAGGACGGCTTATTACGCACTGCTCTCAGTAACTACCTTGTACAACTATCTTGTTGGGGAGCATTTAAAAGCCTGGCTCACTCAAACCACCTGTAACCACCCCAGCCATCAGGCAAGCAGCCCGTCTGGGGACCAGCACTGCTGTGCAGCTCTAAACAATCATCAGGGCTCATTCACACGAAGGAGACAATCTGTGAAGACTCATTCTGTAATAAAACCTGCGTGCTGCTGATCCGGGGAGGAAAGCACTGGGGAGACCAGTTGATGCAGGCTGTTCTAAAAATAGCAGTTTGTGCTGTCATCTGGTGAGAGGATGCCATCGTGTAATCTTGGCATCTGCAGGGACAGCAAGTTTCTGCCTAATTATTGCTGCTGAATCATATGACAAAGCATGAGGTCCTGAAAAATAGAGCTATATAAAACACTACCAGAAGAACACCCAAACCCACAGGATCAGACCGGTGTCCCGGCTGCAGCTGCTGCTCGCTCGCAACATGAGCCTGTGGAGAGAGCCCTGGGGTTTATAGATGGGTTGGCTGGGTTAAGGAAAGCCCAAAACACACCCCCTGATTAAAAAAACCCCCACCAAACCCAAACCGTCCCAACTGCTCTGAGCCATTGATTCATTGCGTTGGCGTGTCAGCTCCTGCTGCGTTCGCTCAGCAGAGGCCACGGAACCCCAGAATCCTTAGGGATGGGAAGGGACCTCGAAAGCTCATCCAGTCCAATCCCCCTGCCACAGCAGGATCACCCAGACCCAGTGGCACAGGAACACAGCCAGGCGGGGCTGGAATGTCTCCAGAGAAGGAGACTCCACAGCCCCCTGGGCAGCCTGGTCCAGTGCTCTGGGACCCTCCCTGGGAAGAAGGTCCTGCTGATATTGATAGGGAACCTGGATGATCTTTCCAGGTCCCTTCCCATCCCTAATGATTCTACAACACAGTTCCACAGGCTGCAAAAGCCCCTGACCCTGTCCCCTACCTACGGCATCAGCCGCAGAGAAGAATCCATCCCTTGTGACTTGAAAGAAGCCGAGCCAGAGCTCCATGATCCCTGAAACCGACAGGATTCCCCCTGGCTTTGCCTGGTTTCTCATTACCCTTTCCCGTGCCTACATTAAGAAGGACGCGCAGCATCGGATGCGCGCTCAGCATTGCAGCTCGATAGCTCTTATAGCTCCACGCCTCCCCGTGTCCCTCGGTTGTGCCTGCTGCACACCAGCACCTAACGAGCCATCCCGAAGCCAGATCCGTATTATTAGCGAGCGCCAACTCTTAAGGGTTTGGAGGAAACACCAATAAAACTAAGGGACCAATTAGGTGACCGCATCTCTGGGGCACTGACCTGTTTGCCCATATTCCCTGTTCTCAAAGATCCTTCAGCCTGGTACCCAACTCTGTGATGAAGCCTGTTTAGCACCAGTGAAGTTCCCCACATTCAGACTGACAACGTTTTGAGCTGAGATGAGGGAATCAAAGTTAAAATCCAGCCCATCCGCGTCCATGAGTTCACTGCGGATAATGGACTCCATGTCGCACTCCAGGCTCCCATTGAAAATATCCAGGTCCAAGTCACTCGGGAATTTCTCGTGTCCCATGACCGGGAGGTTGACGCTAGGGGAGTACAAAGAGGAGCCTGAGAGTGGGTCAGAAAGTGCTTGCATAGACTGATTGACAGGCGACTGCTGATGTTTGGCGGATCCCAAGCTGGTGGAGTCACTCAAGCCTATGGTACTGATGGAACTGGACAAGGCACGGCTGCCACTAAGAGAGGAGTTGTGGGACTGGTGCTGGTGATGGGGCAGGCTTTGATTGACCAGACCACCCTGGCTGGACTGCGCAGCAAATGACATCATGGGGTCGTTGCGGAGCATTATATTCCTGCGGGAATTCTGGGCGGACACCGCTGTGCTGGCTTGCGACATGAGCGGGTCAGACTGTGTCATCATGACATCGCTGTGACTAAGTGCATCAGAGGCAAGGAGATCCTGCAGCGTCTGGTTGTTGTAATGAGAAATGGAAGAGAAGGTGGCCTGCTTGTTCTCCTGGATGGTCTGCATGGGCGACTGGCGGAGGGAATTCAGGGACGACGGCCCGAACATGGTGTTGTTGAAACTACTCGATGGGGACCCCAGCCCTGAACCTTTGGAACCATAAGGAAAACTGGAACTTCTCTGCATTATCCCTCCTGTGGGTGACTGCTGGGAGGGAGGGAGTGTTATATTGTCCAAGAGATCATCCATGAGGTTATCTGTCAGTCCATCGTTCAGATTCATCGTCCCAGCCATATCAGTCAACCTAGGCAACTCCACAGTACACGGTTTGTTTACCGATGGGGACAAGCTCGAGGGACTGCTGTACAGCATGGGAGAAAGCGGAGCATCGTCGTCTTGAACATCATCCAGTTCAGTGCTCGCCAGAATCGGTGACAAGCGGCCACTGATTGTACTGGCATTGGAATTTGTACGGGAGCGGAAATCTGTCCACGCGTCCAGCTCGTCGCTGCTGCGGGAGGTGGGACTCCCGGGCCACTTGGCCAGCTGAGAAGGGCTGTCATCGCTCGTCTCCTGGGCAGTCTGCAGGGCTGCCTTTTTCTTAGCTGCCCGTCCTCTGCTCTTGGTGTACTTGTTGCTGTTGTCCATGGACACGGCGCGTCTCCGGGGCGCCTTGCCGCCTTTTCCGCCGTCGGGATTGATCATCCACCAGGAGCTTTTGCCGGTGCCTTCGTTCTGCACCCTGACGAATCGGCTGTGCAGTGACAAGTTGTGCCGGATGGAATTCTGCAGGAAAGGAATAAAACAGAACGTCAAGACCAGCGCCCCATTCCTTCCACTACCCCAACCTCAATCGTTAAACCATCGTCACCTGAAAACAACAACATGAATCGAGCACCCGGCCCTCCCACAGGGTTCCTAGGTGGTGGCTAGGGGACCATGGGAGAGTGACTGGGTGCTCCCGGCGCGCATCTCTGCATCTCCAGAAGCTAAGGAAAAAGCACGACACAGTTCCATTCGTGCTAGCAAGGAGGCAGATGCCTGTCCCTCACTCTTGACTCAGGACAAATCTCTTACCAGTAATCTTGCCCCGAGTGCCTTGAATAAAAACTATCAAGGCAGTGCCATAAATCTGGCCACCATCCAGGGTGGGTCTCTTCAGCTTGGAGAAGAGGAGGCTGAGGGGGGAACCTCATTCATGAATATAAAGAAGTGAGGGTGGGGGGTGTCAGGGGGATGCAGCCAGGCTCTTCTCAAGGTCATCTGGGGATAGGACAAGGGGCACTGAGTGCCAGCTGGAACAGAGGAGGTTCCCTCTCAATATCAGCAGGACCTTCTTCCCAGGGAGGGTCCCGGAGCACTGGACCAGGCTGCCCAGGGGGTTGTGGAGTCTCCTTCTCTGGAGACGTTCCAGACCTGCCTGGCTGTGTTCCTGTGCCACTGGGTCTAGGTGATGCCGTGGCAGGGGGATTGGGCTGGATGATCTTTTGAGGTCCCTTTCCATCCCTAATGATTCTATGATTCATTAATAAATGGGAAAAGCATGAATCGATGGAGAAATCACTCACAAGCCTCTTGACATTTGCATCCATAGGCTAAATGGCTGTTTGACAGAAGAGAACTGGAGCCACGTTTGATGCACAGAGAAAAACAGCCCCGCTTCTCTCAAACCGTTCTTTTTGGTACAAAACGCCTTCTTCCCACTGGTAAATGCTGTGGGGTTTGTCAGACTGTGAAATGGAAAACATGCCTGAAGTTGTTCTTGCACGCAGACAGCAGACATGGTTGTGATTATCACTTAATGAAAAGAGAAATCAGGGGGACTGCCGTTCAAAACAGAGACTGCTGGGGTTTTAACCGCTGGCTCAAAACTGACTCTGCAGAAGTACTCGGGAGAAGCCCGGGTCAGTGCCTCTGCTACCAACCTGTCCCCTTCTAAGGGGTTATCATGGCACCAGCCTCTGGTGGATTGAGGTGCTGCACTGGACCAGGCTGCCCAGGGGGGTTGTGGAGTCTCCTTCTCCGGAGACGTTCCTGACCCGCCTGGCTGTGTTCCTGTGCGACTTGGTCTGGGTGATCCTGCTGTGGCAGGGGGACTGGACTGGATGATCTTTCGAGGTCCCTTCCCATCCCTAAGGATTCTATAACAGTTCTTCAGTCTAAGGAAGGAAAGGGCTTCTTATGATTTAACTGATGACATTTTAACTACAGTTTGAGCCTGTCTCTAGCTTCTAATAACTAGGTGCTACTCCAGTTTCTTCCAACTGGCTGCAGAACTGCTGCTTTTTTTAAGAACAACCTTTGTTGAGATTGCAGCACGTAGCAGAACCACGCAGGTAGCTCTCAACACATCCCCTGTGATGCTCATAGACAGGCGCTTGTGAAAGCATCTGCGTGGGGATGTCTCTTTGCAAAAAAAAAGCTGGCAGCAGGATGGGAACAGCCAGAGCTACCTTCCACCACCGCAAGCCAGGGTTCTGTACCCTGGCCCTACAATCCATCCCGTTCCCCACCTCAAAACACTGCACACGCACAGAGTGCTGTGACTTGCTCATGGAAAGATCTTAGACAGCAGAGAAAAGAACCACCCGAGGCGGCGAACGCAGCATGCCACACAGCTTCCCATGTTACAAACACTGGGCCGAAGAGCCAGCAGCCAACAGCCTGCAATCTCTCGCGTTCCCACAGAAGAGCTTGCTGCTGCCCACTATGAAATCATTTGGCTTGAACCCACGAAAAATCCCGCTAAACTCCTGAGACTGGGGCGCCTTTCAGGATGGGGCATCCTGCACGTGCGTGCTCAGGTTCGTTTGCTTCTCACTCTCCCTTTTCCCTCGGTGTTGGTGTCACACACATCGCGAAAGCACGTAATCCTACTGGAAACTGGTGGGTACGGGAAATCCGAGCAGTTTGTTTTTCCTTTACATTGAGCAATATGCCACTTACACCGCCAGCTTCTGTTTCTCTTTCCTTTGCCTCTGGAGGAAGACTGTTTTCTTAAGCATAATTACGGGTCCATTTATTTTCGAGCACCCCATCTCCACCCTCTGCTCAAACACAGCCTCAAAACCCACTTCTTTCACCTAACCTCCCCCACTAACCTCTTCAGCAACATTATCTGAGCTTCTTGGTTTCTCCTCGTGTTGGATGCTCTGCCAAATCAAATTAGGGCTGGATCCCATTACCCTCTCACATGCAAGTTTGGCCACCAAAGTCCCCGGCATTGACAGCTCACATCGGGAGAGGCTGCTATGCTGGGCTACCAGGCTGCGGTCGGGATGGAGACAGCTGCACGTTCTGAGCTATCAAAAACGTTTTCATCTGTCTGAAACGTGACGGGGTGCTGGAGGGGGCTGCCCAGGGGGGCTGTGGAGTCTCCTTCTCTGGAGATGTTGGAAACCCGACTGGACTTGGTCTGGGTGTCCTGCTGTGGCAGGGGGATTGCACTGGATGATCCTTCCAGGTCCCTTCCAATCCCTAAGGATTCTATAAAATATCAGATAACACCATGCAACAATCTTTGCTCACAACCACACTTAGGAGCAGTACCTGATCGTGCAGAGGAGGTGGAAATACATACAGTTCATCATCTGAACCCACTACTGGTCAAATTAATGGGCGGGTGGTCTCTGACTTACGCTGCAGACAGATCAGCCCATGGGGATGCCAAGAGCACACGGTTTTCTATGCCAGAAAGCAATGAGAAACTTTAGATCTATAGGAAAGCTTCCATCAGTCTGTCCCGGAGACCATATGTAGATGGGACGGATGATAGCCAGGCTGCAGACACCTTGGAAAGAGCTCAGATATCAGCAAAGGCTACAACATATGGACAGCAGGAGAGGCAGAGTAGAAAAGAAATGGGATGAGCTCCTCCCTTTAGTACTATTACAGCTTATATCAGACTTGAGGAACACTGTGCACTCTGCTAGGAGCCAGAAGACTGAGATTCCTGCAGATAAGATCAAGAACATCCCATACAACACTGAGTACAGCTCAGCTTGGTCCTGGTCCCCCCACTCCCCAGGGTCGTGCAGGGAAGAATGACTGGAGACTGCCTGCCCTGGGATAGAAGAACACGAAACACAGGGCAGATGTGGTGCGAGCAGAGAGACAGGCAAGCAGTGCTCCTACCCACCCTTGGCTTAGGCTGATGGAAGGGTGCCCAGTGGTAGCCAGCAACACCAGGGCTGACAGTACCTTCCCCAAACCTGAGACCATGCTCTTAGGCTTCTATACAGACTCACGGAACCATTTAGGTTGGAAAAGACCTTCCAGTTCATCGAGTCTAACCGTTAACCACACTGCCCCGAGCCCATGGCTAAACCACGTCCCTACGATCTACACAACTGTATGAGTTTGGAGGAACCCAAAGAGGACCCTCAAACACTTTCCAAGTGCCTTACAGTTGATCTGAAACAAACAACTGCGCAAGGCTCCCAGGGAGGCTGGGACTGCACGTTATTTCAACACTCGATCCCGCTCAGGCAAGAGCAGCAAACGCTTGAGCTTTTAAAATGAATAAAATTCCCCCACCCTGTGCCTGTTTTGGCCTCTTCCAAGCTGTGTTTACCTTGTGGAGCCCATCCATTAACTCAGACACCAGCTGCAAGTGCTTCCACTGCAGCACAGAGTCTTTTTTGTCTGGGAGCAACATGTGGTATCAATTTATCATCCTGAACAACGCAACAAGGAATCCACTCACTTGAAAAATAAAAGGAGAGTTGTGTAACTTAACTCTTAAAAGCCCCTGCTTAATAAAAAGATATCTTTAAAAATGGTTTAAAATCCTAAAGATTAGTAAGATGAGGTGCAGCTGGTGGCTGCCACGTCCAAGTGACATAGAGATTTGTTTATCTTGCAGCGAGTGGCTAATGGATCCAGGCTCCAGGCTCCTGACCTGTGAAGTTATGGCTACAAATCAGAAGCAGCAGTTGATCTGAACAAGAGGGATACTAGGACACAACAAATGCTACCAGCAGACATGTAAATGCTGGTGATGCTCGCCTGGGAGAATGACATTTTATACGGGATTAACTTGTTTCATATTCTAACTTCACCATAGGAAGCTGTCTGGTAGCCAGGCAGCACAGAAAGGCATCAGATCTGACACCACTGAGAAGCCATGAAGGGTCCTGGAGCACTGGAACAGGCTGCCCAGGGGGGTTGTGGAGTCTCCTTCTCTGCAGACGTTCCAGCCCCGCCTGGCTGTGTTCCTGTGCCACTTGGTCTGGCTGATCCTGCTGTGGCAGGGGGATTGGACTAGATGAACTTTCCAGGTCCCTTCTGATCCCTAAGGATTCACAGTCTCACAGTACTGATGAGGCTGGAAAAGACCTTAAAGATCATCCAGTCCAACCTAAATCCAACCAAGTAATCCTAACACCTGCCATCTAGCTCATGCCACTCAGCACCTCATCCAGCCTAACCTTGAACACCTCCAGAGGCAGCGACTTGACCACCTCTGTGGGCAGCCCGTTCCAAACCCGGATCACTCTCTCAGTGAAAAACCCTTTCCTAATGTCAAGTCTAAACCTCCCCCGATGGAGCTGAAGACTGTGACCCCTTGTCCTGTCTCCAGTGTCCAGGGAGACAAGACTGACTCCCACTTGACTTCAAAACTTGAGTTTATCAGCCTCTAGCTGATCAGAGGGAGCCAACTCCGTTTCTCCACAGCTCTGCTTGCCCACCTGAGTGCCCATCTCTAGCCTCCATCACCCTGCTCTGAATGCACAAAGGCCCTACGGATACCCCTGCAGAGGGACTCCACCACTCTGTAAGGAAAGCAAAATGAAATGAACCATTTTCTCCACAGTAGTTGCTCCTGAAACAGGAGGCTGTGAATAATCCACTCTGTATTGTCCACCCATCCAACTGGTAGCTCTGCCTTCTCAGGGAGCAACTCAAAACTCACTTCAACTACCAGTCTTACTCAGAATCCCATGGGATTCTGCAAAAAACACGTATGAATTAATGAAGCAGTGAGGATGCTCTGGAGAGGCAGAAAAGACAAGACCTAAAGCTTAAGCCCTCCCACAGTACCTAGCCAGCCTTGCTGTAGCCATACACAACTTTTTCCAGACAAACTCAGGTATTATCTCTTCCAGATTGTTCTGTTTCTCCTAAATTATAGAAGTTCCAAGGGAAAAAAGCCCCAGCATGAAGCAAATTTCACACAGAGGAAAATCTCTTCAGACACCCAAATGTTTTCAGTGCTCTATACCTGCCAGTTGCTAAGACAGCTCTTGTGAAGCCCCCCACCAGATGTTTAACGCAAGCAGGCACCAGGGTCCCACAGGGACACCCCCTTTGCATCCAGCCACCATCCTCACAGCCCTGGGAGGGAGGAATGGGATGATGCAGGCTCAGCCCTGGCCAGGCACACTCTCCTGGAAGGGAAGAGTTAGGGGGGAAAAGTCAGCTCAGCATCAGAAAGGGGGCTCTGTGAATCTTCCTCCTCATACTTTCCTCAAGGGAGTAGTTTTCTGTCCGTGGTGGTAGAGGAATGGCTAGAAGAGGCCACTGCTGTCATTAGCTCTCTGGCTGCCTCTGTGTCTGTGTTCCACTACTCCCCACAAAAGCTAAAAGCCTTGAGAGACACTACAGCTCCCCTGGAGAACATCAAGCCTAGCACAGATTTATCCTCCAAAACCTGCTGGCTCAGATAGGAAAGAGCACCCGGATCAACTCCGTCCCGCACGCAGGGCACTGTGCTCTGCCAGACTACGACTGGACAAGGTGATTAGCGCAGGGAAAACAAACCCTCCCTCCTAATGGCACACAGCAAGCTCCCCACAGCCCCAGCTGCTCCTCACCACAAAGGCAGGCGGCGAGCAACGTGCCCACCAAGGAAGTTTGTGCCCTCTCTTTTGAAAAGTAAAGCAGCTCAACCCATGGGGCTGTGGGAACCGGCTCTCAACTTAATCAAAAGTTCAGTCCTAGAGAAAAGAAATATCAAAGAATCACTTCTAGCTGAAACAACTGCTGCCTCACTCTTTGCAAACAGTGAGATGGCAAAGCACCACGCTGAGGTAAACACAACCGAGCTGAAAATACACACTGCCTGGAAATTGTCTCAGAGCATCACGCTTCCAGTTAGCAGAAAAAAGTCTCCAGTTCTTTTACAGTCAGATGCTCTCTGACCACAGGAGGACTCTAATAAATAACGTTTGTTTCGCTGCGAGGAGAGCAGAGAGCAAGGAAAATGCTGATAACTCCAGCAACTACAGCTGCGGAGCGAGGACAAGACTGGGCTCTCCAGTCTCTGGGCCCCCCCCTTCAGGGAGAAGTAAACTCCATAGGTATGAAGCCGGCTTTACAGGGCTCCTGCCCTTCTGAAGGGCAGGTTCTGTACAGCGCTGGCTCTGGAACGAGAGACTGTTAAACACCCGGGCTGGGTTAACTGGAAGCGTTGAGCTGAGCGCATTAAATTGCAAATCTGGTGACAGTTCCAGCTCACATGTGACTGAGGAGAGGAAGAGATCCGATATGCTGCTGCCTGACTGGGTTTGATCAGGCCTGAGCAAGCGCTTCAAAAGCCAGCACAGGCACCTGAGACCTTCTCACGAGAAAGCCTTCGAGCAACCTCCCCAACAGCCCCTGGCACTTCTGCTACGCAGACTAATCTGAAACAGGACCCCTTTCCTGTGCTATTTTAAGCACATAATCAGTTTATTATTGAACCAGAAGTTATGATCTGTTTTTTTTAAAAAGAAGTGCATCTGATGTGGTTCAGTCAGCAGCTGATGCGGCAAAGGCAGCGGTCCCGCTCCACACACCCAAGCACCAGGGAAAGCTGGAGAGGCACTCAACAAGGACTCTTAGTGGGTCTGACCCACTGGATTTTAGGAGCAAAACAGCACCCCTCAGGAGCCTCAAGAGAAGGGCAGCTGGTGTTGGAACCCACGACTATGGCTGCAGATATTCACCAAGCTTCTGCAGTGACAGTGAGCATGAGGTGAGGATTAAGAGAGGGACGGGTGAACCTGCTGACTTGAAAAACAGGTATCTCCTCCTTCCTAGCTGTGGCACTACCAATAAATACCTGGGCACTCTTCAAAACAGCTGTAAAACACGAACACCTTCTCAAAGTAGAAGGTGATGGGGTTTCCTTTTGATGTATTCTGATGCACGTTCTGCTTTCCTCCCAAGACCCACACATGGGTGGGCTCTGTTTCTTCCAGTTCCCTGTATCTCCCCTCTCTGCACTGGGGAAGACGTTTGAAAGCTGCAAGCGCCTGACCCTCTCTGCTGCTAGTAGGTGGATCTCACCCTTCCCACAAGGAGCCTTTGGGACTGCTGGTGCTTCGAGCTGTCGCTCCCAGCACTTCCTGAAAGCTTGCCCTTGCTCACACTAAACTCTACCCCTTCGGGTTGATCCCAGCCTCGCTTAACCCCACGTAGGGGCTGTTTCTGCTCTCAAACTCATCACACTTGCACCACTTGCCCACCACTGGCTTTACTAAATTGTTTTACAGATTAGTTTCTGTTCAATAAAGGGATAAAATCTACTCAAGGAGTTGACAAAAGGGAAGACAACGTCTACTCATGCTGCAAATTCACGCGCCCTCTGCTTTAGCAAGCAGGACATTCCTGTTCCACATGCACCTGGCAGCAGCCCCGTGCCAGAAGCCTCTCCGGCCGGCGGGGTAAATGCACAGCTATGAAAGTCATCTTTCTGTTTGTTTGTTTTAGAGCTAATCTGAGAAACGAAGGTCATTATCAGCGATAGAATCACAAGTGCTAAAGGCTCTGTCAAAATGCTCCGGCGCTTCCTGGTGCTTTCTCAACACCCCACCCCAACACCAGAGCCCAAATAGCAGAGGGATGAGTGGAGGAGGCCTTTCATGTTCTGGGTTTCAACCTGTACACATGACTAATCCCTCCTGAAGGCAACACTCAGGCCACTGTGGGGCCCTTGTATCACCCAGTCCACAGACTGGGACACTCTTCAGAGGCAGCTGTGGAGCCACAGGGTGATGCGTTGCAAGGCTGTTGGCACAGCCAAGGTCATCACCAGGGACCAGGACAAGAATTACCTACCCTGTAGGCTGCAGGCTGGTTGAGCTCCCGCTGTGGGAAGGACTGAACAAGTAGAAGCTGCATCTGGAAGTTCACAGCCTCGACTGGCAGGCGAGAGCTCATTCAATCAAAGTGCCACAGAACACAATCGAGAGGCTTGCTTTGGTTTCATTTGCTAGCCCAGACCAACCTGACCTGCCCTTCAGGACAAGCAACCTCTCAGTACCCTGAGATGGTGTGACTTTGCAGACACCAAGCTCTGCTCTAGAACATTTTAACTATCAACCTGCTGAATCAAAATCTATCGGTCTCGGGGGCGCAGCAGCTGTTTGTACTCAGATGGCTGCACAATCCCAGCAGACAGGTGCTCTCTTACAGCCAAATGAATTCCTGCTTCTCAGGGAAATTGGTTCCAGACCTCACACAGGCTGGGTAACTCGTGTCACGTCCTGCTTTTAGGGAGAAAACACTGGGCTCTAGGCTGCCCAGGGGGGTTGTGGAGTCTCCTTCTCTGGAGACGTTCCAGCCCCGCCTGGCTGTGTTCCTGTGTGACTTGGTCTGGGTGATCCTGCTGTGGCAGGGGGACTGGACTGGATGATCTTTCCAGGTCCTTTCTGATCCCTAAGGATTCTATGATACTGGAAGATATACACTGCTTGCAATAAGTCTGTTTTCAACACCTACCTGGGCAAGATCCAGGGCAAATTTTAAAGGACAATGCTAAGAATGACAGAGCCTTTGTGCATCATCTCTTTCTTGATGACACCCTTCACAGTGCTCAGAGCTCAAGAATGCCAGGCCTCCCAAGTATGCCAGGGATGGCTTTCATAACAAAGGTACACACCAAACAAGCACCTTCCTTCCAGTTGCAGCTGAATACATGAGGGCAGGAGCAGCGAGCGCTGGCCAATATTATGGGGGTATTTTCTTGCCTTCTAGGAAAGGGATCCACTACCAAGAACCCCGAGTGACCTCTATGAACACTACACACGCACACGTACGTCTGCTAATGCTTTCTAACAAAGCTGACAGGCAAAAGATACAGAACAGGCTGGCACAGAATCCTTAGGGATTGTAAGGGATCTGGAAAGATCATCCAGTCCAGTCCTCCTGCCACAGCAGGATCACCCAGACCAAGTCCAGGTGGGTTTCAAACGTCTCCAGAAGAGGCTCCACAACCCCCCTGGGTATAAACCAGCTCAGGTTGGGGTTTTTCCCCCTTTTCTCCTGTGACTGAAGTTTAGAGGGACAGGATACCTAGAAAGCCAGAAATTCAGCAGGTTATTTATTTGGCTAAGGTCAGCAAAGCAGGGAATGAAAAGGTAAAGGAGATGGAAGACTCCATGCTTGTCTCAGACTCTGTCCAGAGCTGGTGGAATCTCCTCCTGTCCACAGGATCTGCCTGCATGCCCTGTTGCACGGTGAGACTCTCACCTGCAAAGGGCGAGAGCAGAGCCTGTGAGCTGCTTTGAGGACGTGAGCAGGAACGCTCTCAGTGCGCAGGGTTAGGTATGCACTGGTCTTCACCAGACTCTGCCTTGTTGTCAAGGATGAACAAGAGCAGATGCACCCATTTCCAACGTCATGCACAGGCATGTTTCAAAGCCCGCAGAAGTTAATGAAAATCTCCTAGTAGTTTTGAACCAGGCTCTTTCTGAGGTAAAAACTCACCATATTAATTATTTTGAGCAGAAATGGGTACCCGATGCCATCCAATGCCAGCTAGAACCCCAGCGGCCCTCCCGAAGCGGAGTGCCGGCTGAATCACTAACATTAAACCAGGGATGAGAAAAGGAAAATGAAAAAGAAACTAGGCTGCTTCCCTCGAGGAGCTAAATACAGGATTTAATGACACCTTTTTAGGAGGTTAACAGATCAAATGCTTCACCTATGAATTGTGGCCATCATCACCATAATAACTACAACAGGATGACCCCGGATGACCTCCCTCCGTCTAGGGTTTTTCCTCCTGTGACACACAAATAATGAGGAAGAGGCTGGGAGGTGGCGCAGCCTTTCACCATCCTCGGGGCGACTGGGGAGATGGGCAGCAACAGTCACAGAGGGTTTCAGCAGGACAAAGTGCAAACGCTGTCCTGAGCGTGGGGAGACAGACAGAGGGAGCAGATGGGTCTCCTTCTGCCTCTGCAGCAGCTGCCACCTTTGTCAGCTGTTGCTCCTGTGGCACTGTGCCTGCACGGGCAGGATCAGGCAGCACTTGGGTTCCTCTCATTTAACTCAACCCTGAAGAGCTGTTGTCTCCTCCCCACCTCACTGCCCTCAAGTGAGCGTGTCAAAAGCGACTACAGGCAGAACAGAGTGAAACCCTAAAGCTGCAAGCACAGAGGTTCATCTTTTTCTAACTGGCTGGGCACCGTGGCCGTCATGTCCCTCGTGAGTCACTCTTTAATAAGGGGCATCTTGGTGAATACAGGCACTTGCCAAAGCAAACCTGTCCAGCAGCACCGCAGAGACTGACGCTGACTTGCCAGGAAACTACCTGCAGCTCCCCGACAGTCCTTCTGCACTAGGAGACCCTACGTGCACTCCCCTAAGGCAATACCACACCATCACAGAGCCAGCAGTTGTAAGGGATCTCAAGAGATCGACACGTACAACCACTGCCTCCCCCAGCCAAAGCAGGGCTGCACGCAGCTGTATCCAGGCAGAGTTTGAACATCCCCAGAGCAGGAGACTCCTCAGCCTCCCTGGGCTGCCTGTACCAGGGCTTTGGGACACAGACTGCGAGCTTTTCCTTATCTGGAAATGAAACTTCTTGTGTTCCAGCTTGTGCCCACTGTACCTTGTCCTGGCATTGGGCACAACTGGAAACAGCCTGGCACCATCTTCCCTACAGCCATCCTGCAGCTGTAGGTGTGGATCAGGTCTCCTCTCGTTCTCTTCTCAAGGGTAAACAGTTCCAGTTCTCTCAGTTTTCCTCCTAAGAAGGATGCTCNACAGACTGCGAGCTTTTCCTTATCTGGAAATGAAACTTCTTGTGTTCCAGCTTGTGCCCACTGTACCTTGTCCTGGCATTGGGCACAACTGGAAACAGCCTGGCACCATCTTCCCTACAGCCATCCTGCAGCTGTAGGTATGGATCAGGTCTCCTCTCGTTCTCTTCTCAAGGGTAAACAGTTCCAGTTCTCTCAGTTTTCCTCCTAAGAAGGATGCTCCAGGCCCCTAATCCCTTCACTGCTCTCCTCTGGATGCTATCCGGTACCAGTAGTTCCTTGTCTCTCCTGAACTGGGAAGCCCAGACCTGCACACGGTACTCCAGATGGAGCTCACCAGGGCAGAGCAGATGGGGATGAGGGGGTCTCTAGACCACACACTTCTTAACCTAAGAACTACAGCACAACAGGGTGATGCTTCTACTCCCTTTCATCTCTCTCCTGCTGCTCCAGCACCACGCAACTGAGGGAGCTGCTCTGCAGCCCCAGTGGAGGGCTCTCATTTCCAGAGCCAACTACGTAATCACCGATGCAACACAAGTACAGGGTGGTTTGAGCCCTGCCTCCTGGGCTGACAGCAGTGTCAAACATGGGAGGGCATGATACCAGCACGCAGGGAACTGGGCCACCTGGGCATATAATTCCTGGAAAGATCATGTGCATTTGGGACTAACCTTGCTCCTTGGGGCTGATGCCAGAGAGTGCCCGCTGGACACGGGTGGCACTGAATGTATACGTCCTTTTTAGGAAGCCACTCGTTCCGAGTTCCAGAGCTCGGCCTCAGTTAGCCCTTCTTGGCAAACAAGCGTGATTTCTAGTCGATTACACTCACGTATGTCCTCAGCAGCCTCTCCGAGCCGTTGGCTTAGAGCAGCCCATCCGGGCCTTATCACAAGCTCTGGCCGTGCTATTATGATTACTTTAGCATAATCCAAGCAGGATGCTGAATCACGAGTAACTGCCGTTCGTGCAAGAAGCCTGGCTGACCTCTGCAGGACTCTTTAAGGGAGTAAAAGTTTGCAGGATGAGGACTGAAGCCTGGGGACGGGTCACGTCTTTCTTCTGCCCACTCCCTCTCCCTTGGCTCTAGCAGCCAGTACACACTGTCCTCTTCCTACTTCAAGGCAGGCTTTGGACATGAAGGAAGAGAAGCAGAACCATCAAGCTCTGTGATTCATGGGGACTTAAAAGAGGGGGGGGAAGGCAACTGTTAAGCAGAATCTGCCAGGAGGAGGTAGATGGAATGGGTCTGTGCGCCAAGAGGCAACAGTCCATAGCCTCTGAATTTCAAAGGCTTTCAAGAAAGACAACCTCAAGATGCTTTCACAAGCTCCTCTGAAAGAGTGACAGTTTGGTGCTCTGCCATCTTTTCTCCTCCTTTATTCCACCTAGATAACTTTGGGTTTTACACTTGGAGAAAAGCAAATTACCTTCAGTAACTTGAAATGACTTTACTCCACCGCTTACGGACAGCTACCTGACAACTAGCTTTGGGCTGCTGCTACCTAGACCTCATTCTTGTCTCTACATCTGTGAGGGGTGGGAGGAGGATGGAGCCAGGCTCTTCTCAAGGTCAGTTGGGGATAGGACAAGGGGCACTGGGTGCCAGCTGGAACAGAGGAGGCTCCATCTCAATATGAGCAGGACCTTCTTCCCAGGGAGGGTCCCAGAGCACTGGCACAGGCTGCCCAGGGGGGTTGTGGAGTCTCCTTCTCTGCAGATGTTCCAGCCCCACCTGGCTGTGTTCCTGTGCCACTGGGTCTGGATGATGCTGCTGTGGCAGGGGGATTGGACTGGATGATCTTTGGAGGTTTCTATGATTGGGATGGTGCACATGCTTGGAAGAGAGTCCCTAGGAACTATAATGCCACGAAACACCTCGGTGCTTCAACCCTACCCCATGGCCTTGGTACATCAGCCAACAATCACTGAGCTCTTGCTTCTACCAGGCCCCTTCTCCACCTCCCACTCCCTCCTCAGAATTAGGACACTGCTGGAACTGGGTGCAATGCTGTTTGCAACTGGGCATGCTTCCAATACAGCAGGAAGCCCTGTCCATAGCCAGGGTCACAGTGCAGGCTGCCTGCAATCCAGCACCCTGATGCTGCCCCAAAACACAGAGAGCTTGGAGATAACAAGTGTACCAAACACAAAAGCTGTCAGCGATCCCTTTGAAACGCAGACAGGGCAGGGTGCCGTGCCAAGACACTCTGGCGCTGACCTTAGGAGTGTTTGACTTGTTTTACTCCCAGGTTTCCAACCCAGAGTCTCCAAGTGGAAGTCATCTAGGGACAAGAGGCACGTACAGCACCTGCAGCTCCCCTCCTGCCAGGGAAGGGGCCTCTGGTGACTCAACCTGGCCACCACAGGAGAAGTCTGTCTACTTGGTACCAGTTACAGACAAAGAGCAGTCAGCATGAAGCTGGGCATGCTGGAGAGATCTCTGCACACCCAGCAGGGCTCTGCATTGCTGAGGAGCAGCACCGCTGGACAGGAGGGCACAGCACCAGAGCCCAATACATGCAAGTATTAGCTGTCACATGCGTGTCAGGAGGGACACCTACCCTTCCATAAGCACATACTGCCGACAACTCTTACCAACAGCACATCTGGGACACCCCAACAGCATCGTTTTGCCAGGAACACACTGGGAAAACCCCTTCATCTACAACTCCAGTCTTGCTGACAACTGGTCCCTGCAGCATGGGACCAGGGACATTGGTCCTGGTGATGTGAGCATCATTTGTTATGTTCATGCTGACTCTTACTGGAGACAAAAGCAACCTGCTGTATCACCTACCCACCACTGACAACAGGACCGAGGGCACCCCTGAGGAAGTTGTAGAGCCTCCTATGCCCCTGAGAAGTAGTAGAGCCTCCTATGTCAAAAGCCCTGTCAATAGATCCTGCAGTGCTGGTGTTTTTTTTCAGAGACAAGCTGGAGGAAGAGTCCCACCACAGCCAGCCACGTCTGCAGGATGCCACTGAGAAAAGGATCTCCATCCCAGAAGCCAAGCACTGCACGCAGGCACTCCATGAGCGAAATCCCATCAGTCCTCCAAACTAGCAGCAGTTCTGAGAAGCAGTCTGTTTCAGGACCAGGGAAAAGTCAACACACCCTGCAGGACTCAATCCATGTTCCTCCATGGCTATCCCAACCAGAAAGGGTGAAATGAGCTCTGGGACAGCAGCTCGCAAGACTGGCTGAGCTCTGGGAAGGAGTGCTTTCCAGCACAGAGGAGGATCACCTTCCCCTGGGTACATAGCAACAGTTGCTAGAGTCAGAAGGCAGCGCGATGCAGCGCAAGACGGGAGGGTGACATCATTTGATTATCACCTCCCTTCCCTCTGATTCAATTGGATTCCAATAGGAGATTATTTTTAGAATCACTATAGACAAAGCCCCCAAAACTAATCTGTTCCAGATTCGGGTAGAGGAGAGTGGAGAGTGGTATTTCTAGCAGACAAAGCCTTAACAAGGCCAAGTATTTGGAAAGCAAAACCACAGCAGAAATAACATGTACACACAGTAACAGGGAACAGGAGGATGGAGCCAGGCTCTTCTCAAGGTCAGCTGGGGATAGGACAAGGGGCACTGGGTGCCAGCTGGAACAGAGGAGGTTCCCTATCAGTATCAGCAGGAACTTCTTCCCAGGGAGGGTCCCGGAGCACTGGACCAGGCTGCCCAGGGGGGTTGTGGAGTCTCCTTCTCTAGAGAAGTTCCAGACCCTCCTGGCTGTGTTCCTGTGTGACTTGGTCTGGGTGATCCTGCTGTGACAGGGGGACTGGACTGGATGATCTGGTCCCTTCCCATCCCTAAGCATTCTATGAATGTCATCAACCTCCTGAAAAACACACTCAGAGATGGGGCAGATTCACCACTGCTGCAAGTTCTTGAGTTCTGAAGCTTTCACACCTAAGATCTGCCCTTAAAACCTCCACGCTGGTCCCCATGTCTGGCTTTGGGAAGCTCAGTTGTGCTCTGCTCATAGGGGCAATCTGCAGTCACGAAGACAGTAAAGGATTACTAGAGGGTATCAGGCCAGAAGACAGCTCTACGCTGGACACCCTCCAGCAGCTCTGTGTCCTTCTTGAACTGAGAGGCCCAGAACTGGACATACTCTGGGGAAAGCAGCACAGGGCAAAAACATAAAAGCCCCTCAAAACGTTAAGCTGGAGGTCCATGGCTTCTGCCCAGGACACGAGACACGAATAACATGACGTCTGGTTTAGTCCACACCACTGGGAGCTTGAAAGTAACTGATCTTGCGTCTGATTTCAAGTTGCTGTGCTGTTTACTTAGGAGAAGAGGTTCATGTGACAGGCTGGAGCTTATGAGGGAGACCTCTTGCTGAAGCAGTAGCAGTTCTACTAAGGCAGGGATTCCCAGGCAGCCGCGGCTTGGTCAGCAGCACTCTGGGCACAGCGCAACAGGGCACTGCTTTGCTCTGACTCTGCAAGGACAGAGTCTCTGCCCTGCTTGTCCTGCATGAAAGTTTTGAGTAAGAAAGAACGAAAGGGGAGAAAACAGCAAGCAAGAGTGCAAGAAAACTGCCCTGTCAGGTTTCCCTTTCGTTACAGCCCTCCTAATCAAAGTCAGGAACGCACCCAGCCAGGGGCCCTGCACTATCACATCACTCCCAGC
Organism: Upupa epops; assembly: GCA_013397515.1. Lineage (NCBI taxonomy): Eukaryota > Metazoa > Chordata > Aves > Bucerotiformes > Upupidae > Upupa > Upupa epops. Next base: position 351,182 of record VZRI01003582.1, read on the forward strand.
GCAGGACTTCTGCCTGACGTAAGCAATTGACTTGTCTGCTAATTTGATTTCTCCAACTCACTGCGTCGGGACGTGACCGATAAGAGCTGACTGGCAATTCCCACAGATCGGGATTCTGCAGAGCCCTGCAGGCCGTGCACAGCGCAGCCAACTCCACCCAGTCGTCTCTGCACACGCCACTGTCACCCGCAAATCTGAGGCAAACACGCGGGACACCCTATCAGCGGGACCATATGTGTCTGCAGAGATAGCAAAAGGCAGAGACTGCCATCATCCAGCCAAATAAACAACTTCACATACAAGAAATGACATGCAGCAAGAGAGATCCAGGAGAGGATGTGGTTTCTAAGCCTCCTGAATTCAGAGGCTGCTGCTTCAACCAATCCCTCGTGCAGATGCAGGAGGTGACCCGCTAGGCGCAGGCTCCTTCGGGACACGGATCGCTGTTACGGAGGAGTCAAAGTCAAGAGGGACAAACCCTACCCAGAGCAGAGGAGATGGACTTGTCTGAAGTATCTAACCTGAAATGTCTACAGACGTGAACGGCGGCGGATAAATAACTCTGCTAGAAGGGAAAGAGCAGTAAAAGTGATGGCAAAAGGCAGGAGAGCGAGTAACACGAGGGATGTGACAAGATGTGGTGGGGTAGGTGGGCTATAAATTACAAACCATCTGGTCTGCAGAGTCTTAGGAAAGGCTGTCTGCCAGCGAGGCCGAGCAACTCCTCTTTGTGGGGCGGGATGGACAGGGAAGCACAAAGGGAAAGACTGAGACTCTCGTTTACTGGAAGAGTGGATTTTAGACACGGTGAGAGAAGGCAGGGCAGGCTGCAAAGGGCACTGCTCAAAAACCTCAAGCTTTCTGGAGCTCCACGCTGTGAGCTGAAGGCTGTGCCAGTTACCCGTGGCCGTAAGTGCATCCCACAAAGGATGCAGCACTGCTGCTGAAGGGCTGGGAGGTTGCTGACCTTAGGTGTCCGAGTCCCTTCACACCCTCCTCCCTCTTCAAGGGTGAACAAGGATTTATTGCCTCACCCCAGGCTGTACAGGGGTCAGTGCATGGCAGTGTCAAGAACAATCCACGCACTCCCTCCCCAGCAGGGCTGAACCCGTTTGCCCTCTCCAGAAGTGCCCATCAGCTTTGTAGGGTGGCACCTGGGGACCCCCTGGGCCCATCAGCTGCAGACACCAGGAGCCCCACTTCACTGCTAACTCGTACAACAGAGTTCTTCTGTCTCTCCTAGTTCTGTCCTATACCAGCACATGTGTTGGGAGCCCAAGATCCCTGCTAACTCGCAGGCAGGCGTCTGGTCCCAGTGAGCAGCTCCAACACAACCGTGTACTGTCTGCCTGCAGAGGGTTTTGTTAACTGTTTCTAGCTCCTTTGATCTGTTCCTTCTTAACATTGGCAAAACAAACTGGAGTTAAGGAGGCAGGATCTTCCCAGTTAATAGCTTCAGCGTTCTATCTTAATCCCCCCCTGGGGCATCTTCCCAGAGTCATTTTACCAGCAGCCACTGTCTTGCCCGCCTGGTTGTTTTTAAAACTACTTGGATATTAAACCAGAGCAGCTCATCTCTACAGCAAACATCCCAATACTGGGGTGCACAGACTCCTCATCCCCGGCAGGAGATGGGCAACACACTGGGGACAGAGGGCAAAGAAGGGCAGGACGAGCCCCGCTGCCAACCTTTGGGCACCCTGGATCTGCAAGGTGGGGGGCTGAGGCTCCTGAGGCATCCTGAGACCTGTGCCTTGGTCCTGTTTCCAGAACTGCTCTGGCAGTTGAATGTAGGCCACGACTGCTTTCTCCTCCTCCTTCTCTCTGAAGTTATCTTTTTCTCTTCAGCTGCTCCTTTCTCATCACTAAGTCTGCAAGCTCTGTGCAAGCTCTTCTCAGCTTTGCACTTCACTGATAACACTGATAGCACAGGCAAAAGGGGGGACCTGTCTCAGGCCCGGGGTGTTGCTATTGAAGTGACTGGAGCACCCACAGCTCAAAACGAAGGGTAAAGCAGGAAGGGAGGTATGGGAAGAGGCATCAGTACTGCAAACACAAGCAGTCATTCATCCCAACTAACAGAAAAGGAGCTCCAGACTCTCTTCTTGCCCTTCTCAAGTCAGTGACTCGGAACAAACGACGAAGATTTCTCTACCAATAAACCAAGCAAAGCATGGAATTCCTCTAATTTTAACCTCAGAGAGTAAACTACTTAATCCTTCACCTTTTAATTTCTTTTACTTCTGGAAAGAAGCTTCTCACTCTGGTTGCTTTCCCAGCAATTTAACAGGCATCACGATGACAAGGTAACCGAGTGCTACACCTCAACCCCTAGGCAAGAGCTCTTCAGAGAATCATAAAATCATCAGGGATCAGAAGGGACCTGGAAAGACCATCCAGTGCAACCCCCCTGCCGCAGCAGGATCACCCAGACCAAGACCAGGAGGGTTTCAAACGTCTCCAGAGAAGGAGACCCCACAAACCCCCCGGGCAGCCCCATTCAGTGCTTGGTCAGCCTCACTGGGAAGAAGTTATAGAATCGGTCAGGGTTGGAAGGGACCACAGGATCATCCAGTTCCAGCCCCCCTGCCATGGGAAGGGACACCCCAGCCTGGAGCAGGCTGGCCAGAGCCTCATCCAGCCCGACCTTAAACACCTCTCTTCACCCTCACTTAGAGCAGAGACTTTTTGTAGTGGTCTCTCTCTCTCTGAGAAAACCCAGCCTGAATGAAGACAGTCATTTTCCTACCCTCTACATCTAGAAAAACACCACCACCACCACCACCATGTGATTGCGCCTCAAGGCCACAGCTTTCCAGAAAGAAAGGCCAAGCGAACAGCAGTTGTTCCTGAAGAGTTTGCCAGACTGCTGAAGCAGGGTCACACCAAGCCACAAGAAGCCAGACCAGTGCCTTAAATCACACATCACGGATGCTTGCTGGTCCTCCATGAAGCTAACACAAGGACGTGCCACCTCTACACCTGGCAAAGGCGAGCTGGGAGGCAGACAGAGAGTATGAAGATGCTGATGCAATTTTTACGCTGACCATACCTCTGGCTGCCAGCTCCTCGAACAGGCAAGACCGTCTGGCCACCAGCAACAGCAAATAGAAGCCCTGTATCTGTGCTCTGCGGAGGTGGTGGCGTGACTGGGTGGCAGAGCAGGCAGGAGGCAACGTAGGAACTGGAAAACTCCCATGGACAAAACCCCAAGCATTACCACAAAAACATGAGACTGTGGAGGGAAGAGAAGAGATGCTTCTATGAAAAGACTCTAGTAGGCTACCTTTATGTGGATGACTCTTCACGCTCGCCTAGACTGAGTCACTCTGTGAAGTGCCTCGTGGTCCATCTGTCTGCCAACTCCTAGCTAAACTTGAACATCCTGTGACTGAAATGAAGGCATCAAAGGCTAAAGGCTCGCAAAGCAACAAGGTTTTCTTTGTCCGGCACTTCCCGATGCACCGGCATTGCCCTTACGCTGGCTCTCAGACGTATGCTCTGGGTCTGTATTTGGTATGCCTCTGACTTTCAGAGCCTGTAAAACCTTGGTAGACTCAGACTTGGCCTCTCACCCTGCTTTCACAGACCTCCTCAATCCATCTCTCCCTCTGGGGCAACAGCCCACTCTGCCCCAGCACTACACTACTGCTACTTGCAGCACACACAGGGCCAAAACCTTTTGCACATCATGTCTGCTGTCTTGCTGATCTGAGTGCCCTCAGTGCAGCTCCTACCAGGCACAGCTGACAAACTCTGCCTTCTTCACTAGCACCCCTGTGGCATGCATGTCTCTTGCTCCCTCGGTGGTCCCCACTCCACTGGTATGACTGCCCAGGTCAGACATGCTGCATCATCATCTGCTCCCGGTGCTGCACCAGCCCTCCTCGGTGCACGGGGACAACGTAACCACAGCAGAGTCTCTCTGGAAAGAGACCTGCACTCTCTCATACAAGAGGTACTTGCAGGAGAAAAGAAATACTACAGTTCCAGACGTGGGTCAGCTCTCAGTTCATTACTTTGGACGTCAACTTCTGGCGCTGCCTGCGTAAGGACTGTTCCTAATAGTGGAGGACACAACCGCTGCAGATGAACGTGGGCACGGAAAGCGCTCCAACGCCACCTCTTACTTTCTAGAAAGCCAGCCTGCCTTGCTGGATCCCGCACTTCCACCATCTGCCTCTCAGCTTGCAGCTGTAGTGGAAGGTAAAAGAAACCAGAGAGGTATTCCTTACCTCCCCGGCCTTCCTCCCCACATCAGGGGGACCCTCGTATCTCTCGGCTGACAGTACAGAATGAAATCATTCTTCCTGCCCTCACTGAAACCAGTTTAAACCCAGTAGTCAGAAACAAAACAAGTTAGTGTAACGTGTATTACTCAGTGGTGATAAACACTATACACCCACCTAGACTTTGCACTTGATGTGGTTGGAAACTGCTCTGTAAGGTGGAAAAAGTAAGGTAGGCTGCTTTTATTTTTGGCATGGAAGAGTTCAGGCTTCCTGCAGCAGCACGCTGACTCTGGCTCCTCGCTGCTGTGTGCAAAAAGGCATCTTTTAGCCCTTTTCTGGGGGGACTTGAAAGAGGAATCACTCCCGTGTCTCCTACTCTAGCGCACAGCCAGCCTGCAGGAAAGGGGTGTGCTGGGAGGGACCTCCTCTTCTTCCTCACCCGCCCGAGCAGAGCTCAGCAAGGTAAAGCTCTGTCTAGCCAACAAAGCTCTTTACCACGAATAGCCTTATTAAACACAGCCTTATCAGAGCCTGGTTCCTGCAGTCTGAAGCAGTCGGGAATTAACTCTGCCAATATTTAAGATTTCAGGCCAGGATTAGAGAGCAGACCGAAGAGGACTGCAACAGCCACACAGACCCGACACCTCGCTGCAGGGCTGCCCAGGACTGTGGGGATGGCAGCCTCACCAGCACTTCCAAGGAAGGTGCTACTAGCCAGCAAAGTGCAGGGCCAGGATACAAACCCATTCGGTACACACCTCAGGCAGCCTCTGGCTCCCATCCCCACCCACAGGACCAGGCTACGTCTCCTGCCTTTCCCACAAGACAAGGCTGTCTATCCCCGACACGGACCTTGAGGCAGAGCTGGCGGGACAAACACTGCCTGTCTGCCCTCAAGGGTGAGCCTCCATGGCACGGCATGGCCCTCTGCCCAGCCTGGAGAAAATGTGAGCTTCACCCTACCACCTCGTGAGTCAAGGTCCTAATGGAGCCCTTGCTGCTCCTGCTGCATGTTGAACGCTGGCACTGCTATCGACAGAGACTCCATGAAACCCGCTCGTAAAGCAGTGTCAAGGCTACTGCTCTGTCACTAGAGCCTTCATGATGCCCTTTCCTACAGAAAGAGATCTCTGGAAAAGAAGAAAAAGAAGAATCACTGCTGCCATGGAGTTTTTGTCAGACCAGACCCACCAGGTTCAACACAGAGTCCTCAGGTAGAGGCGCTGGGCTTTTGCCAGAGGTCAGCCTGGCACCTCAGACTGTCCAAACCCCACATGCTGCTCCTTACACTTCGTGCAAGAGGGATGTCTGCAGGGACTCCAACTGCAAAATGATCATGGAATCATGAGGGATCGGAAGGGACCTGGAAAGATCATCCAGGCCACCCCCCCTGCCACAGCAGGATCTCCTAGACCGAGTCACACAGGAACACAGCCAGGCGGGTCACCCACGTGCCATGACATTCAGATCAATACTCGTGACTGTAGTAAGGGCTGTTCCAAGCCTGTGAGACACTCTGCAGTTGTGCTCTGCCCTCTCAGCTGAAAAATGGAAGCATCTTTCCTTGGACCCAGCGCTGCTGCTAGCACCTTTCCACTTGAAGCAGATAGAATTGGTGGGGAAACCCATCAACAGGTAGAACAACATGAAAATCAGAGGTTATGCCCACTAGCCTTTTCTGCTTTTCAGAGAGCCCAATAAAAACTGGCTGAAAGGTTAGAAAAGTTAAGAGAAATAAAGGAGAGCCAGTGTCAATCTCACCTTCATTTGGACTGTATCGAGCCTCTCGGCTGAAGCCCTAGCTCAAGAACCAGAACATGTATTATTTGTTGCATATATCAATATTAATATATATATCAAAATATATATTATATATAAATATATATGAATACATATAAAATATATANTATATATATATAAATCATCCATGCTAATGATTGCTTAAGGTTTCACTGCCAGCTCCTCTGTGTTCCTGACCTGGGTCTGTCCCAGCGAAGCCGTGCATGCCTACCCTACAGTAGTTGTGAACACTCCACTGTGCTCTGAGCTTACTTTAAAACAGGTATTCAACGGTTAAACTCATTACTGAGTCCAGTTCCCAACAAGGGGAAAGCCTTCCCTTGCTTTTGGCATGAAGTTGAGTGCAGAAAGTCGTCTTTCCGCTTGACTAGAAGCCTGGAAAACAACCCGTGCACACAGCATGCATTGTTCGACAAGTGAGGGCAGAAAGGCTTAAGAGCAGATTAACTTGGAGGTGTTGTGTGGCAGCAGAGCGGGCAGCACCTCCTGCTCCCACTCCAGCACCCCGGGCAGGGGTTTGCCATCTCATGACTGGGATCCTGATCGCTCACCTCTGAGCTGGCATTGGGAAATCCAGACTTGTGACGCTGAAAAGAAGCGGCTACTTAAATAAATAACTAAACCCATACAGAAATAAATGCATTAATTAATTAATTAATAGGTACAGGCCTGGCCGAGTCTCTTCTCCAACTCCACCAGGACCTCTGTCTTGCAGCAGTGGGAGCTCAGCAAGGGCACTGAGAGCACAACATGTCCCATCACTATTGATAGTTGGACTTATTAATCTGGGAGGTTTCTTAGAACCTGAAGGACACTATGAGTTTGAGGACCTGTGTGAATCCCTGGGTGTTAAACCCACCAAAACCAAAGCACAATCACACTAAACCTTCCACGCTGATTTAAACAGAGCAGGGAAAAGTGAGGTTTGACGGTGCTTGTGCCGTAACGTGGAGTGGCTCCTATGAAGAGTCGGGTGATGATCTGAGCCACAGTGCAGACTGCACTTTGTGAGATGCTTTCTGTTTCCTTCAAAGCGATGCCCTGGCTTTGGTGTGAGCTTCTGAAAGCTACTGACTGCACTACACTTGCTGTGACAGCCCCTCAGTGCCAGAAGGACACAGAGCTGCTGGAGGGTGTCCAGCGTAGAGCAATGAAGATGATGAAGGAAGGAGAGCAGCTCCCTGATGAGGAAAGGCTGAGGGAGCTGGGTCCTTTGAGCTTGGAGAAGAGGAGGCTGAGAGACCTCATTCCTGTCTCTAAATCTGTGAGGGGTGGGTGTCAGGAGGATGGAGCCAGGCTTTTCTCAAGGGCATCTGGTGACAGGACAAGGGGCACTGGGTGCCAGCTGGAACAGAGGAGGTTCCCTACCGATATCAGCAGGAACTTCTTCCCAGGGAGGGTCCCAGAGCACTGGAACAGGCTGCCCAGGGGAGTTGTGGAGTCTCCTTCTCTGGAAGCATGCTCCGTATGCTCTTGTCCACCACTGTCTCTCCCCAGTGTCTGGGGAACACTGCCCACACTAGAAGCCAGCCTGGTGCAGCTAACTAGCGGGGACACAGTCCACCATCACCACATTTAACAAGAGAAGGCATCAGGCAAAGCAACTGAAAGTCCTGGCCCTCTGCCCCTCTCCTTGCAGTGGAAATAGTGTCTAAAGGAAAGATGGAACAGAGCTACTCCTTGCCCTGGCATCGAAGGCTTCATTTTATTTAACTTGCATGCTAAGAGCTTTAAGGAGACAAGCCCTTCACCCCCAAAGAGCACGCACTCCTTGTTTAAAGACTTATTCATCCTTTTCCAAGCAAAATGAAAAAGCTTTCAGCAAGCCAAAACCTAGGGGGGATGATTTCCAGTCACCGGAGGCAGCAGCAGGTGCCTCCATTCCTACTCAAGTCAGCAGAACTCAGGTGCCTAACCCACCCTCGCCTCCAAAATCCTCGCAGTGATGGCTTAACGCCCCGCCGGGGAGAAGAGAAGGGGTTTTGTCTACAGGCTGCTCCTCAGACAGAGGATGCAAATTGAGCGCGACAGGCGGCTGCGCCGGTTTGACTCGGTGTGTCTACGTGCAGGCTGGAGCGCTAAGGGAGAAGCACAGCAGCTTCGGAAGGGCGAACTGCTGCCAGTCAGTTTAAACAGAGATATCAAATAGCAGGCATCCCCAAGATCCTGCAGGCCCCGTGACACGAGGGCTCTTGATCTGAGCAACCTACAACTCATACGCTGTGTGTACCGCTGCACGCCCATGGCCCCGGGCCACACGGGCCACTCAGCTCAAGCATGGATGAGGATACAGAACGCTGGAACAGGCTGCCCAGATGTTCAAAACCCACTTGGATGTGTTCCTCTTCAGAGGTTCCTTTTAATCCCTGCCAGTCTGTGATGCTGGGATGCTTGGCCTCACCAAGAACAGACACTGGAGGCCACAATAAGGTCACCTGGGAGCCTCCTCTTCTCCAGACTGAACAGTCCCAGCTCTCTCAGTCTGGCCTCCTAGGAGAGGTGCTGCAGCCCTCCGATCACCTATAACCATACTTCAGTTTTGAGGCTCCTTTGTGTGTAAACAAGGCTCTACTGAGGAAAATCTTCTGTTTGGGTTATTAACTTCAAACGCACTTAAGTATTTCTTGAAGTAAACACAACTTAAGCACGTTCAGAGTGAAGCTCTGCTGAAGAAAGGTTAATTACATGTCTCCCTTATTTGTCTAAACAGGGGCCCTTCCCCCAGCCATCACTTCTTTTCATGTTTTGTTTGGGTTTTTTTTAAACAAGATGTTCACACCACACTCCAGGGTTTATAAACTCGGTTATTTTTAGATGCCTGTAACATTTGCAGGCAGGGATCCGAGAGTACAGCGTAGTCTTACGTACTCGTTTTCATCTGAACAAAGCCATTTGCACATCGAATCACTAGGGACTGGATGAGCCACGCAGGTGTGAATGGGTCGGAGCAAGCGGGGATAAGGTGAAGGGCTCTGGAACAGAGAGAGAGGTCTAGAGTCAACGCTGTGAAATATACGAAGCTGTTGGAGGTCCTTTGGATGAGTTTGCTAGTACCCAGCGACACAGCCAGATCGAGTGCCCCTGCAGGCCCAGAGTTAACGCACGATACCTTTGGCGACTGAGGCACAGAGTGATCGATAAAAAAAGAGAGAGACTGGGACCCATTGCCGCAACCACTGCAGGCAGCACCAGCCCTGGTAACAGATTGTGCTGTGCCTCATTAGAAAGGAGATAGCGCTGTCAGAGGAGTCAGCGCCTCGGTCTGCCCTGTTTGCTACATATTCAGTTAATTTTGCTTAATAGTGCGTTGCATGGCAGACGTGCAAAAGGGCTTTCTCTTCGTTTCCTGCAGCTGAAATGTTAACAGAGGGCGTTAGCGGGTGAGCTGGCCTCAGCCGGTGTCCCTGCCTTACCCCAGCCTGGATTCTCCCGGCATTGATCTGGCCAAGCTCCACACTTGTGGAGATGCAAGATCTCAGGTTCTCAGGCTGGGCATTAGATAGAGAGTGCTGAGGGGGACCTCACTCGTGTCTATAAATAGGTGAGGGGTGGGTGTCAGGAGGATGGAGCCAGGCTCTTCTCAAGGTCATCTGGGGAGAGGACAAGGGGCACTGGGTGCCAGCTGGAACAGAGGAGGTTCCCTATCAATCTCAGCAGGACCTTCTTCCCAGGGAGGGTCCCGGAGCACTGGCACAGGCTGCCCAGGGGGGTTGTGGAGTCTCCTTCTCTGCAGACGTTCCAGCCCCACCTGGCTGTGTTCCTATGCCACTGGGTCTGGGTGATTCTGCTGTGGCAGGGGGGTTGGACTGGATGATCTTTCCAGGTTCCTTCCGATCCCTAAGGATTCTATGATTACAAAAGGCTTCTTCACTGAAAGGGGTAACCAGGCTTTGGAAAAGGCTTCCCAGGAGGTAGCTGGATCGCCATCCCTGGATGGGTTTAGAAGTTGTGTAGGGTGAGGGTTTAGCAGTGGGCTTGGTAAAGCTGGGTTAATGGCTGTACTCAAAGCTCTTTAAAGTTGTTTCCACCCTCCAGGATTCCCTGATTCTATGGCCTCAAGTTGCATCAGGGAGAAGTTTTGACTGAATCTTAGGAAGAAGTTCTTTACCGAGAGAATGGCTGGACACTGGACCAGGCTGCCCACAGAGGTGGTGGAGTCACCATCCATCCCTGGAGGTGTTTACAAATCAAGAGCACTTAAGGCCATGGTCTAGGGGTTGGGGAGATATTGAGATGAGGGCTGGACTTGATGATCCTGAAGGTCCTTTCCAGCCACGAGGATGTGTCTATGATTCGATTCTGTGATCCTATGTTGCGCTGGCCATGCCTAACTTGTCAGGCGTTTGTTAGCCAAGGAACAAGTGAAGAACATTGCTAGCAAACCCTACAGGCAACTGCAGAATCAGCTAAACTGCTAAACAGCGTACAAAATAGGTCACTTGTGCATTACTGAATGTACTCGGTGCAATTGCAATCAGAGAACCGTTCAGAACCAACAAAAATACGGTAGCAAACAGAGAAGAGAGAGCCAGCAAGAGCAGATGAAAAGCCCTATTCCTTCAGAAGAGAGTGCTAGGAACAGGTCATCCTGTCAGGAAGCAGAATAGGCTCTAAATCGGACACGGCTTTTATCACCTATTTGAAGGGTACAAGACGACAGATTCAGGTTTACCAGTACTCTGATGGATGCTGGAGACAAGAGCATAGAATAAAGCATTCAAAACCTGTAACGGCAGCCTCTAGAGAGGATCCAGACGGGAGCAACAACTGGGTGGGAAGCCCATCCTTCCCAAGAACCTCGCTGTCTTTCCACAAAGCCACCTCATTGCCTGGAATTGTTCAGGAGAGCACACTGGGAAAGAGAAGAATGTGGTTTGCCAGGCTTCTAGCCTTTCAGATAGAAGAAGAAACAGTTTTGAGTCACAGGAGCCATGCATCTCTGAAAGAAGGTCTCGACAGTCTGCTCCCCAGTGGCCATCAACACCAACACCTCTGCCAAGAGCGTTACCCAACATCCCTTCCCGCACAAGACAGTCCACTGGCTGCACTTCCTCCCCTTGCATTCCACCACGGGCTGAAGTCTTTCACTATGTGAAAACACAAGCACAACTTTAACACCTTTTAAAGTAGTAAGGGGTCACCTCAGAAGTTGGGATCCCGATCTGAACAGGCTACCTAAGCGAACGTGTGGTGTAACTAGTACAGCTCTTACTCCATAGCTTGGGGGGGATGAATAAGCATCGGGAGGTCTGGGGTACTTCATGTCAATCCCAATTTTTCAGGTCCTATTATCAAATTAACACATGTCCATCAAAATCACTCTCTGCACTGCTCCTAGGAGACACTGTGCCGATCCTAGGACACTCTCCAGACTGTGACCGTTACTGAGAACAAAGCTCTGGTGTTTTCTGTGCAGCTTTGTTTCCTCTGCAAGGTGAATATTTCCATCATCTAAACAAATAGATTCCACAAATAAAGAAGGATGTGACAACAAGTCTCTCCTGCTTTCTTGCTATTAGTCCTCGAGAAATCCAGATCTAACGATTACACACAGGAGAGCAGAAAGGGGCCGGGACTCCACGCAAAACTATAACGAGCCTAATTCTTCCACCTCCTCCCAATCCCTCTGAGAACACAAGATATTTACTTTTATCATCGCCATCGTTCAGCTTCCCACCCGGAGTGCTGATTACAGTAGTACAGTATGTACTGCGCGGAGTTACCCCAAGTAATTAGAGAAACAAACAAACAGAAAGAGATTGTTTGATTCTTCTGCCTCCCCTCCTCCTCACATAAAGCAACACCGCAGGCTGGCAACCGCGTAGCGGCCGTCAATACATCCGCGTCAAATGCCTCGTACCCGTGATTTCCTTTGCTGTGCGTGGAGACGAGAGGAGACCGTTTCCCTGAGAGTTCGTCGTCATAAAAGCAGTTGCTGAGTCTCAAGACGTCAGGTGCTTACGGACTGCAGGTTTTTGGAGGATGGACTATTAACCAGGGAGAGGCCACGCTGTACGGTCCACCGTATTATCTGCTGGCTTAGGAGCAGCGTGGGGCTGTGGGATTTGTTGAATTTCATACCAAACCAGTAGGAAATTTTATCTTTAGAAAGAAAAACCAGCGAGGAATGTTGATCTCTTACAAACACACTCTTCCTCATAAAACTGGACCCATAAAAGCTGCTCTCAGACTCCAACTGAGAATTAGCCTTGTGCAAGCACCCCAAGTCAACATCTGAACTACTACCAGCCAAACTGGAATGAATTCACAGTCAGTTTTCAAGATCAGCATTTAATGCAGCCAGCCAGACTTCCAGTGACACAAGGATGCTACTCCAGGTAGAGATGCGCTGCGGCTGCATCGCACGGCACAGCCAGAGTGGAAAACGCACTCTGGCCAACTGCTTGCTGCCAGTCTGTTTCTCTCTGAAGAAATCCAATGGCTGCATTATCAACTGCAAATGACTTCTGGGTCACAGGAGGTGGCGGAGAGGTTGAAACCTTGAACTACTGCTGCTGATGTATAGTATCTTTATCTCCCTGCTGCCTATAGAGCGTAGTTATCTCAAAGGCTGAATGACCTGCTTGCAATGAATTATGCCTGCTTATCTTCCAGACAGGGTATAGACTAAGTCATTAAGTCATCTAAGTGCATAACCCCAAGGGAATTACTAAAGGAAGGCAAAATCCTGTCCTGCTCCTAGCCCTGGTGTCAGACTTGTGTGTGCTTCTGCTGCAGGCACCAGGCGGGCCAAGGAGCAGGCTCCAACGTGTCTCACCAGTCAGTGTGGTACCTGCTTTTGGCTTTTTCTGCTTCTGCAAAGTTAGATGATGGCAGTACCCACAGCAGCGACTGCCTTCAGAGCCCCCCTGACCCCCAGTATTTTCCACATACAAACTTAAAGCTGGACCAAGCAGCCAACATGAACCTCGTGGCGAGCTCACAGCTATGCTATTTGCGTTGGGATCTAGAGGGGCTCGTCCAGATGAAAGGGAGCAGCAGCTCTTCTGAAGAGCAGCAGGTTTTTTTTAATTAAAAGAAATTGATTTAGTGACAGGATTTACAATAGGGTATCTGACAAGCCCACTGACCTTCACGCATCCATACAGGCGGCGGAGGCTTGATGCGCTCAGGGAAGTGGATTCTCACTTGAAACAGTAAAACCATTACACACTGGGATCACTGACTCCTGCAGAAAGCAAGGAACACTCCCCAGAACCGAGGTGTCTCAAAGCAGGCTTAGGGTGAAGACTGATCTGCACAGTCAGCCTCTCCAGATAACACCTCATGAAGTCTGAGGGACAAGCAACAGGAGGAAGGAGCGTATCTAAAACAGCCTGGCTAACCACCTCCAGCTCACCCTTTTGTCTGGGATACTCTGTTTACTGTCCCCAGTCCTACCGCTCCTGCTGCTGAGGAACCTGTGCAGCAGTTACTCTTCTCCTTTCCAAGTATTCTCAGCACCCACAACAGAAAGCAGCTCAGCAGCACGGGTAATGGGAAGGGATCACACCAGCACCTCCAGACAGGGCTCAACTGTTTGGCACCCAGCCTCCAACTTTGTTTTCTAGGGACTGCTGCTCAGGTTTGGTTTCAGCTTCCCATTATGTGCAGCCAGGGCACTGAGCACCCTAGGAGGTGTTTCCATGGAACTGGTGGTGCAGCAGACTGTGTGCTCCACCCCTGGCTGAATGACGACTCAACCTGAGCTTTTATTGGGAAGGGAAATAAACAGGTTCCTCCAGAAAAGGAGGAGCCCTTCTGAATGGAAATCTCTGCTTTAACACAAGAGCAACAGCAATCTCTAAGCTCGTGCCCGGTGATACCCACGTCATGCACAAAGAAATGATGGTCAGCATCACTCCAGTATCTCTTCCTCAGTTTAAGATGCCAGAATGATAAGAGTTTAAAAAATAGTTGTGAACAAAGCTCTGTTTTCTTCTTGACTTGCAGGCTTTACTAAAGGAACGCTCCTCCCAGCCTAGCCACCCCCTGATAGGTTTCCCTGAATCTCACCAGATAAAAACTGAAGCCTAATCCTTGCTTGAACATTCCTGGTACAAGGCCAGGATATTTATAACTTTCCAGGGTAAAACTCAAACTAGACCTTGCACTGTCATCTCTGCCAAGAAAAGTCTCGCTAGGACACGGAAAGAGGAAACTGCTCCCGTTTCCACGTGGACATCAGGAAACTTTGGAATCAGAAGATGCCACACAGATGGCCAGAAAGCAATCAGATTTCCCTTGGAGAGCTCCGCACGCCACGCTCCTCACGACTTGTTGGGAGTTTTGAGCATAGAATCATAGAATCCTTAGGGATCAGAAGGGACCTCGAAAGGTCATCCAGTCCAATCCCCCTGCCACAGCAGGATCACCCAGACCAAGTCACAGAACATCACAGAACAGAACATTACGGATTGAAAGTGACCTGGAAAGAGCATCCAAGTCCAACTCCCCTGCCACAGCAGGATCACCCAGACCAAGTCACACAGGAACACAGCCAGGCGGGGCTGGAACGTCTCCAGAGAAGGAGACTCCACAACCCCCATGGGCAGCCTGGTCCAGTGGTGGAACCTTCCAGCAGCTCTGTGTCCTTCTTGAACTGAGAGGCCCAGAACTGGACACAACAATCCAGATGCAATCTCACAGTGCAGAGCAGAGGTGGAGAAGAACTTCCCTCGATCTGCTACCCACCCCCCTCTGATCCTCCCCAGGATGCTGTTGGCCCTCTTGGCCACAAAAGCACACGGCTCATAGCCATAACATTCTGACTTGTTGATTTTCTGTTTCTCCCCCATCAGAACCTTCTACACGAACAGAAACCCTGAAGTCATTCATGTTCCTGTTTCAAACAGTGCTTCACATCCAGAGACGAACTGGGCACCTTGGTAGCCTGATTGTAACCTGACCTTCCCATGCACAGTGTCTTACTGTGACTTGATTTCCCTTCTCTTATATAACACCTTCCCCCCCCTCTCACACACACCCCCCCCCCACACACAGTGCCTCCAGCCACTACCACAAATGAGGAGTTAAATTGCACGGTGGTGAGACGATTTCAGGAACAGAGTAGCTTCTAAGCTTGCAAGCAGTTTGCTAAAGGAAAAATCAAAGCAACAGCTTTTCAGTTGTAGGAGACAAGGACAGCAAAGGGCTCCCTTGTTAGCTTCTATTTATGGTCCCACAGCAGATGACCTGAATCTCCTCCATACTCATCCCCCTCTACAGAGCCTATAGCTTAGATTATTCACTTCTTAATGAAAACACCACCTGCCAGATGGACAAGAGAATAATTACATTACACTTACATTAATAAAATACATACAAGTCCTGTCTGCCACGCACACAGCGATGCTCTACATCCGAATCTGTGCACGCTAGGAAGACTCTCAGAAATAGGATTTCCCTTCCTCTATATTGCAGTAATGAAAATCAAGACCTGCTGCGTGCAATTGCCTGATGCAAATCTACTTGATGTGGGAAAAGCAGCTCTTGGAGTAATAAACAGGCTGTCCTCATCATCTGAGCTCCCTGGGTTTTGTAGGCCAGGGTTTGGCTGCTGGCATCTGCAACGTGTGGTCATTTCCACCTGAAACCCCAAGCAGAAGCAAAGAGACACACCAAGAGCTACAGAGAAGGTTGGAGCTCTAATGGGAATCAACTACAAGCAGGGACTTTATCCAAACTTGATAAAAAAGCTTTAGATCAAATTTTAGGGGTGAGCCAGACTTCAAGCCTGTCAGAATCACAGAATCCTTAGGGATTGAAAGGGACCTTGAAAGAACACCTAGTCCAACCTCCATGCCACAGCAGGATCACCCAGACCAAGTCACACAGGAACACAGCCAGGCAGGTCTGGAACGTCTCCA
>VZRI01003582.1:367126-393969 GCA_013397515.1 Upupa epops
TTGCTCTACGCTGGACACTCTCCAGCAGCTCTGTGTCCTTCTGGAACTGAGGGGCCCAGAACTGCACACAGTACTCCAGATGCAGTCTCACCAGTGCAGAGCAGAGAGGGATGCTCCCGTATCCCAACCACTCTCCACAGCATCAACCAACAGCATGTCCTCCCTACCTGGTGGTGTGTTTCAGGGAGCATTTCCACCTCTCTGCTAAAAGCCTCATTATTCCTGTTTCTGGGAACCAGGGGCAGAGAATTTCAAAACAAAATGCCTGAATGGGTGATGTAGCACATAATAGTTTCATCATTAAAAAGAGGGCCACAGAATGAGTCACTTACTGTACAGCCATGGCTGCATCTGCGTGCAACTGAGGAGTGTAGAAAATTGATTCACCCTGCTCCAGAACATCCTGAACCTTTACAACTCTTACCCTGGACGCCAAGAAGACCAACAGGTGCTTTCTGCTGGTTGAATCTGTTTCTTTCCCCCCTGAAGAAAGGCTACACCTTTAAAAAAAGAGACTATATTGGGGTGCTTTGAAGTTTCAGCTCTAGAAGTTCTGGTAACAGAGGAGTTTCAGTGACTCCACTTTTTTTGGTCTGTCCTGCTGCTCTAAACAGAAAGAATTCTCTGGGGTGACTGAGATCTTTTCAACTTACTCCTACTTTCTTGGCTCCTGTTTCCTAGCTGAAGCGGAACTGTAAAAGACCCCTTGGGGACTTATCAATCTGTGTTTGCAGACACTTGGGGAAACTACTGCTTGCTTTCACTCAAGGCTTAAACTCTGCAGCTTGGTTCAGTGCTACCAAACCCACAGCATTTGTGTCTCTTCCATGGCAGCTGTCCTCCCGGGGTGAAGGAACAGGAGCACAGCCTACACCTGGGTCACTCCCTCTGTGAGGGGTGAATCTAGTGGGGAAAAGAATAAAGGTTCTCCTTAAAAGGACTCATGACTAAGTGAAGCAAGAAAGAAGCCCAGACTAACACTAAGCCACGCACACACACACACCATGCTCTCTGTCTGTCTGAGGACTGAAGACCATCTCCTTGAGGGAAGACTTCTCCATCAGTTTGCCTGAGACCTGAACACCAGTCCTGGCCAGACAGCAGTCCTAGTCTCACCAGGGGCCAGACTCCAGCCCTGGATGGATTCCATTACGATCCCATTACGCCTATGCAGCTCTCTCCGAATCCAGCAGAGCCACGTGTGTACTCGAGAGCAGATCTGGATGCGGCGCCTGGTTCTGGCTTGGTCACGGTTCTCGTGTCCGTTAACAAACAGCCTGATTGCTGGAAGTTCACTGATTTCTCGAACGTGTTCACGAGGTTGTTCCTCTGACCTGGCAAACAGCACTGAAGCTATCAAACGTCTGCAGCTTTTGTTTTGACGTGTGAACACTAAAGGCTGTTATTTTCTGAAGGAAAACGTTGGTTAAACACCAGACTTCAGTGCTCAGCAATCTGCATCACATTAATGCCTACAGAGGTGCCGCTGCATCGCAGCTCCTGGACTGTCT
This sequence comes from Upupa epops, assembly GCA_013397515.1. Taxonomy (NCBI): domain Eukaryota; kingdom Metazoa; phylum Chordata; class Aves; order Bucerotiformes; family Upupidae; genus Upupa; species Upupa epops. The sequence goes on from VZRI01003582.1 coordinate 368,638, forward strand.
TCAGGCAGCCTAAGCAGATGCGAGGTGTCACCACCGTGGATCCAAAAATCACCTCAGAACACGTAAAGAACAAACAGAACATGTGTCCAGGGCACGGCTCAGGTAGCCGGCCTTACAGATCCCCCGCGACCCCCAGCGCTCTTGGCAGAAGCAGGATAGAGATGTGGATTCCCGAAGCCAGCGATGTTTATTGCGCTAGCTCGGTGATTCACTAAGTACAGGATGTGCCCAATTATTCTGTGTATTTTTCCAATCCTATTTCATAAACTTCAGTTGCACAAGGACGGCGATAGAGTCTTTCGCGCTCGCCCGCGACAATTCATTTGAAGAAGGGCCATCCGACTCCAAACAGTAAAATCACCAACTGGGTTTATTGTTTGGTTAGGGTAACCATGGCATCCAAACCCCTCGGCTGGCGAGCGCGGGTATAATTCGGCCGTACAGTCGCTTTCTCTTCTGTCTCAACCTGCTGAGAAAAGTTTTTGCTTTTAACTCGGGATGCTGGGCCCGTTCCAACTCCAAAAATGAAAAGCAGCCGTTCCGAGGGATGAGGATATCTAAGCCAACAGCATTTGGCTGCCTAACATAAAAATTAGCAGAATTGTTATTACTAAAAACAAACCATTAGATCTTTCCAAGATAAACAGAAACTCTGAATTCTGACGATCAGTCCACAAACAAAGCTTCTCATGGAGTCGGTGTGAACAGCACAGCACCCAGGAAATACATACAGCCCTATCTGTGTCTCTGGAGCTGATTCCACTACCTTAAGCAAGCCTGGCTGGAAAGAGAAGCTTCACCTCTTCTTTCTTCTAAGATGAGTTACCGTAAGTAAACACACATCTTTCTACTGCCACTGGGATAACATAGAGTCCTAGAAGGGTTCCGGTTGGAAGGGACCTTAAACATCAGCCAGATCCAACCCCTCTGCCATGAGCAGGGACCCCCCTCACTAGACCAGGGTGCTCAAGGCCCCATCCAATCTGGCCCTGAACCCTTCCAGGGAGGGGGCAGCCACAACCTCCCTGGGCAGCCTGGTCCAGGGTCTTCACCCTCAATGTGAAGAACTTCCTCCTGACTTCCAGTCTAAACTTCCCCTCTTGCAGCTAGAAACCATTCTCCCTGCTCCTACCCCTTGCAAACAGCCCCTCCCCAGCTCTCCTGTAGCCCCCTTCAGGTACTGGAAGGCTGCTCTGAGCCAGCAGAGGGTTACCTCCTGCAACTGAACTGCACTTCAAGGAAATGAACGCCACCTCACCACTCCGTCTGCACACCCCACAGTCACTTGTCAGGCTGTGCAAGCTCACTGGAGAGACCCAAGAGTAAGACAGGCCAAGTTAAACCCCTCAGTCCATTAATCACACCCTCATGATAGTGTGACATGCACAGTGCTCCATGCGCTTGTGTAGGTCCTGCCTTTGGCCATCATCTAGCTTATGGAATGATCTAGCAGCAGGGCTGCGGTAAGAAGACGACACGACACTGGCGAGGAGGGACGGGCAGGGCCACGTGAATTCACTCCTTCGACTAAGGGCAGGTATGCAAAGTGTTCATACCTGAACTCGGCCGGCCCAGTTAACATTCCTGAAACGAAACTCGACAGCTCTCCACGCAAAATGAGGCCAAAACTGATGGCACGGACCCACACTGGGACACGCTCCCCGGTTCAAGTGGACTTGAGGTGGACCACTGCAGCTTCGCAATGCTCTCTGTGGAGAACTGCAGAAGAGCAGGATTAGATGTGAAATGCCACTTGAGCGTTCCCGTGACGTGCAACTGCACCGTGCAAACACGGACACGGCAGCGGAGGAATGCGGCTGAAGTAGTTCCTGGGAGCACTGCGAAAGCTCTTCAGCTTCGCTGGGGTGAAGGCGTCGCATGCCTGTCTCTACAGGCAGCATTGGGTGGGATTTTAAGAACTAAACTCCTCTAAATGAAAAGAGTCGAATGGAAACTGGACATAATCGAAGCGCTCACTGCCCTACGTATGAGTTCTCTTTGGCGTGACTGTAGAGGAAAAGACAGACTTTCTAATCATTCCCAGGAAGTTTAGGATAGATTGACATGGTACATCTGCTCTAGGAGAAGCTGCTCTGGTAGAGGGGTTAGACTAGGTGATATGGACAGTGGCATTGAGTATGGACAGTGGCACTGAGTGCCCCCTCAGCAAGGTTGCTGATGACCCTGAGCTGTGTGGTGTGGTGGACACGCTGGAGGGAAAGGAGGTCGTCCAGAGGGACCTGGACAGGCTGGAGAGCTGGGCCAGTGCCAACCTCATGAGTTCAACAAGGCCAAGAGCAGGGTCCTGGATTTGGGTCGAGACACAGAGACAGGCTGGGTGGGGAACAGATTAAGAGCAGCCTTGAGGAGGACTTGAGGGGGTTGGTGAGGCAGAAATGCATGCTTCCCCCTGTCCCACAACCAGTTCACAGCCATCTACACCCAAGTCTTTGCAGAATGAGGAGAGAGGACGAGTCCCAGAGGGCAGCTGTCCCTGCCATCCTTTCACACTCACCACGTTCTCTCAACAGCCTTAGCATCCACACACAAAGCACCTAAGTCTAGTTAAAAAATCACCAAAAAGAGGGTGGTGGTGGAGTGGGACAGGAACTGCCCAGAAGGAACCTCTTAGACAAGGTCTGCAGGCACAAACATGGCTTCTATTAGCCACTTCTGTGCTTCAGACAGACACTTTCTCTAAACATGTCAATACACACCGCTAGAAACACATGATGACTCTACCCCTCCCCAGCCAGTCTTGTAATACAATGCAAAGGCTGCCTCTTAAGCAACCTTCCTCATTTAACTCCCCCTCAAGCCAGCTGCAGCCAACCACCAAAAATAGTTAAAGGTAAAAGCTGTTTCACAAAGGTCCTAGAGATGACAGCAGAGCTGCGTGCCTCGAAGGAATCATTTGTCCCTCACATCTCAAGCGTTCAGCCAGAGATGGACAGAGAGACGCTGGGCTTAATGCTCCTTCCCTTCTCCCCTCCCTCTTTGGAAGGATATTGTGGTTGAACACTTTACTCCAAGTACCCGTGGCTGCGCCTGGCTTTAAATGCCTCTCTCTTTCCTTCAGGAATCTTTTCAATGTAGGCCACTCTATTTATGCTGCTCTTCTGTAATCAGGGGATGAAAGAATATCGCTTGCAAGACACGCCTGCCTGGTTCACAACCCATCTCCAGGCGGTGCCAACAATAGGACTGCTTACAGCTAATCCATTTACTTGGCTTACCTGTTACACTCCCATCCCCTTAAGAGGCACTACTCAGTGGCTTCACCCAACTTGGAAACTGATAAACGACCCACAGTAACCTCCTCCAAGCTGGGGATGTGGATTAAGACACAAGCAAACCAAAACTGTCAGGGAGTTTCCAGTGGCTTGCTAATGGGAGAAGACAACTGTGCTCTTCCTCGCATGAAGACAGCGCTGTATCCATCACTGGATGCAAGCGCCTCCCTCTCCATGGACCTCCTGTCCAGTTCTGGGCATCTCAATACACGAAGGGCATTGAGATGCTGGAGCAGGTCTGAAGAAGGGCTTAGAGGTCAGTCCTAATGAGCATCCCACATAGAGTTTTGCAGTTTCTCAGTTCAGCAATGCATTTGTCTCTAATGTCTCTGCTGGGTGTCACACTCATCTCTGACAATCCTTTCTGAGTAGCACTACATCACTTCATTGATTCACACAAGTTGTTAGAATACCAGGTAAAGAAGTGACCAGCAGTCCTGAGTCTGGCAGTTCCCAGTGAAAAGGATGTGGAGCAGCAGCGCTGCAGCCGAGCGAGCAAAAGGAAAGTACATTCACACCTTCTACTTCACAGTCAAATCGGATTCAAAGATCCTGGATCCCTAGCTGTGAGAAGCAATCTGTTCCTGCTTTGCTGGATGCAACAGCACTTGACATGACAGAGGGCAGCTTGACTGGTCCTCACTACACGTAATTATTAGCTGTTTAGTTTATGCTGAACTTTCAGCCTCCAGATAACTAGAGGGAGGGAAAGGACAGGGGAGAGAACTTGGAAGGAATTTTCTAAACCATGAGGTGTTTGTTTCTCATCCCATCACCCAGCACACCTACCTAACACACAGCCCTCCTAACTAGGATGCTGTTGGCCCTCTTGGCCACCAGAGCACATTGCTGGCTCAGAGTCACCCTGCTGGCCACTAGGACCCCCAGGTCCCTTTCTCCTCCCCTGCTCTCCAACACGTCAGTCCCCACCCTCTCCTGGTCCCTGGGATTGTTCTTGCCCAGGTTATCAAGCAAGTCGGCAGGACTCCATCACATTTCTGCATGAACATCACTGAATCCGATCTCTTTTCTTACATCAAATCAGAGCTTTCAGATTTGCAACTAATTCTTAATAGAAAGAATTTGCTGGCGATTCTTCCCCCTCCCAAAACAAAACAGAAGAAGTCTGCTTTTTGGAGACCAGGCTTTTTCTTAGTAATAAAAAGGATCATCTAACGAGAGTTTTGCAGTGTGTCGTGCAAGCCCTGCTGGAGTCGATCCAATTTCTATACAAGTGCTGCCATTTGGACAACAAAGCCGCCTTATTGAAACAGGCAGGCTTCATCTTAATTCTGGCACTACTCAATGGAGAGTACACACTAGCTGCGGAACAATGAACCAAGAAAGGAGTTACAAATCTCTCGTGACAACTGCACGCCAAGGAAGAGAAGATGCATTATGATAGCGTTGTTTGCCCCTGCTCCTTCCCAAGCCCGCTTTTAAACAAAGATAGCTTTTTTGCACCCAAAACTGAAAGCTCTTTTCCACATTCTGCATGTGTATCTGCCAACCCCCAGCGCCCTTCCAATGAGAGCCTGCAGTAGAGCTCTGCTCCTTGGGCAATGATGTGAAAAAAGAGGCTTCTGGCTTCTCGCTCAATTCCTTCTCCTCTCATCCTCAACCACCATCCCTCTTATTTAGAGCAGGCCCCGCTACCTTCATGTTCAAGGCACGCATAGCCAGGCTATCGTATTGTTCTAGGTTAGAAAACATTTGCCCTTTCTTTTATCTACATGACTGACTTCCCAGGGAAAGTTACCTTCTGAACTACTGAGACTGCTGGAAGTGCAGCTTAGCCCAAGAATGTCTGCCTTGATTTCAGCTCCTACAAGCAGCTTGGCTCACGCTGGTCTCCAGCTCACTAGGGGAACGCAAGCTGAAGCCACCCCTCCCCATGACCTCTTTCGATTGACCATTACACGAGGCTGAGGAACACACGCTGAAGGTTCCAGGTGATAAGTGACACTGGTTCAGTAGAGGGCATTGAATCCCTTACAGGACAGGTTTGAAAAAGCTGGCTCCTTCCTAGCATTCCCTTATTTCTGAGAGGGAGCAGAAATGAGTGGAACTCCAGAAGGGAAAAGCAAAATAAAATCAGATCTTGAGGCAGCAGCAGATGACCTGTGCACCTCTTCCTGCCAGCAATTCTCACCTGGCTGTGTGTGGCATTACCGAGGGTATCACACACTCCTAGGCAGGCAGGGCTGGTGACTCCGGGTCTGCCTCTTGCCTGCCACAAAGCTTTTCCGCTGTGCTTTAGTCTGCCCAGGAGAAAGTCTCCCACTGCCTATGGGGGAGCAAACCCCCAACCTTCTCATGCAATTCAAGACAGTTTTAGCACTGTTTGCAGCAGCTCTAGAAGACAGGGCACTGCACATCTACCCCGATCAAGGCGGACTGCAGCTCTTGAGGCTGCTTGCTTTTTGCTAGGGTAGACGTTAAGGACACACAGACATCCCTATGAACACGAGCACACACAAAGATAGGACAAAACCTTGTGAAACCTGAGGAACAGGCCAGCTCAGTCCACGAGCTCCAACGTAATGAGTTTCTTAAAACCTTTCAGGTATTTACTCTGGCAAATAGAACCTGATAATACAGGTATTTGTAATAGAAGTCAAATACAGGTACGTGCATGTTGTTGTTGGCTTTTTTTAATTAAAGCAATTACAATCTTTTAAATATTTTAATATAAAGCTTTGCTCGGTAATTCTGCTAAGGAGTTTAGGAAAATACTGGCTTCAAAGACTCTTGGAGAGAAACACCAACTCATCACAAAATGCTAGGCAGTTACAGAGAGATTTTTCAAGGACAGCAGCAACAGCTTTTTCTTCATCTCTCGATTGAAGTCAACAGGAGCTGAAGGACAACCCTGCTAGAACACCTGAACGTCTCCTCACACAGAAACAATGAAAAGCATGAATGAGTTGAAATTCAAAGGCATTTAAATTAAAGCCAGTTCTGTGACACCTAGTTTCAAAAATATTCTAATGCTTATTTACAGGAAACTTGCATTAGAAAAGGGGGATGGAAGGTCAAAAGCAGGACCAGCACCCTTCACAGGCTCACAGGTAGGAGAGACCAAGAAGTAGAAAAGAAAGATCTGACACTTTCTTTTCTTTATTAATAAATAGCTTTGAATTCTCACTCAGCAAAAAAAGGAATTCCTTTTATCTCTGGTGGACTGCAGCAGCAAACACAGAACCCAAGTCTAATCATTCTAGACCAAAGTCCTCAGGTTTGGATGAAGTGAATTAAAACAGGCAACAGGAGTTTTTCCTCTCTGCAAATTACTGCATGGGAGGGAGACGAACCAAGGCACAGCCCTGATGAACAGACCTGCTCAGCTCAACCTCTCTGCTGTGCAGCAAGAGGAGGACAATTTTGTTTTCTTGAGCAAAGTGGGATTCCTGCTCAAGTTTCTCCTAACACGAGAAACCGAGGTGCACAGCCCACAGCAACCACGGCTCCCTTGCCTCTATTGTTAATTACTGAAAGAGGGGGACAAGTCAAAGGCCTGGCAGCTGGGAAATTTTGAGAGCATCAGAAAAAGGACTCAAAGTATAAAAGCCAATAATCAAAGTACTCAAACAAGGAGCTGAAACTAGAAGGAATGTGTTGGAACATGTGGCCCAGGTTGGAGGATGTCCTCAAGTATCACTAAAGCAACTGGCACAGGCAACAGACTTGGGCTGTGCTTGGCAGGAGTTCCTGCAAAAACTGAATTGCACAATAGGATGTGAAAGGCACCGTGTTTGCAGGGGGATTGGACTGGATGATCTTTCGAGGTCCCTTCCAATCCCTAATGATTCTATGATTCTGTAAGTATGAATATGCTAATAAAGGCAAAGGTTGACTACATTCAAAAGGGGTAGTGTTTTATGCTTCTCCACAGAAGGAGACTCCACAACCCCCCTGGGCAGCCTGATCCAATGCTCCAGTACCCTCCCTGGGAAGAAGGTCCTGCTGATATTGATAGGGAACCTCCTCTGTTCCAGCTGGTACCCAGTGCCCCTTGTCCTATCCCCAGATGACCTTGAGAAGAGCCTGGCTCCATCCTCCTAACACCCACCCCTCACAGATTTATAGACATGAATGAGGTCCCCCCTCCGTCTCCTCCAAGCTCAAGAGACCCAGATCCCTCAGCCTTTCCTCATCAGGGAGCTGTTCTCCTTCCTTCATCATCCTCATCATTCCTTCATCACAGAATTAAACAAAAACATGTGCTTTTGTTAAGAAAAACATAGTCACTTGCTCCCTAAAACATTTGACCAAAGCTCTCTGCGAGGCAGCTCTGTTGAACACACGCATCTACTCCACAGCTGTTCAACACATTTAAATCCCCAGGTATCTACTCGAACAAAACAGACCAGATCTCAAGACTACTGCTCCTCTACTTGGCATGTCTAAAAAACCCTCAGAAAACAATGAACACCTTGCAGATTTATCTTAACGAGTTCCTAGGTAAGAGGCAACAGGGCACAAGGTTCTAACTGCCATCATGAAGGAGGAAGGAAGGCAAGAGCTGTGGATTCAGCCCTGCTGCCCTACATTCAGACACTCAGCCGGTGACTGAGCCACGCAATGCAGTCGAAAAGCTGAACGAGGAGAGTTTACAAATTCCAATTAGCACGCAAACCATGAGATTAACAATGCAAAAGGAAACAAAATGCAGCCGTGGCATAGGGCATTTTTTTTTGGTGTGATCCTTTTTTGTTAAAGTATCCTGGAAAACAAAGATAAATTTCCAGCGTGCTAATACTGGAAATCTTCTCCTGATTCAGGAATTCCAGAAAAGAAAGGAGGAAATAAACAGAAGTTGTAAACAAGGAGACATTTACAAGAGCCCAGCCTATGCAAGGGAACTTTTAAAGTTCAAGAAGCAGTCTTTTTAAATCTTTGGGATTTGACTCCGTTTCCAGTACTGCAAATTCAGGCCAACCAAGGGAAAATGAAGACAGATCTGGAAAGAAGTGTTGGGGAAATAAGATGAGCTCCTTTATGTTTTCCAAGCGAGGAAAGGTCGCTCTCTAAAACAATGTAAAATATGGTATTAATTTCAGTCGGTTTGTCATAACACAGTGAAGGTCTCAGCTACTTTCCAGCAGCACGCTGAGCCAGACAGAGAGCATTAATAATCCAAGTCCAAGTCCTAACTCACATTCTTCTTGAGCACAGCATCTCCCGACACGACAGAGACTTCTGACACCACAGAAACCAGCTTTTGTGCTGCCTTGACGCCACTGTTGTCACAGAATCACACACAGAATGTTAAGGATTGGAAAGATCATCCAATCCCCCTGCCAGAGCAGGATCCCCTAGATCCAGTCGCACAGGAACAGTCCACACAGGTTTTAAACATCTCCAGAGGAGGAGACTCTGCAACCCCCCAGGGCAGCCCCTTTTAGTGCTCAGACTCCCTCACCCTGAAGAAGTCCTAGACATTCTACGTCCTGCTGAACTGCACAACCATCCTAAACCTCTCATCTTATCTCTCATTTCAAGAAGAGGCAATGGCCTCTCATCTCTCATTTCAAGAAGGGGATGCTTCTGAGAAAGTGCCCAACTTGCTGGACAGAACTTGCTCGAGCCCAGCCTAAATCCTCTCCCCACACCCCGCCACGCCGACTGCGAAGGAGCTACAGCAAGACTTTGTAAAATCATGCCTAAATGCAGTAACAAAGCCCCATAATTCTCAACATGCTTTTTCATTGTTTGGGGAAATTGTTCACACTGTTCCTTACGAGTCTGTGGAAAAACAGGCTTCCAGTCCAAAATTAATGTCACACTGTGACATTCACTCTGTTTTCATTCCCTTCTTTCTGAGTCAGAAGATGCACAAGGATGTGTTCCTGTGCGACTTGGTCTGGGTGTCCTGCTGTGCCAGGGGGATTGGGACTGGATGATCTCTCAAGGTCCCTTCCAATCCCTAAGGATTCTATGATTAAATCAAAAATATATGGAATATTTGGTACAGGCGAGGGTTCTCTGACATAACCCTGCATCCCTAGTTGGGTAAAATCCAAATGACAAGTATGCAGTTACAAAATCATCTTCCCTTTTTCCTGCTTAGAATCCAAACTAACTCCAGTCAGGCAGCAACTACGACCACCAGGAGCAAAGGGTTACAACATAACCTCACAGGATACCAACCGCTAGACACAAAGAGAAGATAGAGCTTACTGGAGAGCAAATAAACCTAACCACTGGCAAGTATATAAATAAAGTGAGGTCTATTATCAAAGGATTTACAAAACTGTTCTCCAGCCCTATCCATTAGATCCTAGAATCCTTAGGGATGGGAAGGGACCTCGAAAGATCATCCAGTCCAACCCCCCTGCCACAGCAGGGTCACTCAGACCAAGTCACACAGGGACACAGCCAGGCGGGTCTGCAACATCTGCAGAGAAGGAGACTCCACAACCCCCCTGGGCAGCCTGTTCCATGAGTAGGGCAGAAGCAGCCACCATCGATTACCTGTTTGCCATCATAAACCTTCTGACATTGACCAGTTCCCCCATTATCCATGCTGTTTGAAACAGGGAAGGACTCAAGTTCACTGAGGTGAGTAGTAAGGGCAGGATGAAATATTAGCTTGGCTTCAGCCGGTAACGCATGCAGCCAACATCTGGAGAGAGCAGCTGGCCTGTGCAGAGACCATGCCAGGCCAAGCCGCCTTCATCTTCATGCCCCAACGGTTGGTCATCGTCTCGCCTTTAGACTTTGACACACCTGTAGCAACAGCCAGACTCAGTCTTAGCAAGCACTTCCCTAACCCTGCTGAAGTACCCATTTGCAAGGGCTCACCAGCCAGCACGGGAAGAAAGCACCTATGGAATGGGTAGTGGGGAGGGGCACTTCCTAACCCACCCCAACAGAGCAGTACACGCAGCAGGGAGCAGTCGCTGGCCCTTTACATGCCTTCATTTGTAGCTGGAACAGCGTGCTAGGGAGTACAGAGCCGCCTTCTTTGGTTGCCCCTAGAAGTGGAGAGACTCCAGTAGAAAGGCTGGAAAGCTGCCAGCATCCCAGCTAAAGCTGCTCTGCCCAGCCCGCCAGTGTCATCCCACAAGGCACCCCCAGCGTCAGGAATACCCCTGAGGTACAACAGCTGCTTCAAAACAGAAGAGTTTGTTATCTAGTGCAGCATCTCCTCAGCAGAGGAGCCTGCAAAAGGCAGGCAATAAAAAACAGGGTGGTACCCGTAAATCTCCAGGATCTTTTTGGCTGTGAGAAGCCCTTTCAGAGCCATAAGGCAAGGCAAGGCAAGGCTGCTGCTCCAAGGGACCTGGAACCGCACCGGGGCTGTTAACCACACAAGCACACAGACACAAACAGGTGCCGAGCTAGAGAAGCCAGGGGCGAAGGGGAATCACGTTTTTAAGGATTAAAAAAGCACGACAACAGCCTAAACCCTTTCTTTTCTCCCCATAAAATCGTTAGAGGGCTCTACTGACCTTCAGTCATGGCGTTTCCACACAGGCTCTGTCAGGTAAACAAATAGGTACATGTTTGGCTCTGTGACTTGGTCTGGGTGATCCTGCTGTGGCAGGGGGATTGGACCGGGTGACCTCTCGAGGTCCCTTCCTATCCCTAAGGATTCTATGATTCTAAGTGGTTTTTAATGAACTTTGTTAGCCCTCCCATGCTATTCGGTTAATCACAGAATCATCAGGGATGGGAAGGGACCTCAAAAAATGCTGTTGCAGAACACAGAGGTGGCAGGTTTGCTCTTCTGAAGAAGCTTCCTCCTCTCAAAAGCTCCTTTACTTGCTGCTCAACTCCAATTCGTACTCTGCACCAAGATCAGTGGATTACAAATCCACTTTGCTCTCCTGAGAGAAAAAGACGACAAGCTCCAAACTGCACCTCCTTCAGAACAAAACTCCAAATGTATTAGGTGCTAAAACTTGTTGGCTGACTCGTGCAGAGTTTTCTACTCAGCACCAAGCCAACCAGTCTGGTCTTTTCTAACCAAACTCAGCTCATGCAGCACTGGCTCAGCCCTTCTTCTTCTTCCTGACAAGTGAAGCAAACTTGAGTCTTCAGATATGGCATCACCCCATCGTGAAACCCATGCAAAGCTCCTCCTGCAACCCTCTGAAAGCTCTCAAAAATATTCTGAACAGACATTTTCACTCCTCCTCCCATTCTTGAAAACAAAAAAGAGAGGAGAAAACCCCACCTTGCCCCTCCACAGCACAGCCCTGCAGAGCTGCACCAACTTCAGGCACCCAGCGGTGTTCAAGCACCAGATCAAACAAAGCTGGGTGCGGGACAGCACGGCAGCCAAGCCCAGGCTGCTGTACTGATCTGTATTCACACCCCAGCAGCTGAAGTGGTTCGAATCATCCAGGCAGCATGGGGTGGGGGAAGCAGTCGCTAAAAACCTGCAGGCAAGCAGCCCATGAAGCCCAAATAAAAGAAACCATTCGCTGAACTACTAGTGGGTTCACCTGTGGCACAGCATGGCTTCACGTACGGGATCCCAGTGCCTTTCAGGAGACCTCAGCCAGCGAGGGAGAAATGCTTGGGCTGGGTTTGCTCTTGTCGGAAACCACACACAGAGCACAGTGATGGGACCAGTGATGGGGAAGGGCCTTTCATCTCCCCGGCATCAGATCAAAATACCACCCAGGTCAGCTCCTGCTTGCTGCCTGATAGCTGTTAAAAAGCCTCCATAAAACGAGTCGGCTCTTTTAATCCACTTTCAAGTGGATTGTGCTTAGATCCCAGGGTGGTAAAGGCTTTGGCAATCAAGTGGACAGGCACACACCCTCCATATAAAGCTCAGTACAACCAGTAACGATCAGTAGCAACCATACAGGACAGAAGCCAAGGACAGAGAGGAGGCTGGAAATCTAGTTACCCACTCCATTCCTAGAAATGATTCAGCTAGACTGGACGTAGAGCAAATGGGCAGAAACACAACAAGTAGCTTGTCTTTGCTCCCTATGTTTTATGAATAAGTATTTCAGCTCCTGAACCCTTGATCTTTCTTCCCATAAAACGCTATTGCAAAAGCCAACTCAGATTTTCCACACACATGGAAAAGAATTTGCTAGCCATTCAATTCCTTAAGTAAACATGTGCCTGCTCACCAGCCTTCTCCCTCAGCTCCTCTGTGTTTCTTCCTTTAAAAGTATCCTAAGCTTTCTTCTTTGGGGTCTTTCATTTCCACATTTATAGCATCATTAGGGATGGGAAGGGACCTCCAAAGATCACCCAGTCCAGTCCCCCTGCCACAGAAGGATCACCCAGACCAAGTCACACAGGAACACAGCCAGGCGGGGCTGGAACGTCTCCAGAGAAGGAGACTCCACAACCCCCATGGGCAGCCTGGTCCAGTGCTCCGGGACCCTCCCTGGGAAGAAGGTCCTGCTGAGATTGATAGGGAACCTCCTCTGTTCCAGCTTGCCCCTTGTCCTGTCACCAGATGCCCTTGAGAAGAGCCTAGCCTGTGCCATGACTAACTTTCAGATGGCAGCAGATGACTCCAGTAAAGCGAGAAAATGAGCAGTAGGATCTCTGCTCTCAGCTCACAACAGGCTCCCACAGAGCACAGGTTTTCTGCGAGATCCCTGCTCCAGTTGACAAGTGAGTGAGAAATTCATCAATGGCTTTTCTGCTTTGTAACTAAATGAATTAAAACCAAAAATAAAGAGCCACAAAGCCCCTGAAGGGGTTCAAGCAAACAGGAGGGACGAAGGCGGTGTTTTGGAAGTCCTACAGGTGCAGTCACCGTGTTACTTTAAAAGCCAGGCAGCCAGCTGTTAACGTACAAAAACCCAGCTTGAAAACGAAGACTCAGATGAGGTGCCAGCACCAGTCAAAGCCGTGGGCTGGTGGGGCAGTGCTTAGCTGACACCGTGTACATGCCGTGCTGTCACAGAGCGTGCCGGTCCCTCCCGTCCTGGTGTGTCACCGGCATTGCATCACTGCCACAGAAATAACGCAGCTGCCTCGGCACTTTTTTCATGCGTGACAGCAAATTTTAATCTCAGAGCCCGTGCCCAGCTCTCTCACCCACGCGGGCCAGCCCCACTGTGGTACCCCTGCTTTTCAGGGCCCTTCTTTCACCCTGGACACAGCATCACTGGGAAAATAACTCTCTTCCCACCTGAAAGATGTCATGATTAAGCTTGAAGATTGGCAGTCAAGTTATTGCCTGTCATTACCCTCTTACACCTCCGGGATTACTGCTTTCACTGACCATCAATGGCAAGTTCCCAGGAGCCACCCTGCATTAAATGGTCTCTCGGATGGCCTCTGAAATCCACCGCAAACCCTGAACGCTGCTAAAAGGGTCCAGCAACTGCTGACAAATCCCAGCAGCAACACACAGGAATTTTCTGGGTGCCAGCACAGAAGGGGCAGTAGGTGCAGGAAGTGCTGTCTCACCAGGCTGCTGCCCCTCTGTGCTGTGCAGCAGGCAGCTGCACACACAGCTTTCAAAAAGCATCTCAGGAGCCAAGACCACAGTGCAGAGAAGATCCATTTGCATCGACTCATTTGGGATTGAAAGGGGCCTCGAAAGATCATCCAGTCCAATCCCCCTGCCACACCAGGATCACCCAGACCAAGAGGCACAGGAACACAGCCAGGTGGGTTTTAAATGTCTCCAGCAATGGAGACTCCACAGCCCCCCTTGGGCAGCCCCTTCCAGTGCTCTGTCACCCTCGTCGTTAGGAAGTTTCTTCACACTTCTATGTGGAACCTCCTCTCTTCCAGCTGACACCAGCTGCCTCTTGTCCTATTATTGGATGACACTGAGCAGAGCCTGGCTCTCTCCTCCTCACACACACCCTTTCCATATTTATAAACATGAATGAGCTCACCCCTCAGTCTCCTTTTTTCCAAGCTCAAGAGACTCAGCTCCCTTAACCTTTGCTCAGCAGGGTGATGCTTCACTCCATCATCTTTGTGGCTCAGCACTGGACCCAAGCAGCCCCTAAACTCCCTATCTACGTGACTTTGAAATACATCCAGGGATATTGCTTCAGCCCCCTCCCCATGCATCCGTTCCAAGGCTTCATGACCCTTCCAATGCAGAAGCAACGAGGCCCCTTCCAATCCTTAACAGTCTGATTCAGTGCCAGGGTTTAGGGGTGAGCTTGGGTCAGTGGGGTTAATGGTTGGACTCAGTGACCTTAAAGATCTTTTCCAAGCTGAATAAATCTACTACATACGATAAACTCCCTTTCTTTTGTACTTGAACAGTGGGGGAAAACCCCACTTCGGGTGAGCTTTCAAGAGGGTTTCCCAATCGACAGACACCCAGAACCCAGCGCTGATCTCTCCAGAGTACCCTCTCATCTCTCTGAGAGTTCAACGCATTAGCATGAGGTTCAGCATCCCAGCCGCAGCTGCGAACACTCTAGCTGAAACCTGCGAGCGCACACTTGTTGTACCAGACTCGTGTTATTATCTCTTCCCTTTCTCTTCGTTGTGGCAAGAGTAACAGTTTAATTAGACGGGGGATGAAGGAGGGGGGGAAAAAAGCGCCCGTATTATTTATAACCACAGCACACGGCATTATTTTTAGCCGAAGAAATCTTAAGGAAGAAACAATGCCCAGACCCATTTTCACGTACAACTTCCTGAATTTGTGATTCAGAGCCAAATCTGAGGGAAGGAGTTTAATTTAGGTTTTGCTCCTTTTGACCTCAGCGCGTTTGCAGGAGCTCTAGTTTCAGCGCCTGCAGCCTCGCTGCCTCCGAGCTCTATAGATCTAAGACTCAACAGGTCGATGGGCTGCAAAAGCAGCGACACTTCAGAAAAGGCAGCCTTTGGAGAAACAAAGCTGTCAGGCTCCTGCGGTTTGTGGGGAAAGCGTGTCTCTTCGGGCACAGCGCTGCGCTGATAGGAGTGGGATGTATCCCCTTACGGGAACTGCGCGTTCACAAACACGCGCTGCAGTCACAGGCTGTTCCGTGCCACGCGGCAGAGATAACAGGCCAGGCTTCACGCTACAAACCCACCCTCCTTGGCAACTTCTTTTTTCTTTAACCTAAACTATATTTGACTTTGCCGTCAAGTTTTTCAGAGCAGCTGCTATTCTCAGGTTCTCCTAAAATACACAGGAGGTACTGTACTATTGCACGTGTAAACATCTATCTTCCTACCACAGCTATTTATGATTAAAATAACTTCTTCTCCATTTCTGGTTTCATTTCCTCTCTCCAGACCTCATTCTACATTGCACAGGAGGTGCTTTCAAGACTGCGCCCAGAAACCACCTCCAGCATGATACCTTAGCCTAGTTTAGAGTGTCATGGCCAGTTTCCCTTGCGGTGCCCTGTGAACACCGCCTGATCTCCAATGCCTCACGCTTGAGGGAAAAGCAAAAGGACTCAAAGCCAGCAATGAGACAGGGGGTGATAGTGGAGAGGAGGTGCCCCTGTTGTCTGCTCTTCTCTCAGACACCACCAGCTTTGGTTCCAGTCTCTGCTGGGCTTATTACATACCTTACTGGGGCTTGCACAGGACAAGTCTTCTCTAAAGATCTGACACAACTGCAGCTGTCACAGTCAGAAACTGCACAGTTGCACAACAGCCACGCTCAGCTGTGATGCATCTTACTCTGTCTGCAAACAAACTCCCCAGGTGGAGAAGAACACGCGTGGCTTTTTGGCTCTGCAGTTGAACAGGCTCTTCCAAGTTTCTCGGGTGCTTTTGCAGTTGAGGGAGTTCTCCACTCATGTGATGCATGACAAGGAACCAGGGACTTCTCCACACTGAAACCCACAGCATCACCTCCTAAGCAAGCAGAGGGTCTTCTTCAGACTTGTTTCTATCCGCCCCTGCACCAGGCAGGAGGATGCTACCCTATGGAGGTAGAACTATCAACACCACAGTTGCAGAGCTGAGGGAGCCACCTCCACCACCCCTGCTACATTCAGTTTGCAGCTGAGCTCCAAGCATCAGAGCTCAACCAGCCAAGTGATCACGTCTTCAGGCAGACATCCCCAGCACCTGGTCCTCATCCAAAATGTCCCTTAGAGGTACCCACTCTACTCAAGAGGATCCTGTTCTCTGTGCATGCCTTCTTTTGGAATTGCGTATGTTCCAATGCAAACCTCCCAAAGCTTTGGCACAATTCACAACTTGAGCGTGACTTTAGCGCTGACACTCCTAACTCTCTAGCACTTTACTCTGGACATAGTTGAGTGACCTCGTGCCTCCTCTGTGACCATCCTACTCAGCCAGCTATTAACAAATAATTAACCCGTACTGAGGCAAGGGCTCTCCTCTGCCTGATGAGATGGAGCCTCAAGTTTTCCATGTGAAGCTCCTTTGTACTGGACCAAATAAGTCCTAGAAACCTTCCTGAGGGCGGCTGCACAGTGCTGAGCAGTGATTTAAACAACAGAGCTCAACGGAGGTCATCTCTCGCCGTTAAAAGAAAACCAATACAAGTGTTGTGAGTATCATGCAGTGTTAAGGCGTTTGGGATGAACAGTGCTGAACCCAGACTCTGTGACCCTCATGATACTTGTCCTGAAGCTGAGCCACAACCCACCCCAGCAGACTCCCAGCCATGGGCACAAGCACTGGTGCCGCAGGGCAGCATTTCAGCAGCACTGTGCTCCTCTTTGCCTTCTGCCAAGAGTCACTTCCACTCTTTTACTGGTGCTTAAAATTGGCTGCATGGCTGAAGTTGCATTGAGAGACAAGCAGCAGCTCCGTTTGGTTTTGGGGGAAGAGAGTACGGGAAGTGGCTGGCACTGCACGGTGCAATTCCAGTCTGTCTCAGACGCTATGAAAAGCTGCCTACTGCTAAGATTCCACATTGCACTAACTCACAACTGCAGAAACATCTTACTCACAGGGCCCCTTCCTCAAACACCATCTAACCACCAGTGGACAGGGTGCAAGTTCACAATCCCAAGTGGCACACTACCCTCCCACAACCAGCTACCTTAATCCTAGAGTTGATCCCAGCCAAGCAGCTGGATATCCTACATAAACACACACACTGAACCAGTCACTTCCTTACAGAGTTTATAGTTTTCCTGAAGGACTGCTTCACAAAAGACTTCATCTTCTTTCTCCTTGCTTTTAAGCTTCCTTTTATCTAAAATTAAGGAGGACTTTACAGAAATCTGCATGTCTACAAGGGAGAAGTGAGATCTGGTATCAGATGCTCTAGATGCCCCTGCAGAGCAGAAGATCAGGAGCAGGGGTTAAAATAAAAACACCACGTCACTAGGTGCCCCTGCTGTCTGGTCTCTCTGCTTCAAAGCCCACTGCTGGATACGTGAGGGTTGTGCTTCTCCTGGCCCGGTGCTCCAAGCTCCTAGAGCGGAGCGGGGTACTCTTCTGACACCCACCCAATTCAAACAACCGCTGCATCTGTCACCAGACAAAGCCCCCCTCCTTCACCCCGCTGGACCCTCACCCTGATCAGACTAACAGGGAAGGCTGTTGAAGAGCTTTATTGTTGTGCCCTGACTTCAAGCGTGGGATCTTTGCACGTCTCCTTTAACAGACACCCTGCAGCTGCAGTGCCCTCAGTTCTTCCTGGTCACTGCCCGCAGTACAGCAGTGTTGTGGCTTCTGTTTCTTAACTACGGGGCTCTGGTTTGTCACAAGGTGACACAGAACACAGGCCAGACCTCTGAGGCTCGGGCTCATTGATCCAAACCCACCAAACCCCACGTCCATTACAAACTCTTTCTTTGTAGGAAAGAAAGGTGCCCACGTACTGCAAAAACAAACTTGCCAACGTGGCAGAACTCAAAGCCACAGTAGTTTTCTTTCATTTTTTTTCTACCTACTTTTCACACCCTTTTACTGAAAGAAGAAGTGGTTTACAACTCGGACACTCGCATCAAACCAAACTCTGCTCAGTAGCTTCATCTACATCCACACCATGTTAAGGCAAGGTTGTTGCCTCCTCCTTTCCTCACACACTGGAACATGTGTAGAACAGGACAAGGGGGAATGGAGCAGAGCTGGAGATGGGGAGATTTAGACTGGATGCAAGGAGGAAGTTCTTCACCGGGAGAGTGGGGAGAGCCTGGAATGGGTTGCCCAGGGAAGTGGGTGGCACCCCATCCCTGGAGGTGGTTAAGGCTGGGCTGGATGAGGCTCTGGCCAGCCTGATCTAGTGTGGGGTGTCCCTGCCCATGGCAGGGGGGTTGGAACTGGATGATCCTGTGGTCCCTTCCAACCCTGAACGATTCTGTAACTTCTTCCCAGTGAGGGTGATGGGGCACTGGAGGGGGCTGCCCAGGGTGGGTTGTGGAGTCTCCTTCTCTGAAGATGTTTGAAACCTGCCTGGACCTGGTCTGGGTGATCCTGCTGTGGCAGGGGGTTGGTCTTTCGAGGTCCTTCCGATCCCTAAGCATTCTATGACTGATGCAGGGGCACTTACCCACACTTTAAATCTGGACATTGGAACTTCTCTGGACACACAGAAAGCACATGGTGCCAAAAGGAAAGAGCACCGTGCAGCTAAAGCTTCAGCAGTTGCTGCATGACAGAAAAACTCCATCAGGACGGTGCTGCAGCTCTGCAAAACTGTAAATGATTACAGAAAAATGCCCTGCCATCACGGAACAAAATGTGTGCTGCTCTCTAATCACTTTCCAAGACGGGAAAGAAAAGATAGGCTTGAGAGATAAATCTGGCTGGGGTGTTTATGCAAGCGTATCATGCTCCTTAGTACTGAATGTCCCAGAACTTACAGAGGAAGTAAACAATGTGCTGGGAGGGGGGTGTGCGAGGGGTGTACATGTGCCCGCGCTCACAACCCGAAATAGGACAGCCTGTGAAGAATGCCTAACTTTCAGTTATGAAACACCCACGTCAGAGGTCCCCCAACTGCCAGCTACATCGCTGCTGTCTGGGAAAGCTAAAATAAGGGCTTGTTCTGATACAGCTGAATCAGAATACAGCTGCCCCTCTGCTCTGCAAACTTTCCTCCTGCATGAGAAGGCCCAGGGGACTCCTCTAGTCCTACCCCACGTGTCACCTCAGCAGCCAGAGCAGGCAGGGACTGCAGAACGCTTCTGACTGGGATTTACTTCTGGAAGCACACTCCACCAACCCACATTTTCAGCGTCCCTCCAGCATATCTTCCCGCTGCTTCTGGCTGCTTAAGCGATGCCAGCTTCCATGCATCCCTCGCTGTTTGTGTCAACATGTTTACATTCGTAGCCGCTCACTGGCTTAACGCTACGCAGGCATTTTGAGAAAGCCCTACCAGCACTTGAATGAAAAGCACAACTTTGACAGTCAGTGAGTAACACAGTAAAGCATGAACCAGATGAATCAGGGCTGTTGCGTTTCTGCACGGGGCTGCCGTGACTTCAGAGGCCAAGCAAGCACACTCTGGCTGGGCAGGTCTGTGAGAACACCGTGCTGCACCAGCACAAACCTGAAGAGCTAAAGAGGCAGCCCCAGAGCCTGACACCAACCATAACCTCGCAAAGCAAAACCACGTGGGCTGTTGAAGAGGGGCTGCAGCACGTTCCTTCGTCACCCGCAAAGAGGGTCATTCTGGTAAGCAGAACATGAGAAGTGCTTGAGCGGGTTGTGTTGTGACTCCTCCGTGCCACCTGACTGCTGTGGGTGAAGGAGAGACCAGCAACCTAGACTCAGAGCAGGGCATCACTGGGAAGCACCCCTGCAAAACCTGACTGGGGGCCAACACCACAGCAACTCAAGTGACAAAAGCAGTCGTTCAGCACATTACAAAGGAAGTATAAAATACCCAGACGGAGAGTTTCAGTTGTCACCAACAGCCTTGGAAGAGGCTGAGGCACCACAGAGCAACTCCTCACCTGAGAAGGGCAATTCTACACCAGATTGCTGATTTCCCAAAGCCCAAAGCGAGATGTGGTGCTAGGGTCTGTCCCGCAACAGTGCTGCCTATGGGGAAAATACTCCACAGACACCAAGGTTCCTCCCTCTCTGCAAATATCTGGCTCTGTATTAAAACCAATTAAGAGTAATCTACTAATAACAAGACTGTGATGTAGCTGAGAGATTTCCCTCAAGCAAAATCCTGCCAATGCTAGTAATTGATTCGGCAGTGTGCACCAGCTCGATGGCACAGGCATCTCCAATTCTTGGAAGCATTACATCCAGTCTAATTCCTCCCCAAGGTCACCGCAACCATCAGCGAGTCCCTGTACACCGTGACCCAGACAGCTGTGACTGAACAGCCCTTATCAATAGCCTGGGAAGCTGAACTGTGGTACCTGGACAGCATCAGTCACCACCACCGAACCTCTTGGCTGACTGGGCTGCTGAAATGGTTTGGGGAGCAGTGGCGAAAAACAGACGGCAGATCCCTTTTGCAGGAGAGGAAGCAGGGCATGCTGGATTTGCCCCACATGTTGGCATACTGTTATGGCAAGAGGACAGGCCATCCTGCTACCTGATCAAAGTTCTGAACTTCATCACAAAGGAACAAGGGATTCCTTGTTCAGCTCTTCAGAAGGTCAATGTAAGGTTTTCACACCATGAAATGCTTGGATCTGGCACCGAGTCCACTGGAAGCTGCCTCCTGACTATGACAGAGCCCAACTCGCACCCAGCAAAGCAGCAGAGGAGTCCATCCTCCCACACACAGAGGCATCACCATCCAGTTTCACACAATTCAGTATGAGGTTCTCAGTCTCATTTTGGTATCAAAAAGCCTGTGATCAGCGTCCCACCGAGACATGAAGGCTGAATCACTGAAGACCAGGCACAGAGTGAGCAGCAGAGGCAAAAGATACATGGAGCTATGCAAGGAAAAGGCTCTTGGTGTTGTCTAAATACACCACACTAGAGAGCACAGAATACAGAGTGATTATGGACTACACACTGTCAGATGAGGAGCTTGTATGTTCTCATCCATAAGGAAGGGAAAAGAACGGCCCCTCTCCATGGAAATGAGAGCAATTAGCACACATACCATTAAATATCTTAAGCACAGCTCATTAACCCCATGAGCTGTATCACCTCAGACACTGCTTGCCAGCTAGCTCAGGCCACAGGAGAAGAGACAGCAGTTGCTCTGAAGACTGGATCCTCCATCTCTCAACACGAATGAGCAAGCCCTCTGTAGGATAAGCAGAGGGAATAGGACTACCCCAGCGAGGAGTGTACGCTGACAGCACCAGCACTGCTTACCTAAGGGAGGATTAGCCAGTACAAATAAACAATACTGTAAATTATAGGTGGAGCTCACAGCACCATCTACACCCCGCATTGTTCAGCACTTCCTACTATAAAACCCCGCTGCCTGTCGTTAATATCTTTGCAAACACGATCTGAGAGAGGGATTAGAACCAGGATAAGTGGTCTGGAATAGGCAAGACATGGGAAATAGGGAGTCCTGAGGCAGGGGTGAAATGTGGAAGCAAAAAAACAGGCAAGCTGGACAAGCAGAGCAATTGTGAAAACCATGGGTGGTGTGCAGACGGCTGGGAGATGACAGGAGAAGAAAGGAGGATTGCATGAGGCATGAGCGGCAATCGTAGGGAAGGAGGCTGGGACAGAAGACCATGGCAGGGTGGGGAGAAGAGGCTGCAGGGCCAGGACAGTGCTCGTCTGGGAAAACTATCCAGAGAGACACTCCAAGCATCTGCGTGGTTAATGCTCAAGCCAGATGAAACCCAACATCCCTACACACCGTCTGCTCCTGGAAAATATTAAAGGCCCATCACAGCCATCGCTCAAACTCACGGACTACACCGCGGTGCTTCTAGGGAGAGAGCTGCTGGACCCCACAAGCCTCTACCCACCTGGAAGAATCGATGGTCTGACACCTGCTGCAGTTTCCCCCAGAAAATAAGGAAGCTATCATTTCTCAGCACCTGCTGAGCTTTTTTTGAAGCAAACCCCAACCAAACCATCAAAGCAGAAAGCAGGCACTCAGGACTGGATAAATTTAGTAAGATGTCATGATTCAACGCAATCGAAGGAAAGCCATACTTCACTTCTTATCAACTGCTACCACGCTGCTCGAGGAAACCGCTTCTCCTTCAGGCTGGGGAGACACCAAACCCCCCGTGGTTCTCAGTTCGCTACTTGCTCATTTTCTTTCCCTTCAAGAACACTGGACACACTACACGCTTCGGACGAGCCCGAATCAAAACACATGACACGTGAGAAGCTCTTGCCAAGGCTCAGTCCCAACACAGCTGTTGGAAAAACCCAAACTGAACATTTTATCCTGGCCAAACCAGTGTTCTTCTCACTATTTATACTCTTGGATCCAGCAGCTGCAAGTGACGCTACAGGTCACGTTGTCCTAAATGGATAAAGAATCTGAGGATCCTCTTGAGTTTGAGAGACTTGTTTGCACTTCTGTTTTAATCCTTGATGCTCCACAGCACTACCACACCGATGCCAACCTGCTGGGACTTTAAGTAGGGTACCAAACTCTGGGGGGAACAGGTTTTTCATGCAGGTTTTCTATCTTAAATAATGAAAATAAGAAGTCTGGGTTTCCTGCTTCCATTTTTCAGCACCGTAGGATCACCACGGGCTGCTCAGCTGCTAACACCTCTCTGTTTGTCTCCTGTCACCACCCACATTCAAGTGGGATGTCTTCAGAGCTCTTCTTCCTGACACTGGTCCAGAACAGCACACAACTCCTGTAAGTTGACTCTGAAGGAGAATCCCTCGGTGTAACACAGAGTCATTAGGGATCAGAAGGGACCACAAAAGACCATCCAGTCCAATCCCCCTGCCATCCAGCTACACACCTAAAGCCAAGCTGGCAAACTCCTGAGGAGGTTAGCTCTGGCTGTGCCTTTAACAGGACAACTGCTCCGGTATCGGCACCAGTGTTTTATGAGCATGGAAACATCTCTGCTGTATCTGGCATTCTATCATCGGAGAGAGGTGGAGATTAATGCCCTTTCTCCTTCTAAATTAGACTCCTTCAGTGCCCTATTTTCTATTCTTCCTGACAGATCCCTATTTTGTATTAAAACAACTCTGCTGTCGCCATGGTTCAGAGCAAAAGCCCTTTCCAGCTGAAAGGGGAAACTTCTGCCACTGACTTACACGGCAGGAGGGAACTCTTGAGTTAAAACTGCGAGGATAAAGCATTTTGCCCAGCAACACATTCATTTCCAGCAGGATTTGATAAAATTATAATTCACTGTCCAGAAAAAGACTAAAACATGAAACGTATTATGCTGAGAAAGTCAAAATAGGTCATTTAATCAGCGTTATTCCCCCTTCATTTCACACATAATACAAAGTAGTTAAGTAGTTTCTCTTGCAATTAGTATCATCTTTGTCTCCTCAATGTCTGAAATACACTGGAGATACGGAGCTGCCAGACTGGTGGGTAGCCCAGGCCTTGCTCTCCATCACCACCAACTTCTCAATAAATACAGAGATTAAATCCTTTCTCCAGTGATGTCAACCATGATAATTTAGTTTGGTTTTCCCAATTCCCTGCTCTGTTGTATCGAATCACAGAATCATTAGGGACTGGAAGGGACCTCGAAAGATTATCCAGTGCAATCCCCCTGCCACAGCAACATCACCAAGTGGCACAGGAACACAGCCAGGCGGATCTGGAACGTCTCCAGAGAAGGAGACTCCACAACCCCCCTGGGCAGCCTGTGCCAGTGCTCCGGGACCCTCCCTGGGAAGAAGGTCCTGCTGAGATTGAGACAGAACCTCCTCTGTTCCAGCTGGCACCCACTGCCCTTTGTCCTATCGCCAGATGACCTTGAGAAGAGTCTGGCTCCATCCTCCTGACACCCACCCTTTACAGATATAGAGACATGAATGAGGTCCCCCCTCAGCCTCCTCCAGGCTCAAGAGACCCAGCTCTCTCAGCCTTTCCTCAGCAGTAAGCTGCTCTACTTCCTTCATCATCGTTGCAGACCCTCCAGCAGCAATGTGTCCTTCTGGAACTGAAGGGCTCTGAACTGGGCACAACAGTCCAGATGCAGTCTCACCAGTGCAGAGCAGAAGGGAAGAAGAACCTCTCTCCATCTGCTAAGCACCCCCCTTCTGATCAACCCCCAGGATGCTGTTGGCCCTCTTGGCCACCAGAGCACATTGCCGGCTCAGAATCATCCTGCTGGCCGCTAGGACCCCCAGTCCCTTTCTCATCCACTCTCTCCAACAGGTCAGTCCCCACCCTATACTAATGAGAGAACCTTTCCCACTGACAGAAGACACCATAGGTGCACTCAGGAGAGGAACCCTAACATCTCCAATTCTAATGCAGGTCTCCTTCCAGCCTGCAGTCAGGAGGGCTTGCTATGTGGCAGAGCCCTGAAGCAAGTGGACTAGAAACAGCCTCCCCAGGAAACGTCAGGGTTTGAGAGCTCTTTCCTGGATGTGAGAAACCTGACATATGCTTCAAAGGCATTTTAATTCAGAAAATGTTGGAAAGATTTTATTTATGTTTCTAACGAGGTAAACAATATGCTTCTCCCACCTGCTCCAGTCTACCCCACTAAGCCCAGTAGACATCAGATGTCTATGAACACAGACGAGGTTGATTTACTCCCTGCTGCTAGTTCACAGAATCCTTCCTCCTCCCAGCCCTGGATAGCACTACCTTGAGGCCGACAACACGCTTTCCTTTCTTTGCTTTTTCATGTGAAATGGCTTTGCTATCGATTTTCAAATACCTCCTTAAGCACATGGCTCTCTTCCCCAGAGCTTTGTACAAACCAGCTCCTCAGAGAAGATCTCCCTCCCACCCCAAGCGTGCAAACCTTCAAGCACACTCCAACCAGAAGTATTTTCACCATGAGTGAACCAGGCTCTGAGAGCAACGGGGCAAAGAAATAAACAGCAACACGCTATGGGAAGCGAGCAGCAGGCTGTCAACGTCGTGACACAACTAGTAATGCTAGGTTCAGAGCTTTTGGCTGCTGCACAAACTAGGCTGCAAACCTCAGGCCCAAATCACGCGGTGCTCTGCCATGACTTCCATTTACAAACCTGCCTTCAGCCCGTCCTGCAGACGTGGCTCAGGGCAGGCAACAGCAGAAATGGCTCAAACAAGGTTCACACAATGCCTCCGAGGTTTTGCAATGGCAGCACCGCAGAGCAATGA
>VZRI01003582.1:394068-405727 GCA_013397515.1 Upupa epops
AGCCCCGCCTGGCTGTGTTCCTGTGCCACTTGGTCTGGGTGATCCTGCTGTGGCAGGGGAATTGGATTGGATGATCTTTCAAGGTCCTTTCCAATCGCTAAGGATTCTACGGTTCTCCTCCAACAGCATCATCGAACCAGCAGCCTCCCACTGCAGGTCTTGATGAATACTGAAAGACACACCGTTCCCTCTGAAACCAGACATCTCAGACAAATGGTTTTGAGCTCCCCTGTAGAGCGAAACTTTTAAACACAAGAGATCGTGTTGCACACAAAACAGGGACAGCAGGTCTACGTGTCTCAGCTTACAAGCACCTCAGGACACGACTTGAACTGGCATCACCTTCTGCTGCAGATTCCTGGAAAAAACATTCTCTGAAAATGAATTAAGGTCCAGGAGCCGTTCTTGCAGAACAAACAGTAAGTTACAGGCTTTCAGGAAACCACATCAGTGCTCTCAGCACAAAACCAAGCAGCAAAAAAAAAGAAAGGTGATAATATGGGAGCCTGTGAGAGTCTCACACAAAGACGCTCTTTGTTGAGCGCTGTTCTCACTTATCAGACGCCAAATTTTATGCACTAAGCATATCTAGAACTTTATATATCAAACTGATAAATCCGCCGTGAAGTACTAGCAAATATGTTTACTCAAGACAGGGGTTCGTAGTCCAACTTCACAAATAGCTGCAAAGTCAGGAACTTTTCATCTGGCTTAAGTCTTGCATGTTAAGGTACAATTGCACTGCGACTGCCGTGTGAGAAAGGGGGGCTAATTTTGGTCATGATGTGCCTTCAGAGAGCTGAGACAGCTACTTGAAGACGCCTCACGGAGAGGAAAAACCCAAATCATAGAATCATAGCATCATCAGGGATCAGAAGGGACCTGCAACGATCATCCAGTCCAATCCCCTGCCACAGCAGGATCACCCAGACCAGGTCCAGGCAGGTTTCAAACGTCTTCAGAGATGGAGACTCCACAAACCCCCAGGCATCCCCCTCCCGTGCTCCATCACCCTCACTGGGAAGAAGTTATTGAATCACAGAATCGATCAGAACTGGAAAGGACCACAGGATCATCNGAAATGGTCAGAATTGGAAAGGACCACAGGATCATCCAGTTCCAATGCCCCTGCCATGGGCAGGGACACCCCAGCCTAGATCAAGCTGGCCAGAGCCTCATCCAGCCCAGCCTTAACCACCTCCAGGGATGGAGCAGCAGGCTGTAAGAGCACAGATACATAACTGGAGTATTCATCAAGGTAATTTAGTCCAAGTTCTACACAAAACAAATATGACTCTGGAAATCTTGTCCTAGAATGATTTCTTTGGAATAATAAACCTATTCTTCTGAAACCTAAAAGAAAGATGTCGAAACCAACGGGGTACAGCATGAGCAAACAGTAAGTGATAATGACAAATCATCGACTGTGTCAGAGGTGCCGACTGTCTAGACTACAAGAGTCGTTTGTATTAGAATATTATGAAGTAATTAACACATTTTTAACCAAAGCTTTGTTTATTTCAGTCCAACTCTGTTCCTAAACATTGCCCCGTCATGTTTAGTCCTGACAGGGAGTCCAGGCTCAGCTGCAGTCAGGTTTCTAAGCATCACTGGCTTGAGTCTTAATTTACACTAATGCAAATGTACACACTGCTGCGGCACCACAGGAGAGCCCCACTAGTGCTTTACAGAGTGTTTAGCAGGGACGAGAGTCAGACGCTGCTCTCTCTTCTCTTCACCCACCCATGAAAGGTGCACCATCACAAACTGGGCCGTGCCCATGCCAACACATCGGCCAGTGTGTTTGGGTGCTCCTCTATCTGTCCTCCCCCAGCAGACTGATGTCTGTCCTCATCAGTCTTGTGTCTTATCTGCTGCTTCCCACTCCTCTGCAGCGGGATAAGCAGATGTTACCTCCCCGCTCAAGTGCTGGCAAGCAGCCTGCACTTAACCTTTTCTGATCGCGCAACTCAGCAGCCTGCAAGCCCACAGGAAGCTTTTTTCTAGGACTGGAGTCCCTCTCACTGGTCACAGTCCTAGGTGTGAACATAGCCTGTGCTGCTCCCTAGGGAGAGATGAAGGTCTTCAGAAGGCAGAGATGGGGAGAAGGGGTGGCCTGAAGGTACTGCAGCCTCCCATCCCAGCAGACCCACAGCACAACATAAAACACAAAGGCAGCCTCAGAAGTAGGTGTCAAGGAGACAAACGTTAACTTCTGGCAGCACTGCTGCCTCCTGCTCTCCTTCCAGACCTCTCAACAGGATTTGGCTGTCAGAGACATCAGCACAGATCCCACCCTTCACCTCAGCAAGGACAGTGGGCAAAGGGATGCAGAAGTAGCAGGATCCCGTGACCCACCTCACAGAAATGCACCGCACAACAGGCAGAGGTTGCACAAGCAGAGTCCCACCTACACAGTGAGAAGCTTTCTACCCCCAAAACAGCACCCCAGGAGGCCTGAAAAGTCCTGATGACAAGCCATCAGTGCCACACACTGTCCTACTCACTTCAAGTGGGCCTTCCTCCAGCTCTCCAACAATAACCCACAGGCTGCCTCTGCCCTCTCATCCCAACTCACACCTCCCTCATACATCCCTCTAGATGAAGTGAGCAGCAACTTCTCCAGCAGGGATAAAACGAACACCTCTCTAGCTAAACATACTCAAGTGAGAGCCCAGCACTTCATGATTTGGCTCTTAAGAACAGAGCGCGCTGCGATCAAGCCAGCAATCCACTCAATTCGTTAGCATGAGCCGGTTACAAGAGCTAATTTTGACTGGCATTTCTTTATCAGTACAAATCCCCAGAAAGGCATTTCTCGGTCAGTGAAACCTTACAGAGGTATTTTCTATCAGTACAAGTATTTCAATAGCCTGCACCCACCTACAGATAAAGGCAATTGCCCCAATAAGCCAAGTCCACACACACAGAGAAGTTGTTAACAGGGCACCGGTGCTATTAACTCTTGACCTGCCTTGAATTCCCTGCAAAGCAGCCTTGTGAGCATGGCAGTCCTTGAGCAAACACAGAAGGGGGGTGGCCCAGAGAAAGGATCTGGCTTTACAGTGCCAGACTGGCTCCTCCCAGACCTCACAGCCAGGTGCAGCACCAGGAGGAATCATAAGCAGCAGAGAGGCAGGGGTGAGGAAGAGCAGCAATGCTTGCTTGTTCCCAACCCTTGAAACTGCCCTGAAACTACTGTGTCAGTCTCACAGCTGCATCCTCGACCAAAAAGCTGCCATGTTCTTGGAGGAAATGGCCTCAAGCTGCAGCAGGGGAAGCCACGGTTAGATAACTAGGGAAAAGAACTTTCTCACAGGGTCATCAGGCCTTGGAACAGGCTGCCCAGGGAGGGGAAGGGATAGCTGTCCTTGTAGACATGCAGACATGATTCACCAGAGGCCTTGGTAAGGTTGGACGGCTGGATTTCACCATCTTAAGCTAAACAATTCTTTGATTCTATGCCCTGTACACAGAATCACTGAGGTTGGAAGGGACCTCCTAGGTCATCAAGCCCAACTGTCAGCTGCAGATGCAAAGCCCACAGAAGCATCCCATGCACCACAGAATCATTAGGGATCGGAAGGGATCTCAAAAGATCATCCAGTCCAGTCCCCCTGCCACAGCAGGATCCCCCAGACCAAGTGGCACAGGAACACAGCCAGGCGGGGCTGGAATGTCTGCAGAGAAGGAGACTCCACAACCCCCCTGGGCAGCCTGGTCCAGTGCTCCGGGACCCTCCCTGGGAAGAAATCCCTTCTGACAACCATGCAAACCCCCAACTCCAGCCAGTATTACAAAGGAGAGGATGGAGAAGGTGACAAAGGACATAACATCCCTAGAGTCTGCCAAAACAGGAATGAGGAATTGAGGAATGGAATTACTATTTTTCCTTTAGCTCTGGTATCTGGAAATCGAACGACTGTTCTCTGCTTGTTACCACCACCAGCTCACAGGTTTTACACCATGACCTCAGCCAACACACTGCCCAGGAGATAACTGAGGAAGTGTCGCTGATGAATCCTGTGAGGCATGATCTGCTGTCGCTGGAGACCAGCGGTGGTCTGCTCTCAAGGTCTGCAGGAGCCTCAAGTTCCACCAAACTCAACCACACAGAGCTGCAGAGAACCTTCCTGAAGCCCACTGCAGCGTGCACCAGCAACTCCTACACTACAGCCCAGTCTTGCACATCTGAGCTCTGCCTACCCTTCCACCCCAGCGGCTGGGGCCACATAACTACACGTCTGCAGATCTCCCTGCAGTTCCTATCCAAGCTGAGGAGGACAGCTTTTTCTTCAGCTGCCTCAATCAGAGGAGCAAGGGTCAGAGCAGCTAACAGCAAAAATCACTTGGAAACTTGATGGACTGCTTGAGAAAGCTAAGCCAGTGTCAAATAAATGTCAGATATAACGTGGCTAAGGAGCTGGTGCCTGTCAGCGGTGCAATGGTATCCCACACACAACCGGAACATCAGGAGAACTGGTACAGCCATGCACAGGATACCCCCCATCCTGCCTTGGTCTGAAGCAAGTTAGAACAAAACATCTCACTGAAGGAAAATCCCCTTCTGTAGACAAGCCACTTTTTAATAATAAGTGTTACACGGACTATTCAAGCAGGTAATTAATGTTAATTAACATATGTCAGGCCATAAATTGGCTAAATGCACCTCATTTTCCAAGCTCAGTGTGTGGCAATGCTCAGGAAGTTGTACCAGAACTGTTTAAGTTTGCAGAAGCACAAAACCCAAGGCTCAAACACAAGGTTGAGCCCAATTTTCACTTCACTCACGGCATGCTGAGCCAGCACTACCGAAAACTGAATGACTGTGCACACTACTTGAGCTCTTTATTTTGCTCCTGAACCACCATGCTACTACTCGTGTACTGTCAGCCCTATGAAAAGCCACATCAAAAAACGTGCAGCTCCCTGAGCGCTGCCTTACCGCATCAGGATGCTCCTTGTGTGCTGAGGGAGCCGGGTGCATCCCATGCCCTGGGACCTGCAGCTGTGCCCCTTTTCCAACCCGGGAACGGTGGATTTCTGTAACGGGTGCTCAGCAGGTTATCATCCTCTGAGAGCCTTGTGACTTCAAAAGGAAATAACATGGCCATTTTATAACTCTGCCCTTGGGCAGGTTGTCTGTGACAAGAGACAGGAGTGAGGCTTTTGAAAAAGTGGGAAGCAGAAGCATGCCAAGATTTTTAGTCTAAGCACCAACTCGTATTAGGGAGCACTTTCGGTTTCTCCCTCTTGGCAAACCGCCACTACGCTAAGCCCCGCTGTAATTGCATTGCAAATGAAAAACAATCCTCACAAAGGATTTTTTTCCATACTTCCACACAAAATAGCTGGCTGCCAAAATCTTGCAGGGCACCTTTAGGAGGCTGCCACCTACAGAAACGCTCTAGCTCTTTATCCTCTGTTTTTCCCCTATCTCCAAGGCAAACCCCTTGCTCCGTGCACACCCTCCGTCATTTTCTGGGGGGATTTCATGCTCGTTCTTCCCTTTCACCCTACACAAGCTGGCTGAAAACTGGGGTGGGGGGTGGAAGGGGGACTATCCCTACTCCAGCACTGCCTGCCTTCTGCAAGGGACACTGCCAACACTGTGTTTCTACTTTGTCCACGTCAGCACAAAGAGCTTTCACAATAACCACTGGGCTAACCCTAATCACTTGCCTTTCTAAATGCACCAGCACGTGCCCAGCCTCCCCTAATCTCCTAGGATTACAGCAAAGTGGTGCAGCACCACCAAAATGACCCACATACAAACTGGCCTCACGCACAAGGCGCTGCTGGCTTTACCAGGACAACACCAAACACAAGCTGGATGACCCAGGGTGCCAGTGCCAGGACACCACTCTTCCTCCATCCAGGATGGTGTTTGCTCATGCCTATCCAGTAACAGTGGATTTAAAAGCCACCAAGGTGAGTTTGTTTTTCTTACCATTAACTATGTACAGGGTTGGTAGGAGCCAACCTCAGACTCTCAGGGTTCCTACCTTAAACAGGCTCAGACATTGACACTAAGAAGCCTTTACAGAGAGCCCCAATGTGATAGAAGGCAACCTTCTGTCTCTAAAGAGCAGAGGAATGATGATTCATCACACAGATCCACTTTGCAGCAATACTGTCCAGCATCATTCCCTGGAGGTTTCCCAATCCCATCAGAAGTTAAGTTTACCAGAGCCTGTAACTCTACAGCTGATGACATTCACCAAGTGCTTAACCAGACCTTCAGCAGAGGTGTTCCTCACTGTCACACTGTGCATCACCATGCATCCACCATGAATCACAGAAGCATTAGGGATGGGAAGGGACCTCGAAAGATCATCCAGCCCAATCCCCCTGCCACAGCAGGATCACCCAGACCAAGTCACACAGGAACACAGCCAGGTGGGTCTGGAACGTCTCCAGAGAAGGAGACNCTAACAGCAGTCACCTGTCTGCAGGAGCTGGAGGAAGGTGACGTCTGTGATGTATGTCCCAGATATGCAGTAAAACCACGCACTAATACTTACACATGGTTTCCACTGGAAGTTTAAAAAGTCATTTATTACTCTGCTAAAGACTACTCCTCTTTGATGCATGAAGCTCATCATCTTAAAGTTTCAACTTTGGGGATAGAACTGCCCATCTCCCTGCGTTGCTCAGCACACAATTCACTTACAAACATTACCGAGTATTTTGTTGAAGCACAACACAGTAAGACTTTGATCAGGTAAGACGCTTAAGCAGTAAGTTTAAGCACACAAGTAATCCCGGTGAAGTCCCAAGGATGCATTCACGTGCTCAAAGCCATGCTCACTTTGGTAGATCAAAACTTCAACTAATCAGACTACAGTTTGTAACCTAAACCCTTCTGTAGGGATGAGAAAGGCAGCTCAAAAATAGAAGGGAAAAAAAGGAATACAACAGGAGGCTGGAAAAATATTCATGGTAGCAGTTTGCTGGGAAACACAGCCTGAAAAAAAAGAGGCAGAGACAAAGTGAAACCAACACAAACTCCAGGCTTAAGCTGCTGCTCCTGAAAGAGATGCTATGCACTGCTCCAGGGAAGGAGAAATAGGAAGCGTGGAGTGGTGTTGCTTCCTTCCAAGCTCTTTGCTAGAAAAGATGATTAAAGAAGTCCTACACACCCTGCATATCAGCATCTGGCCGACAGATTCAGACATCTGTCTACGTCGCTGGAAAATTTCGCAGGTCTTTTTGAGTATCAGTAATCAAAGAAGAGACTTGAATGTTGGCTGAAGGGATGGCAGCCCTTTGGTACCTATTAATAAAACACTGTAAGGAACATGGGTGCCTATGGCTTACAGAAATGTCCCCTTCAAAGTAAGTCTCCCAGCAGCAAGCATCTCTCATGAGGAAGATGAATGCAACACGTGTAAAGCACATCAACCTGAAATATAAAAACCAAAGCCAAGCAAACCAGCTGCCTTTAAACTTGGCCGTTGCTGGTATCGGTGTGTAAAGGACCAGGTTCAGAGTCTTTCCATACCGCTCAACGCAGAGGAAAATAGTCCCCCTAGTGTACTCCTCATGCAGAAAAGACCGTTCCGCAAGACAGTGCTGCAAGAAACTGCAAAGCAACGTTACAAGAAGAGACGTGGAAATAGTCTGGAGTGACGTAAGCTGTAGTGAGTGGAAGTGGGCACCTCTATCACAGTCACAGGCACAAAGGCGCTTCCATTTTCTATTTCAAGATTACCGAGTGAAGTGAGTGACTGTATCCTAAATATTTGGGTGGAAAAAAACTCATATTTATAGTCAGCAAACTAGTTTTGTGACTGCAGGACACCAATGGGGTAACAGACATGTGGATTTGGAAGGACGGGTAGAGTCACCGAGGAGCTCTATGGAAGTCCCTACAACAGCCACCTGGCACAGTGCATTTCACAGGGGTGAAAGCAGCTCACCCTCAAACCTTATCATCACGGGAAGGAAGGAGAAATACAAATACTGGCCCTCCCTAAGTGTTCAAGGCAGTAAGCAGCTGCTGAGACATGCACTTAAACCCTCCCCAGCGATCTGCACGCGTTTGGGGTCATAGCAAACCCAGCTGCCCGTGGCACACGGCAGTGCCCGCAGCATACGAGCTCTACAGTGAGACTCCTCACACTACTGCCCTGGTTTGCTGTACCCGCTTGGCTGACGTGCCATCAGAGCCAGGGGAGGCAAAGGAAAGATTGTTGAGGGGTATATTGGGCAAACCTTATCAGAATTCGTGGAAACGTAATATATGCCTTCCTAACCACATCTGAAATACTCACTTCTGCTTTAATGCCCTAAGCAAAAAACAAAGTGATAGTTGTAACTAATTTATAGCTCTTAAAATAATTGTTTTGAGGAGTATAATCCCAGCTATGTTTACAGAGTATGCTATTCAGCACATCTCACTGGAAGCGGTATTAATATTTCATATATAATAATACATACGATAATAAACCTATGTTCTCGTCTTCTCTTTGTTTAAACTGACAATTTTCCCACACGGTGCCAGAAAAGAACACTGCTAAATGGGCCCGCTGTCTTCAAAGATGAACTTAGCCAGGTAAAAATATTCTAAATTAAGATAAAAGCCTTCTGATACAGAACTCACTTCTGTTCGTTTAAAGTCTTGGTGTAACCAGCAAGTGTGATGTGAAAAGCTGACATTGGGTCCTGAAGGGTTGTATTCATTACCTGAGAGGGGAACAAAGAGGACGATAATAACATTGAGCGTGATTTAGCATCAGGAGGCTAAGATGGAGGCCCTGATTAAGAACGTTGCCTCTCCACAAACTCATTTACACTCCAGCCAAGAAAGTGAAAGAGTCCTCGCTGGAATGTACACACACACATTAAACGAAACCCTAGCCCTGCTAAGGAAATACAGCTTGCAGTTGCGGATGCCTGACTTCTGCTTTGCCCCTTTCACTACGTCCCTAGCACCCCCACACAGCTGCACCCGCCGCGAACGCCTGAGCCCAACATCCACAGACTTGGCGCTCCTAACAGGGCACAACCACCAGCTACCAGTGTGCCTGCACCTCCTGAGAAAGGTCATCCTATCGGCTTGTGAGTAACTTCTGAACTAAATTATATCAGAGCCATCTCAAGGGATCCAAGTTTTTAACATTTTAATTAGCTGCGAGTACCAGTTAATGCTGCTCAGCAAAGGGATCGATATCAAATTAACAGTATAAATTGTCAGAAAATATTGTAACTGTACCACGCATACTAATCAATGGGAGCCCTCCGGGTTACAGCCCAGGTCCTGCTTCTGAGGAAGCGAATGGGAGCTCTGCCACCAAATCCAGCCACAACAGGACTGGTCCTGCTGCTCCACAAGGTCTTCGTTTGAACCCGGTATCGAGAACTTACTGCAAATTCAAAGTATCAGACATAAAGATTGCATGTGTCACTGCAGCTGACATCTAAAGCCACTGCTTCGGCGTGAAACCCCACAATTTGTGAAGGCACGGGCTGTCATCAAGGAGATGTAACCCTTTATCACACATGCTCGCGAAGTCAGATCAAAATTCAGCCTACAAAAAAGGCTGTAAAAGAGAATCTGTGTTTTTAAAAGCCTTATCTTGAATGAGCTAGGCTGCCAGCTAACTTTGTGTTTGCATGGTCCCCAGCCTGAGAGGAGCCTGTCGGTGAAATGCTTCCTCTACAGTGCTCCATTCGGAAGGTAAAAATCACACAGCTGCACTTCGATCCCTAGCAGCAAGCCCTGCTCCAGCGCCAAAACACGAGACGGAGCTGTGAATACAGAGAACTGGTAGAAGCGTTTCAGCTGCGTTGCATTTCTGACCAATTTGTAAACTCTAACTTTGTATCCTCTGCTCCAAAGCTCAAGAGATTCAAAGAGGAAATTTAATTTCTGTGTAACACAATAAAACTTCCTGGCAAATTCACCCTCAGCCATCCATTCAAAAACTCGGGTCTCGGGCACTGCTGGAATGAGCCCTCCGCAGCAGGCAAGCAGTACCGAGATCTCCCTCCCTCTGCACACGGCGCTGACATCCAACAGCACCTGCACTTCTGTGTGGCTGCGAGTACGTGGCATTTCGGAGTCTGACAGACACGAACAGAGCACAGAAAGCAAAGAAGAAAAACCCCAGCAGTTCTGGAATCACTTCTAACGTGCTTTACATGCTGCACCAGCGCCTGTTAGGCCTTATTAGACTTCTGAGAGGAAAACCCTACCTGCATGCAATGGGCTGTAGTAGGTGCTGAGTAAACAAGGCTTCAAACCAGATGTATTTTATTTTGTGACTTACTAAAACTTTAGCAATCTTAGCTCCCAACTGTCGCAGTGCTGGACAGACAACACTGAGCTACGAGGGATTTATCAGCAGACAGTGCCCTCGTACGCTGGCAGCGCAGGAAATGCAAACCAAGCGTTCCTCCGGCTGAGCAGCCAATAACTCTACACGCTTTGATTAACTTTATGAAGAAATGTCAAGACCCGCATTTCCCTCTGTTGCCTTTGAGGAACATGTGGGAAACCACTGCGGTTCTTCTTGATGAAAATAATAAGAGTCATTCTGTATTTGAGCTCCGAGACCCAGAGTGACCCTGAATAAAAGCGACTCTGTGAATTTCCAGGACGAACTACATCAAAGGTGCCTATAACTTAAAAAACAAAAACAAACAGAAAGCCAGAAACCCCACACAGCCTTAAAAATACTTTCTCCTCTTTCCCCCCCCGCCTTTTTCTGTCTCTACTTAATGCCCTTGCGCACCAGAGAACCCAGCTCTGTTCCAGCATCACCCCTGCATCCAGAATCAGAACAGTTTAGGTTGGAAAATACCCTTAAGATCATGAAGTGCAACCATCACCCTGTCAAGCCCACTGATAAACCCTGTCTCTAAGCTCCAGATCTACACGACTTCTAAACACATCCAGGGATGACAATTCAACCTCCGCCCTGGGCAGCCTGTTCCAACCCTGATGACCTTTTCAATGCAAAAGCTTTTCCTAATGTCCAACCTAAACTTCCCCTGGTGCAGCCTGAGGCCGTTTCCTCTTGTCCTATCGCTCCTTACTTGTGAGAAGAGACCCATCTCTCTACAACCTCCTTTCAGGTAGCTACAGAGAGCAATAAGGACTCCCCTCAACCTCCTTTGGCTCGGACTAAGTGGAAGCCCTCACGGCCCGCACACAGTAATAGCGAAGCACCAAAACTTTTCTTCCCCACCTTCCTTCAAACCAACCGAACCAAATAAGCAAAACAAACAAACCCAAACGCAATGCACGGAACTAAAACAAAATAAACTATCCCCAAAATAAACAACAGCCACGGCGCGACACCCCGGCACAGGGAGCAGCAGCGCCCGAGCGCGGCTGCCGTCGGGAACCTCCCCCCCCTCCTCTCNGTCGGGACCCCCCCCCCCCCCCTCTCCGACTGCACTCACCTTCCAGCCTGCCGAGCTGTTGCTGTCGCCCTTGTCCTTGAAGTAGGGCACGCAGCGGACCATCCAGTCGTAGATCTGGGAGAGAGTGAGGCGCTTCTCCGGGGAGCTCTCGATGGCCCGGGTGATGAGGTCTGCGTACGACAGGTTGCCCCACGCGTTGCGCCGCGACGAGCATTTCCTCGGCGCCGCCGCCGGACCCCCTCCGCTTAGTCCCCCGCTGACCGCCGCTGCTCCCCCCGGCGACGGG
>VZRI01003583.1:0-13071 GCA_013397515.1 Upupa epops
CCAGCCCCTTGACCATTCTAGCTCCTATTCTCTGGATTCGTTCCAGCCCCTCGCTATCCTTCCCAGAACTGAACACAAGACTCCAGGTGCGGTCTAACCAGTGCCAAATGCACCTAGACTAAGGCAGTAAGGGCCACCTCCAGGGATGGTGACTCCCTCACTGCCCTGGGCAGTCCATTCCACTGTCTGATCGCCTTTCTATGAGGAAGGGCTTCCTAACATCCAACCTAACCCTCTCCTGGAGCAGCTTCAGGCCCTGCCCTCTCATCCTATCAGTAGTTGCCTGGGAGAAGAGACTGACGCCCACCTGTCTGCAACTTCCCACTGTGGTTTTCTCAGAGTTACATTTTTTTATAAGATGAAAAAGGAAAGATGATAGACGCTATCCAACTCATTAATTCTGACTCAATGATTCCCAAGTTTTGGTACGGCTAAACACATTTTCTTAGACATACCCTAGTTCTATTACCCAACAGAG
This sequence comes from Upupa epops, assembly GCA_013397515.1. Classification (NCBI taxonomy): domain Eukaryota; kingdom Metazoa; phylum Chordata; class Aves; order Bucerotiformes; family Upupidae; genus Upupa; species Upupa epops. The sequence goes on from VZRI01003583.1 coordinate 479, forward strand.
GTTATTTTGGATCCTTCTATTTTCAGTCTGCCACACACTAAGTACTCATCATTTTATGACACATAGTTCCATGGACTAAGATAATGGTAATTATATCTCACACTTCAAATCAATTACCTGGTGAGGTGAGGAAGGCCTCCCTCTTCCATATTCCACAATAGCAGCATGGAGTTATTCACCTTTCTGAGACGCAGGAGCTATTGGTCAGAGTCAGAAGCAAGATACCAGATTTAATGGATTAAAGGTCTGATCCATTATCACACATCTTATAATTATCCAGAAGCATAAGTCTTTACAGTAATTAATCAGTGAGAGATTAGTGAATATTCCCAGTGGGAAGACGCTAAGTCTGAGAAATAAGTGTAGTTTGGTCATGTCCTTAATTAGATATTGACTCATTATCCTGAGTGTTTGTGGCTTTGGACACAACGGTCACATACGGACTAAGAAATAGCTTGTAGCCCTTAAAAGTCTAGAGTAAAATTAGAGAGAGTTGTAGATATTTACGTAAGGAATCTAGAGACTGTGCTATGGGATTCTGCTTTCAACTTCTCTACCGATACAGATGTACATTTGTGGCTGCTCTGCATGCAGTCAAAGACTGGGGGTATTGTGAGCAAGGCAGTCATTCTGCTGCTCCGACCTCCAAATTTGTTCCAAATCAGAGAAAAGGAGGTCCCCAACCCTCTTACAGGCTGCCAATGCATGGGTGGCTGAGGATCCTCAGTGCCTGTGTAAGGAAATCATAGAATCATTACAGATGGGGAATCTGAAGGATGAGGAAAGAGTTGATGAACACATCAAAAATCCCTCAATTTTGGCTTCTGGCTGTAAAGCTCCTGCAAGGATACATGAAGACACCGTGGGTTTTGTTAGTATCCAGCAGCTGGAATCTTTAAGCAACCTGATCCTCACCCTTTGAGCCCAGCAGAAGCCAGTAAGACAATTCCTGGTCATTGAATGGTGGTGGGATTTCCTTCTCCTGTATCCTATCTCAATGCAAGCACTACTGCACTAGATGAACTCAGCTTTGGTTTCCTCACTCTCAGGGTCTGACAGAGACCCATCCTATGCATGAATTCACAGAATCCTTTTGGCTCAGCAGATGGTGGCTATGAGACAATACTACTAGTAACTCTACCCAGGTAGTACATGCCTTTTCTATAAAAATAGAGGTGTTCAAACTTTTCTGCTAATATTCCCCTTACTATTCCTTTCCTTCACGATTTTTACACAAGGCATGTCAAAAGAAAACAACTTCTCATAAGATTTCTCAGCCTCTAAGGAAGGAGAGCTAGAAGTACGTCTCGAGCCTCCTCCACGCCTCGTTTCACTTGCAAAGGAATGGGCCAACACTGTGATGAGGTCTGTTAAAGGCTCCCTCAGCTCTTTAGTCACCTCCTCTCACTCCTGACATTTGTGTCCCTTTCTGTGTGCGGCATCATCACACATCGCTTATTCTCCAAATAACTTCTCACTCCTCCCTCGACTCCCCGCTTTGAGAACTTCCTTTTTCTCTTCACCAGTCATCTCATCTCTCTCATCCCCCCCACCCCAACCTGAGCTGTGAGCTTACTGGAACAGGGGAATATGCCATGTTCTCCAAGTAGTCTATAAACGTGGTTAATAACAATCTTTTCCAACCCTTGATCCTTCCTAGATGAATCCTGTTTAATTCTCACATAGATTTTTATGAATGATTTTTCCTTACCCTTGGAGGCAACATCTTTCTGCTAATATTTTTATGTCAGCAACTAAGTGGGAGATAGACTGCGGCTGCTAAAAATAAAGAATAAAAGACAAAAAGCCACTAATTACTCAGATCAAAACAAAATCTGGAGAAGTGAGTCATAACTCAAAAGAAAGGAAAGAATCTCTTGCTTTTCACTGAGAAAGAAAAAAAAAACCCACAGAAAATTCAAATGTGCTGCTCTTACAGTTAGGGGATTATTGTCATCTTTAACTTCACCCAACTAGGATCTTCCTGCAGCTCACGCTTCTAGACTGCGAGTAAGAAATGAAAGATGCCACTAAAAACCAGACTAGTTGCAAGGCAAGAAATCCAAACGGCTTGAGCTCCACAAATGAAAGAGATGAAATGGCCACAGTGCTAAATAAAAGGATTTCATCAAAGCAGAGAACTCAAACTACTTCTGACTATGCAAAGCCAAGAAGATGGTCCAACTGGATGAAGGCTGTTTGCTTGTACGTTGTGCCAGTTACTGAAGCAGCACGCATTTGTAAATGGCTGTCTCTTGCTTCGGGTTCTTATTTTAAGGAAAATTTCAGTATCATGCAAACTATAAATACTTCTAGATCTATCCTTGATGAAACTACTCTGTGGTATTTGGAATGAAGGCTTTTATGCATTATTTAATGTTTCGACAGTGGAAAAATACTTTCATAATATACTAATTTAGATGGCAGAGATGATGCTCATGGGTCAAGTTCACAGATGATGTGAAGAATGATGTAAGATACATATGAGACTTGCCATATCTTACTCCTTCTGTAGTTTTTCTTAATACAAATCAACCCTTCCTAATTTATTGACCATTGAATTGATAGCCTGTGTCAGCATGCATGGAGCATCTTTTTTTGCAGTTATAAAATCATAGAATCATTAGGGATCAGAAGGGACCTTGAAAGATCATCTAGTCCATTCCCCCTGCCACAGCAGGATCATAGAATCATAAGGGATCAGAAGGGACAATCTAGTCCAATCCCCCTGCCCCAGCAGGATCACCCAGACCAAGTCACACAGGAACACAACCAGGTGGGTCTGGAACGTCTGCAGAGAAGGAGACTCCACAACCCCCCTTGGCAGCTTGTTCCAATACTCCGTACTCTCACTGTGAAGGAGTTCCTTCTGATATTGATAGGGAACCTCCTCTGTTCCAGCTGGCACACATTGCTCCTTGTCCTATCACCAGATGACCTTGGGAAGAGCCTGTATCAAAGGCTTTGTGCAGGGTTTGTGTCCAAAGCAGGTAAAACACAGCACTGAATGACTTAGTAGTTGAGACGTGATTGAAATCTGCTCATCACAATGCCACTCCAAGCAATCTGTAATCAAAATATAACTTCTATCTATTAGTTATTTAAAGGTTTTTGGGAAATTTGGGAGATTGGGGCAATTCTTCAAGAGTAGCCCCTGAAGAAAAATAAGTAGCCCCTCAAGAAAACTAAGTTCACAGCTCATAGGTTGCTGGAGAGGATAGTAACCACAGGCTCAATAAACTCAGTGCACAACACCTATGCCATCACATGGACTACGTACTGTTTGCGGGCTATTTACACATGCCATTACTGAGGAGATGTATCTTCCACTTAGTGCGTCTTTGTCTGCGACGTGCTCGGTGCTTTAAACGCTATCATTACAAATGTTTTCTTCTTCTCTAACGTATTATCAAATTGCACCAATTTTCATAATAAAACCTCTGCCCCTGATATAAATAGTTTATTTTTTGCAAATAATCAAAAACTATGAGGAATAAAATGGAGCTTTTTAAAGGGATGAATACTCTGGGAAAGATGAAGGGCGTGATTACTTTTAAAAAGAAGATGCTTCTACAACCCAGCTCACAATTTTTGAAACCAGAGTTTGTTGACTGCATTCTGCAAGCATGCAATCTGTTTTTAAAACTATCTTGGGGAGTGCTTCCAAATTAGTAGTCTCAATGTCAGCTACAAAAGACTGCCCTATCATTGGAAAAGAAGCCTTTGGTCCTGATGCCCTCTGCCTTAAGCTCTACGAGGGAAGCCAGCTCTGTGGTAAAGAACTGAAGGTAAAGTCTTCATTCCTGCTAATGCAACGGTCAGAACCAGAGTTTGGAACTACGGTGGAGCTGATCCAAGGGATGGAAACACATAGTTTTCAGATGAAACCATCAGCCTCATGAGAAAGTACTGCTAATGAAGTTGTGGAAAAGCAGAATAAGAGTGAAGGTGGTGTGGTCACGTACATGGAGGCAGCTGTATAGGATACACACTCCTATGCAGCAGTGAAATAACTGAACAGTTGTTTTATTTAACAATATTATGAACTCTCTGATCATAATAGCAGCTGCTATTTGTATCTCAGTAGACTAATATGCTCTGTTTTCCCTATTAAGGCACGTTTGGGACAAGGTTTTTGGGGGGAGGGGAGAAACTGCAGGGAGAAGATGTGCCAGGATTCCACATTTTGAACAATATGTTACCGAATACTTCACAAGAACATTCTTTAGTGTTTCCCATTTTCCATATTACAAGCAATTCATGCAAGAGGGGGGAGCTTCCTGTATCTGTTAAGCGACAGATAGACTTGATGAAGGACTACTTTGCAAAAAAGGAGAGTGGGAGACATACCCATGCGTAGGCACCCGTAGCTGGGTGCTTAGCTTGCTTACTTATCCACTCAGGAGTACGCAGAGAGTAGATGTACTTCCAAGAAAGTAGAGATGTTGAAGAAAGGAAGAACTAGCCTGGGAAGAAAAGGAGACCACAGCTGCCATTTGCACCTGCCAAGTCGTATTCACATAGAATCATAGAATCATAGAATCCTTAGGGATTGGAAGGGACCTTGAAAGATCATCCAGCCCAATCCCCCTGCCACAGAAAGATCACCNCCCACCCCTCACAGATTTAGAGACATGAATAAGGTCCCCCTCAGCCTCCTCTTCTCCAAGCTCGAGACCCAGCTCCCTCAGCCTGTGCTCATCAGGGAGCTGCTCTCTTTCCTTCATCCTCTTTGTTGCTCTACGCTGGACACCCTCCAGCAGCAATGTGTCTCATCACTCGTAGAGAAATAGTCACAACACAACACAGTTCTCCTACCCAAATCTGAGTGGTATCAGGCCCTTTACCTTTTGCTAGCCACTCACATCTGCCCACTTTTTGTACATTGATGTGTCTAGCTGCAGGAGACAAGGATTCTGGATAATTACTAGTTTTGAAAGGGTTTTTAATTTTAGAAGATGCCGTGGTAAAAATATTGTTCGACTCATATTCCAATTTAAATATTAGAATGATGTTTCATTGTCTTTCTGTGCAAAAAAAATGAGAAGAGATTATGATTTTTTTTAAATTATGCTACTTTGAGATGATATTGCAAAGAGAATAAGGCACTTTCCTTTAAACTGATTTTCAGAGCTATATCTGAGATCTATATCTGCTGTTTATGGATCACAACTAACTTTATAGTCATGCATAAACTGTACTTCTGAGTGCTGTAAGAGGTATCCCCTGTCTCACAATAAAAATATTATGGAACATTATATTTCCATATAGTAATGGCACTCTTATTTTACTAGTAGGAAAGGTATTGTACTAATTTAATTGACTAACATAAAAGTCTCACAAGCAAGATCAATATTTTATTTTCTCAACAGTTTTTGTCAATGAAGATTTAATTTCCCATGCAGAGAAGGTGTCTGTATAGCTCACCGATATAAGTGGAGTGTGGTCCTTGCTCTGGAGCCTGGAGGCTTTGACTTCCAGTCCCATGGAAGCGTCAACGCCAATACTCAAGCCTCGGTTGTCAGTAAGGAGGAGTATAATTTGCAGCCCATTCATAAACTTATCCCTTGACCCAGAACCATAAAAATTCTGGATGGTTTAGTTTATGCCTCAACTAAAGACTTCTGACAGCTCAGCCCTGGTGCTTGGGATGCGAAGATAAGAAAACATAAGCAAAACGGAACAAAGTCTCACAGCTCATTTTACACCTTTGCCATCAGAAGACAAAGGCTTCTGTAGGACAGCTATTACCCCGATCTCTATTGTGGATCTAGAAGGGCTGTTTTGATCCTTTTTTATGCTAAATACAGTAAGGCACACAAGTTAGCTCCAATCCAGCGTTGTATCAGGACAATAAAATTAGAATGCTGCAGATCTGCAATTATAATTCAGATCCTCATCACAATGGACAGATATGTGAACTTCCCCTGAACCTAAACCCAACGCTGTTGGAGAGAGATTTTCGGATGGTGTGGGTCAGCTGAGGATGTTGTGTGGAAGGCACTGGCAGTTTGGTGGCCAGAGTCCAGTCTCACAATAGACTTCTGTGTTTGTTCAAAACCAAAACTTCCTGAAAATCCTGAGGTTTTAAATTAGAGCCAGAATTTCACAATCTCCTAATTAGGCTACTGTCTCTCCACAGAACAGTTGTCACAGAATCACAGACTTGTTGAGACTGGAAAAGACCTCTGAGCTCAGCCAGACCAGCCCATGACCTAACATCACCACATCAGCCAGACCAGGGCACTAAGTGCCACAGCCAGTCTTTTCTTAACCCTCTACAGGGATGGGGACTCCACCACCTTCCTGGACAGTCCATTGCAAGGTCTGATCAACCTTTCTGTGAGGAAGGGCTTCCTAACATCCAACCTAACCCTCCCCTGGTGCAGCTTCAGGCCCTGTCCTCTCATCCTATCAGTAGTTGCCTGGGAGAAGACCCTGATCCCCACCTGTCTACAACTTCCCTTCAGGTAGTTATACAGAGTGAGAAGGTCCCCCTGAGTCTCCTCTTCTCCAGGCTAAACAATCCCAGCTCCCTCATCCTCTCTTCATAAGACTTTCCCTCTAGTTTCTTTCCCAGCCTCATTGCTCCTTTGGACCTTCTCCAGTCCCTCAATGTCTTTGTTGAAGTCAGAGGCACAGGATGCCATTGGTCTTTCATGCCACTGACACTGCCAGTTGTCAACCAGTACCACCAGATCCCTCTCTGCCAAGCCATTCTCCAGCCACTCCTCCCCCAGTCTGTAGCTCTGCAGGGGGTTCTTGTGGCCAAAGCGTAGGACCCTGCCCTTGGCCCTGTGAAACCTCATCCCGTTGGCCTCTGCCCATTGACCCAGTTCATCCCTACAGATCAGACAGAAAGAAGAGTATCCTTCCCACCTGTATTCACAGCCTGCAGTGATGGTGACACCGTGCAGCACTAGGTGCAGTGCTTTCAGGCTACTGCTATGATAGACAAGGAGAAATACTGAAACTCTTGGAAGTGTGAGCTTGAGAAAGAGGTAACATAACCTCAAAATAGTTAGCTCTGAAGCAAGTGAGACCTGATGGAGTTCGATGGGAAACCTACAGGCATTTTGGCCAATTCAGTGGGTGAGCTCCCAAAGAGAAGACACTCCCACCTGGCAAATTATGCTAATAATAACAATTATTCTAATTACATACATAATTACTTCACACTTATCATTAATAACCAATGCTAATAAAGCCGAAGCCTGAAAATAATATTAAAATTATGTTGCCATTTGCACCTCAACAGCATATTTGTTTATCATTCTTTTAATTTTAGAATGTACTTGGTGACTCTGAAGGTGCAGATGTGCGAGACAGAGCAGTAGCTGAAGAGTATTTTCCTTTCCTGATTTGTGGAAGGTGAAAGGGGCTCGAAAAGTCATCATCTTGGCTGTGTATCTGGAGGAGAACATTATGAAAAGCTAGTTCCTGAAGGGAAAACAAAGTGTGGCAAGAAGAAGGAAATAGACTTAAGCCACCCACAGGGTGCTATGTCAGAGCCTGGGGGTCCCAGACCAGTGCCACACACCCAAGGACCTACATTTTCACAGGTGTCAGACTGCTGAGTCTGGTCACCCTCCCTGCCTGGAGCCCAGCCACTGCACTGCCAGCTCTTGTAGTACCCCAGTACCACTCTGACTTCAATCTTCACACATTGCTGGTGAGATTTATTCCTTGCAGACATCATTTTCTTCCCCTACAGAGCTTGGTACCTGGTGGTGTGTTCAGGGAAAATTCTCCTGAACGGAGCTTTCTGATTTAAGCAAAGAATTACAGAATCATTAGGGATGGGAAGGGACCTGGAAAGATCATCCAGTCCAATCCCCCTGCCACAGCAGGATCACCCAGACCAAGTGGCACAGGAACACAGCCAAGCGGGTCTGGAACGTCTCCAGAGAAGGAGACTCCACAACCCCCCTGGACAGCCCCTTCCAGTGCCTTTCCTCATAAGCAGCAACGTGAAGATGATTTAAGTTCAGTTAAGTAACAGTTCTATCCAAAAGCCCTGTTTAGCCTATTTTATTCTTCATTTTGCTGCCTACACATCATCCTCACATTCCTTCAGACCAGACAGCAAAGACTTTATACTACCAGTGAGTTCAATATCAGCCTGGGTTCTCAACCTGGCTCTTAAAAACTCTTCATACATATCCTCAAAGTTGTATTTTTGCATCCCTGGATTTGATAAATAGCATGTGTGGTGAGGTGGGAAAGGTGTTCATAATTNAAGCAACTTGATTTAAGTTCAGTTAAGTAACAGTTCTATCCAAAAGCCCTGTTTAGCCTATTTTATTCTTCATTTTGCTGCCTACACATCATCCTCACATTCCTTCAGACCAGACAGAGAAGACTTTATACTACCGGTGAGTTCAATATCAGCCTGGGTTCTCAACCTGGCTCTTAAAAACTCTTCATACATATCCTCAAAGTTGTATTTTTGCATCCCTGGATTTGATAAATAGCATGTGTGGTGAGGTGGGAAAGGTGTTCATAATTTCCAGCTGAAGTATTGCCTGGTGAAGTGTCAGCTTGGGTTACATAACTCATATATAAACAGACTTTTTGTGGCTGGTAGGAGAATAATTGGTTCAACTCATCTATTCCCCTATCTCACACAGCTGCATCGGCCTCTTATTTCATTATTCAGTAAAGCTTGCAATGACCACCACGTTGTGTGCAAAATAGCCTTTCTAACATCGAGAAAAATCTCAGAGATGAAGATAAGATCACTGTGTAAACCCTGAAATGTCCCCAGGAAGGTATGACCTTGGCCTGAGTTCGGTCAAACCTGAGCCTTCGAGGCCACTATCATGGAAGAAAGGTTGATGTGGAGCTAAAGTCACTGGCCTGGGACTCGGGGAGATGTTGAGCAGCTGCAGAGCTCCAAAGATCCCTCAGCTAGGTGCCTTGAGTGCATTGCACATGAGATAACATCGTGCAGTTTCAGAGCTGTGCAGACTGGCTCACATGGAGAGGCAGTACAGTCCAGTCAGTCAATTGAAAATTCATGCCCTCCCTTAGCACACACGAGCCTTTCCAGGCTAGTAAATAAAAACCCTAAGGCATGTCAGGTACTACTGTAATAATAAATCCTTACAACTTCCCAGGGAATGAAGCCATGAGTGAGTTTAAACCATTGCTGGTACCAGCTGGAGTGTCCTGAAGATAAGGATTCCAGGAAAGAAAGGCTGAGGGAGCTGGGGCTCTTGAGCTGGGAGAAGAGGAGGCTGAGGAGGACCTCATTCCTGTCTCTAAATCTGTGAGGGGTGGGTGTCAGGAGGATGGAGCCAGGCCCTGCTCAAGGGCATCTGGGGATAGGACAAGGGGCACTGGGTGCCAGCTGGAACAGAGGAGGTTCCATATCAGTATCAGCAGGAACTTCTTCTCAGGGAGGGTCCTGGAGCACTGGCACAGGCTGCCCAGGGTGGTTGTGGAGTCTCCTTCTCTGGAGACGTTCCAGCCCCGCCTGGCTGTGTTCCTGTGTGACTTGGTCTGGGTGATCCTGCTGTGGCAGGGGGATTGGACTGGATGATCTTTTGAGGTCCCTTCTGATCCCTAAGAATTCTATGATTGTATGAAAGGAACGAGGTTCCCCTTCTCACTGTATGGACCCCTGCAAAACCATTTGTTGCTCATTAGGTGTTCCCCTTCATCCTGTCAGTATGGAGGGTGGCAGTGCGATCGCGTCGAGCGATAGCATTGCCTCATGCCACACACACACCAATGCTGTACAACAGATCAACCTGCCACAACATTTTTGGGACAGGATGCAGAATACGAGAGAAACAAATGACCATATCACTGTGATTCCAAACCTTTGATGGTTCTCTGTGGTTCTTCTTCCCAGCTGAAGAAACAGACACCTGTAGAAAGCAAATATTGAAGGTAATACGCTGTGTGACAGGTAGAGTTGAGAATTACTGCTATACACAATCACATGCTGATACTGCAAAGCGCGTATATGCTTCACAAACATATGCTGTGGAGATGAGCAACATTAAACACATGGCTGATGCTTGTCTAGAAGCGCTGGTAATAGCAGCACTGATTGAATGGGGAGGAGCACACCTATGCAGAGTGTGTTGTTCTGTGTCCACTCTCTTCAAACGGGGATTCTTTCCACCAGAGCAAAGGAGGAATGTTCCAACATTGAGTCACCCCCCTGATGTCTGTCATTGCACAACTAGAATACACTGGCAGATCACTAAGAGGAGACTTCTTCTTCAAGGTCTTTGGAAATAAAACTGCTTGTGTTACTTGAATTTCAGTCGCAGTCAATTTTCTTACAGGCAGTAAAAAAAGTTGGTAGAAAAATGTCTCCTCCTGTTAACCTTCAGCTTACAGATTAATTCTCTCAAACATTTGAGAGAGCAAAAGGAGATTGTACAAATGTCCACGGATTAGAAAGGCAAACAGGAGATGTCTCCAAGGCCAAGTAAATGTCTTGAAACCCCCAACATTTCCTACATAATCTTTCTTCCAGTACGGGATGGCACGTATAGTTTGTAATAGCAAATTATTTCCTCTTTCAGGCGCCCAATCAACAAGTTAGGTGAAGTCTCCCTATCCCCCTTCCCCAACTGCATCGCAGAGAGCAATATAATAAGGCCCTATTGACAAAAATATTCCTTGATTGCAAGGATCGTCGATCCCCTGAAAATGAGTTTTCACAACACTAGAGGTGCACTTCAGCTCACTGTGCCAGGTGTTTGCATTGCAGCGATAATTTCCAGCACGGTGCTGCCTGCTCAATACGGCCCCAAATTGGAATCTCCCCCGTACGAACAGTCGGGTTGCAGAGAAAAAGCTGGGGGAACGACACAACAGATTACCATCAGCAGAGCACCCGGGATGCAAGCTGCATCAGAGCAAGGATGCAGGAGTCATGCTTCCAGCTCTATACCAGCAGAAGGTTCTGCACTGATGTGCGTGAAAGCTGAGGATGGATCTCAGTGTCCACTTTCTCTAGTGTGGCCAGCAGGACTAGGGATGTCATTCTCCCCTTGTACTGGGTGCTGGTGAGGCCAAACCTCAAGTTCTGGGACCCTCATTTCAAGAAAGAGATTGAGGGGCTGGAGTGGATCCAGAGGGGAGCAATGAGGCTGGGGAAGGGACTAGAGGGAAAGTCTTAGGAAGAGAGGCTGATGGAGCTGGGAGTGTTTAGCCCGGAGAAAAGGAGAGTCAGGAGGGACTTTATCAGTCTCTACAACTATCTTAAGAGAAGTTGTAGACAGGTGGGGGTCAGGCTCTTCTCCCAGGCAACTAGCGATAGGATGAGAGGGCAGGACATGAAACTGCACCAGGGGAGGGTTAGGCTGGATGTTAGGAAGCCCTTATTGAAAACCCTGTTACAGAAAGGTTGATCAGACCTTGACTGTCCAGGGAGGTAATGGAGTCCCCATCCCTGGAGGTGTTTAAGGAAAGACTGCCTGTGGCACTTAGTGCCCTGGTCTAGCTGATGTGATTTTAGATCATAGGCTGGATTTGGTGATCTTAGAGGTCTTTTCCAGCCTCAATGATTCTGTGATTCTAGTTCAAATCAGTATTTTGGGGGAACGCTGGGGTAAGCTGAGAGGCTTTGCCCCTGCAAGACCTCACCTGGAAAACTGTGTCCAGCTCTAGAGTCCTCAGCACAAGAAGGATGTGAAGCTGATGGAGCAGGTCCAGGTGAGCACCTCAAAAGGTATCAGAGGGCTGGAACACCTTGGCTGTGAGAATCTGGATTGTTCAGCCTGGAAAAGACAACACTCCAGGAAAACCTTATTACAGACTTAAAGGGGCTCTATGAGAAAGATGAGGACTGTCCTTTTAGCAAGGCCTGTGTGACAGGGCAAGGGATGATGGTTTCAAAGTAAAAGAGGGAAGATACCTTTTACAAGAAACCTTTTACAGTGAGGGTGGTGAAACACTGGAACAGGTTGCCCTGGGATCCCTGGAAACATTCAAGGTCAGGTTGGATGGGGCTCTGGGCAACCTGATCTAGTTGAAGAGATCTCTGTTTATTGCAGGGATGAGTTGGACTAGATGAGTTTTGAAGGTCTCCGCCGAGCCAAAGCATTCTGTTCCATGATTGCTCTAAAGCTAGAGCAAAGAAAGGAAGAACCTGCCCCCAAACTGCTTCTACTTGCAGTCACCTCAGTGAGCAGACTGTGCCTGTGTCTCAAGTCAGAGCAAAGAGAAAAAAAGGCTGTCTAAATGGAGACTTCCTGTTGATACCCATTTATTGTCACAAAGTCAAATTCCTCCTTCCTGCTGCCAATTATCTTAAGAGGTAATTGTCATAAATAATTCCAAATAAAATTCCCTCTTCACACGATCTGAAGTGCTTTGAGCAGTGTTCCCTTCTCCGAAGCCAAGATGTTTAGAAGCAACCTGTGTTCTCAGACACCCTTCCTTCCAATTACTTGACTGGAATGATGGCAAAACCTCAGTTTCTGTAGCTGCTCTTAGAAGTGACAGCTTTCCAGTTGCACAGACAGTTGAAGCTGAAAGTACCCTTGTGGCCAAGAGGGCCAACAGCATCCTGGGGGGATCAGAAGGGGGATGGTTAGTCTCTGCACTAGTGAGACTGCATCTGGAGT